>BSQZ01000151.1:0-110000 GCA_033239005.1 Lamellibrachia satsuma | reverse complement strand
TTTGTCCCGTTTAGGGGTTTATTACTGACAAAGATCCGCTTCTTGAATCGACGAAACAACAAGACACGACTCCGACCATAGATGGAACAACAGAAGATTTGGATGGTAATGCTATGGATGAGAGCGACAGGAAGAAACGAGGAACGAGCGAGTTGATCGATAAAATAAACGGTAAGATACTTAATAATATTGGATTATATTTTCCACGATGTCTGCATGCTATAATGTGTCAAAATAGTTTACCATGGTGTGCTTATGGTATGTCATTGAATCCAATCAATAGTAATTGTGTGAGGATGAATGCTATTTTTAACTGCGATTTCCATAGCTATCTGTTTAATACTGCCATATAATATAAATATAAATATGGTAATGTGTTTTCTAAATCATAGGTTTTGTTTACTCTTTAATGTACATACACAATTAAATTGTCGGCATAAACTATAATACGACATGTATGTATGTGACTAAGGAACTCCATGAATATAATATGAATATCCCCATCACATGTGTATAATGCGTACATCATTGCGACGGCGTTATTCACAGACTTCGCCAAGAGTCTGGGACTGCCAGATATCACGAAGTTGAACGATGTTTTCAATTTCAACATGAACACCATCACTTTGAAAACAGTGCTTGGATACCTCAATGATGTCGGTCTGTCTAAGCTCAAGACAAACATCATGAACACACTAAAAGAAGTTGAGGTTGGTCGGCTCCTGAAATTATTCAAGAACAAGCATTACACAATTATTGTTAAGAACTTATTAAACTTAGTAAATAATAATCGTATTACTTTCTGAAAATGTGTCTCGTGCAGCAAATCGCAATGTGACTTTCATTTATCCGACGTTTAACATAAGCCTGCCCATATACTATCAACTGACTTGCTGATTTACTTTTAATTTCACAACAGGGACTGATTCACATAATTATTAAAAGAAGAACAACTCGATAGCCTAAATAGGCATGCAAAAGTCGTAACCAGTATACAGTATATGTTTCAGAAGCGGACAAATCATCAAAGCTGCCTCAATCCGGAAACGATGGACGATACTGAGCTTAAGCAAGCTCTCGTCATGCGTGGCCAATCAGCTGACGGTGCGCGTCAAACCCTCGTAAATCGCTACCTCACTCCCGACCAACGTATGTAGTACGTTTGATAATAATAAACATCGTTTGATGTGTGATTGAACAAACGATCATCATCGTTTTATGATTTAACTAACAATAAACTAGTTGTTACGTCTTGGAAAGTGTTCAGTTAAGTAAATGGGATGTTATAAAAACGGCGAGGCTATTTAGTTCTCGGTCGAAGTCACAACAACGTTTGTGATAAGCAAATTATTGTACTATATATATTAGTACGAATGGTAGGTAGGCAACATATTGTAGTTTACTGCATATTATGCAGTATTATTGCGAAATGCAAAGCACACCTATGCGAAAAGAAAATAACTACATCGCGGTGAATGATCTAACCCTTTCAAGAAGTGTGAAAAAAACTATAAAGGACCATATGACAGCCCAACATATTTGACGGTCTCATTTTTCTACGCGTCGCATTTGTAGAATGTTTCGAAATAAGTACCAGACTTGGAGATAACGTCTACTGTCGCTTCGACGAGACGTGCACCAGCGTCAGTTGTTGCGTCGACTTGAAACTATTCATCTACCGACACACGCTCACTGCCTTCGTCCGTTACGACCCGTGCTATCTGGAACTGACCCTCAGATTCAACAAATGGACAGCCAGCTTCAAGGTCCTCAAGGAAGACTTCGGTGAGTAAATTTATAAAATATGAATTGAAACTGGAATATCACAAATATCATGTTATAGCTGCAGGGTCCATACTTGGTGGATGCTCAATAATAGCCACATGCTCGCACGCACGCACGCACGCACGCACGTATATATATATATATATATATATATATATATATATATATATATATATATATATGCACACATATTTATATGTAGTGTATATATATATATATATATATATATATATATATACACACACATATTTATATGTAGTGTATATATATATATATATATATATATATATATATATATATATATATACACACTACATATAAATATGTGTGCATATATATATATATATATATATATATATATAAACAGATAATGTACATATGCACACACACACACACACACACACACACACACACACACACACACACACAGGCACGCGAACACGAACACGAACACGTACACGCACACGCACACCCCCCACACACAGATACAGTTAAAATAATGTTTGGTCAAACATGATGGTACATTCATCCAATCATTTTTTTAATCATACATAGTGAAGAATACACTGAAATAATCGATACTTGCATTTCAGCAACGGAGGACAATGTCGAGTTATCTAACGACATAAACGCGCTAAATGTGATCCAACTGATATTGAACTTCAAAATGGAGAGAAAAGGCGACACACTGAAGGTAACTGATTACAGGAAAACGTTTATCCGATTAACTTTTTGCATGTATTTTCATATGTATTGCATGTTCATATTTACAGAGGCGCATTAGCCTCGGATTTGGCGGTGTAAGCATGTTTTTATTATTTATCATTATGTAATATTAGGTCATATAGATTGATCTACGTCTTGTTTGTTGAAAGTGACAATAGCGAAAAAACATAACTGCCTGCCAGTGATTTGCATTATTATATAAAACTTGTTTACACATGCAAAGTTGAACAAATGCACAGATATCGCTTGGAGTGGCATGGTGTTCTACGCGATCTGAGGAATGTATGGGTCACGTGATCATCATGGCGGACGCCAAGATTGAGATCGGCCCGTGTATCTCCAACGTGACACTGCCCATGTTTACTCGCCCGGCCGACACACCAAGTAGGTGTTGGGGCGATTTGTATATATAAATAGTGAGAGGGAGAAGGAGAGTGAGATGACGACTGAATGAGATGTTAGGCATATGTGCGAATGGGAGACAATATCAAGTACGTTGGTTTGTAGCATCAGTGAGCTGGTCATTCAGGCAACTTAGGCAGGCATACATTGGAAGTCACACATCGAAAATCACTGTGCATTAGCAGGGTCATAAACATTAAGGCCGAGGGTGGGAAACTTGCCGCCAATTGAAAACATGGAGTCACCGTGAACATATTATTACGGAGGGGTCCGACTAAATTTGTGTAGTATGTCTACAGTATATGACAAGGAAGGCACATATGACAAGTAAGCCATTTACATTACCATTACTATGGTAACAAGATAAAATTAGAAATGCTGCTAAGGTGGTTTTACGGGTAGAAAATTGAATTCATATAAGCGAAGACAATATTTATTCTAACAAATAACATATTACATTGCACAAAGAAGCTGTTTTCTGAACATAATGTTGCAGTAATATTTTTCATAAAAATGCGATGCTTACCATTACTTTTACTTTAATACACACCACATTTAGGTTACTTCTTTCCACAGTACATTGTTTTAACACTACACTAATCCAGAGAGGCTTTCGACCGATTTCCAAATAAAATGGGGCTTTTAGCAAATTAAAGATTGATGGTTTTTGACAGATTTCCAATTAAGGGTGGGCGACTTTTGCAGGGAGGACCCTTGACTAGGCTGGCTTTTGAACGGGAGGTCTTTTGATCGAAATGCTCCTGACCAAGATGCTTTTGACAAATCGCAGTAACAATCCAATTAACATTTTGGTAGGATTTTTGGTTTCCAACTTGATTAAGAAATGTGTGGTGGTGTGTAGGAATAGAATAGTGTATATAAAGTTTGTTTTAGTGCTAATGTATAAACTGACTTAATATAACACTCTGCACAAATAACAATCTGTGTTTAGAAGTGATGCAAGTAGTTGTCCGGTTTGGATAATTTGTTGGTAGTATAAATCCCCTCCAGTCTGCAAAACCTCTGCCACAATGGTACATTCCATTCACAAAATTGTTTTATTAATTCTCAAAATAATCACCTACACATTTTAATAATACATGTTTTGCTTCCACATATATTAAATAAAGACATTATTTAATTGGACATTTGTTTAAGCTAATAGTCCCATGGCTTGAATGCGTGGGGATCTACGATTTGAAAAATCCGATATCCTCAATTAGTATCTACATTGGCTCTCTTTCAGATGTAGACATGATGTTAAACATGAAGATTGGTGATGTCATTAAGTTGGTTGACGTGAGTGGTGTCGATGAAAACCAGATAGTGGAACTGGTCGAAGATTTTCGGGAGGCATTCCATCAATGGGTAACACATATTTATATAAATAAATGTATACAATGTTGTGCAGTGCCATGTGTTAAAATTTCTAGTCGTTTGTAGGCGTCATAATCGGCGTAATGCATGAATACACACGGGGCTTTCACGGAATTCGGCGCGGTCGCACAGATGAACATAACAATAAAAGCAAATTTAATATGAAAAATACATTTAATAGAGACAAGACAAACAAAATGGTGTAGCTACCAATTTCCCGAAGTACCTCGACTCTACTCCTAACATGGCTAACCCCTTTACAGGACTAACAACGAACTACCTAACTGGCGTATATCCCTCACGGTTCGTTCGTTCTACATATATTGTCCACCAAGGGGTAAATACAGCTTTATCTCTCATCACCTGTATTCAGCCAAACCAAATATGAATGATAACATACAAATACAAACAAATACTAAGTGTTCTAGCTGCCAGCCCGTAGTGATGGCGTCTGTGCTAATGTTTACACTGCATTATCGCAGCTGCACTGGCTCCTTTTTGTACTACTGCCTGCATCGCTCTCTCTCTCGACCGACTAACATTTCACAATCATGCCACATGGCTTCCCTGCCAACGTGTACTGTGCGCCGCGCATCTCTTGCTCTCGGATCCCTGTTACCCGTGTAACAGTTGTGCTTTTCTACCGTACGCCACCCCGTCAATCATGTACCCCAGGTCCCTTTGTAGCTCGCTTCCAGAGATATCCTCTCGACCTACCTTCCTAGATAACCCTCCGATCCCCGTCTTTTGTTTTTTTATTGAAACATGGCTTGAAATAACACATGACGCGATCCAATCAAACTATTAACCGGCGCCTAGTCCACCGGTAAACACTCCTTAACATAATCAATGGAACACATAGAAACACCCTTAAGCCAAGCAGTGCGCAAGTCCATATCTTATTAACATTCATCAATGTTCGACTCCTCCCTAGTTATAAGAACACCTGTCGTGAAAACACATAACATAGCGTCAGACATAGCCAGTGTATTCAATTATCCACGCAAACTAATAAACAAATAAATAAAGTAATGACATGTATTTCATAAATAGCGGAAATGTTACAAGGGCAATTATCCCAACAATAATACTGCCACAATTCAGATAACTGTGCGAATCTTCCCGATTTACGGTATATCCAACCCAAAATCGTCAACGATTGTATATAATATGTAAATGTTCATTTGTCATAAGTAATGATTGTCTTATCGGTGACGTTGCATTTGGCGTAACGGCACCGCGACTGTGGAATGCATTGCCTGCACACATGCCTATTTTTTATGGATCACTTTTGCGTTTACACGCAGAAAAATTATGTCACAAACACGTGTTTATCCAGTGAAATTATTTAATATTATAATTGACATTACTAGTCGATTAGCATCATTATGCGTGTAATATGTTTGTTTACTACAACGTATGAACAGTATTAACAAGTTTAGCTTTCTACATTGTTTTATATAATGGTGTTGTTATTGTTATTTGTATACAACGCATCGGTTCCACCAAACGAGAATTAGCGCTAAGTAAGCAGTGCGTTATTATTGTCATCACCATCATCATAAAACTAATTATTATTATTTGTTATTCATAGCAGTATAAATATAGCTGAATTAATTGATATCAAACATGTTTTGTTGTGCTTGCAGCTGAAGAAACAGATAAAAAATCTCGTAGTGAAGATTTTTGGCAATGAATTTGAACGTTTTGATATCTGCACGACCGGTACACAGCACGACTTTGGCCTGTACTACGTTCAGATCTACCAGCTGCCTGCACCAATTATAATCCCTGTTGGGCCAATTCCGTTGTCGTTTTGTAAGTATCTTTGCTTCTGTGATTTTAACTGTCTGATTGCATTATATTATGGTGATACACATTTTGACCCATGATTTTTTTTTATAAATTCACCTCACGATGACGTCTTGATGTCCACTTGTTCTGTATACGCAATGCATCTAACCTTCGTGCGTGTCTGACCAGGACACAAACTACATATGTCGAGTTTCTTTGTTTGTTTAGTATATATGCCCTAACACGTTCTCGAATGTTGCGTGTGGTTGGTTTCGTAGCCACAAAACACCTTGCTTTTGTAATGCTCGAAGGGCAATATAATGATGTTTTCTTCAATCAACTGATACGGCTAGTATTTAGTTGCAGTCAATAATAGCGCAGGCAACACCAGCGAAGCTGTCGAAGCGAGCATATCACACTGACATTGTAACATTGGTGTATATATCAAACGAAATGGAAGACGAGTATACAACGAACTGTTTTCGTTTCACTCCCCAAGGGGCCCGAACGTTTGTTTGATCCTGGAAAAAACCACACCACATAACTATTATCAAATGACTGCCTCAAAGCATATAAGCAATATAACACGTAAATTTAGTAAATCATATTTTTTATTTCTTACCGTGTCATGTGGAACATGCCTAAAGATTCCGGTCTAAGACAACAAACTTTATTTCAACAAGAACAAGCTACGTTACCCTGGCTCGTAACTATGTAGTCCCAGTTTAGTAATTCAGTTGGATGGCGCCATGCATCACTGACCGGTTCAAACTCTCAACCAGTGGCGCCATGCATCACTGACCGGTTCAAACTCTCAACCAGTGGCGCCATTTCACCATTGCCACAATTTACAATATATCTTTATTTCAATTGGTAAACTCCAAATTTTGTCATCTCTCAATTTCAATTGCATACAATTGTGAACAGCTAATACAAAACAAAAGTCTTGGTTTCCGGCCTATGCAGCTATACGTGCTACTAAGACATAAGTATGTGTAAGTACAACTAAGAAAATCACGCCAGTGGTTTATTAGAAAACCAAAACATCTTAATTTCATGGGCCGAGCCATACTGTTAGATAACCCTACGTGAGTAGTGCGATGCAATATTCGATTGTCAAATGAAAATATATTTGTAAACACCACAATTTTTATACTTACCAATAGGACATGACAATTCTATTTGCGTCCAAGCTAAAATTATGTAACATATTTTGGCCTTTGTTTACTAAACTAGTTCTCTTTCTCGAGACTGTGCGCCGGTGCTGTATATGTCTACCTCCCTTAATACGTCATTTGTAGACCTGCTTATACATGGTAATAATATTATAAATCATATAAAAGTATTTCTAAGTTTTCAGCAATGCACTTTGACTGTGTGTGTGTGTGTGTGTGTGTGCGCGCGCGCGCGCGTGTGTGGAGGGTGTGCGTGCGCGTGTGCTTGTGTGCCATATATATATATATATATATATATATATATATATATATATATATATATATATATATATATATATATATATATATATACATGCATGGCACACAAGCACATAAGCACGCACGCACTTCACACGCACTCCACACGCACACACACACACACACACACACACACACACACACACACACACACACACACACACACACACACGCAAACGCAAACGCACACGCACACGCACACGCACACACACTACTTCAGGTCAAATCTCTTTTGTTTTGTTCAGTATATATTAGTGTGGTTTTGTTGCTTCAGTATTCGGCATTGATGGACATTATGGAGCGACATTCTACGGAAAATTGTGCCTCATGACAATGAAGGCGTCGGTAAATTCATGTTCATTATTATTTGTACGATTTAGAATTGAATTTGTGACTCATAATGAATCAACTAATTAGGTGCAAGAGTTTTTAAGCTAGGCAAATGTAAAGGCAACATGAAGTGTGCGTGTGCGTGCGTGTGTGCGTGTTTGCGTGTGTGTGTATGTGCGTGTGTGCGCATGTGTGCCTGTGTTTGTGCGTGCGTGGGTGGATGCGTGCGTGTGGGTAAATATGAGAAAGCATTCCATAATGGTTGTCAGAACTGGCATTCTCCATACTGAATTGTTTTACTATAAATGCGTTTTGCAGTTTCACGAAGCATATATTATATGTATGCTTGTTTTTTTGCACAATTGAACAACATGTGCTAAATATTTTAGGGGACATCCGTACGTCGCCTTGGCAGCTCGGTGTGGGGTTCAGTCGGTGTGACGATGGGGTTGTTCAGAGCCGAGCTGCGTCTGACGGGATACCTCCTTATTACATCCTTCCCAACGAACCTAACCGTACAATACAGGAAATTCCCCTTCAAAGTCAGGTACAAGTATATGACGGATTCTCTCTCTCTCTCTCTCTCTCTCTCTCTCTCTCTCTCTCTCCCCCTTCGTCCCTCCGCCCCTCCGTCCCTCCGTCCCTTCGTCCCTCCCTCCAACCCTCCCATGTATATGGGAAAGGTTCGTACATTAAACAAAACTATGACATATCAAGTATGTTGACAATAAAATAAAAACAATTGCACGTTGCTATGCGTGTTTTCTATGATTTTTCCGAGTTACGCGATCTACGTCAAACGTCCACACACGAACGCTTCTTGAAACCAGCAGTTGCACAAGATGTTTGCGTCACAAATTTATCATTGCCATTGGCATTGCCGTACTAGAACTTGACAGGGCAGTGCAAGGAGTCACAAGCTCTTGCAGTGGCTGCCTTGTCACCCGTGCGGGCAGCTTGACTAGTTGATTATATAATGTATAATATAAATATGTTGTTTTTGTTTTAGGAGTCGCATGGACCTAAATGTGATTCCGCTGCGTATCGATCTCCGAGCTTTGCTAATTTTTCGCTTTTGCGTAAAGATCAAATGGTTAGGAACGAAATGCTATGAAAACAAAATGATCAACGCGCTATTGTGGATGTACCAGACTAGGTCTATCAACGTGAAGAACCTTTTCGATTACAATGACGCAGAAACCGACCTGACAGCGCCTGACTTCGGATGGTACTCGCAAGCGGTAAATGGCACGTATTTTTTGCAAGATAATTTGCACCATACAGCGATTACATCAAGTAAAGCGTGTGTCGTTGGTTGTCTTTTTCAAAACGTACTTGTGCTTGATAATGCGAGATCTAATCACAACCAATACTTCGGCTTCGGACTTACGAAGATGTCTGGATTAAACGCTTATTAATTCGCGGATAATCGCACACAGGTTGTATGTCATTGCAACGTCATAATATTGACATAACAACTTGATGTTGATTTCAAGTTGATTTCAAATTGTATAAGATGTCGATGTATACCAAGTATTTTTATGTTCAGCGACGCAGACGTCTCGCGGTTGGCCCCTCGAGTACTGCTTGTCACGTAGCCCAGATCAAGGGACGTGACTACACAGAGCCCGCCTTCAACATCGAGTTCGGCGTCGCTGATGACCGCAGTGAGGTGGCGCTCTCCTATTGTGTCGGCACATTCAGCGGGGGATGTGACGTAATCGACAACGAGCCGCTGGGCTCAGGGTTGTCTGTCGCTGTGCGGGTGGGTGTATATTCGAGCGTAATACTCAACGTAATAGTATAGTAATATTATCATACTAATTATGCTACTAATACTACTGTTATATAATGGGTAAATAAGATGATAACCTCAGCAGTGAGACTATATTTAAGTACTCTATTACATTCAGTCTACTAGCGAGTCAAGCAGTCGCTCTGTCCGTCATTGAATCAGTTCATCTGCAAATCACTCAATCAAGTCCGCCAGTCTATTATACTGTCAGTAATTTTGTTAATTAACCTAAAATTCAGCCAATGAGTCGGTCATTCTACATATCAATCAGTCTACAATGTTGTCATTCTTGAAATCAGTTTGTCACTGGGACAGTCAGTCTACAAGTCAGTGATTGAATCAGTCGGTGCACAAACCAGCCACTTGCTCAGTCAGAATGCAAGTCGGTCAGTTAGTCAGCCAGTATACAAATCAGTCACTGGATCAGTCACTATACATGCCAGTAACTGAATCACTCAGTATACAAGGCAGTCACTTCGTCACTCAATATACAAGCCAGTCACTGGGTCAGTCAGTCTACATGTCGGCCATTGAGTTAGTCAGTCTACAAGTCAATCACTGGGTCAGTCAATCTACGTGTCAGTCAGTGGGTTATTCAGTATGCAAATCAGTCAGTATACACGTAAGTTGCTCGGCCAGTCAGTATACAAGTCAGTCAATCACGTTTCAGTAGGGTTGCCGTCCATTCATTCACATTCCTTCCGCCCGTTCATATTTCGTTCATCTTTCCACCTCCACTCCACCCAGTGCATTATTTATTTCACAAATTGCATAAGTAATGAAGTCATTCGATCATTAGTTCGGTTTCTCTAATTTCAAAAAGTCACTAAACGATGGCAGACTGGCTGGTGTGTGTGTGTGTGTGTGCGTGCGTGCGTGCGTGCGCGCGCGTATGTGTGTGCATACTTGGCCGATTGACCGGCTGACAAACTGATTTCAAGATTAACTATGTCCAAAAGTCATTTAGTTAATCTTGAAATCAGTTTATCGGCCAGTCATTCGGCCAAGTATGCACATACATACGCACGCACGCACGCACGCACGCACCACACAAACACACACATACACACACACACACACCACCCAGTCTGCCATCATTTAGCAAATGCGTTATTTAGAAATAAGAAAACGTCGCTTCTTCCATGCACGGCACTATTTGTATTTGTGTTCCTTCAGAGAATGATCCACAGTAGACGTTTGTACTTTCGCGTGATGGCGATCAACTCGATGGAATTGTCTTCAACGGCGTCTTGTGAACTACCAACCTACGACATGACCCTGCCTGGGGGACGCATCACCCCGGACTTCAGCAGTACCAGCCACCCGGAGTTGCTACAAGGATCAGCGCTAGCTCTTGACGACTCCGTCCTAATGATGCAGAAAGTATGATAATTGATATGAACAAAACCATGTAGTTAACTGTGTTTTAGTCATTATGGAATTACTTAGATATTAGTATTTCTACCACTAACTTTAATTATTGTCTTTATTATACGTAAATACAAAGTGATTAACTCAAACTTCGATCATTGGAGTACCTACACATCAACTCGTGAGCCCGGTCCAGCCAGCTTCCATATGTTTATAATATGAAACATGACGCATACCTCTAACCACAATGTTGCGAAACGGGAAGCCAGTCGCACATCGAATCTCCACCTCCGCACTTTCCATTTTGAATTCATAATCAAGTTGTGGCAGTGGGGATAATCTGAGTGGCGCCTCTATCGGGGAGTTTGTTAGACTGTACCTGGAATGTCGTATTGTTAAACAACAAATGGCGAATACGTCTAATGTCGACAGGACATTCCATCAAATGCATCTTATGATCTATGTTTCTTTTGATGTTTTAGAAGCTACGACAATACGAATTTACATCATTGTTTAGAAAATGGGTCGTCAGTTAAGAATACATATCGTGGTATATCTAAATCAACGTGGCTGATATCATTTGAGAAAACTAACAATTATATACCAAATAGAATCGCACGATTATTTTTTCGTGCGCCAAGCCAATCGCGTACCTATGCCAAAACATGTTCCATCGCGTTGGAAGTTATTCAAACGGCAGATCAGCTCATTTGTGTGTTCTAATGCTAGCATCGTGATTTATGTTAAATATAAGTAGGCGTTACTGTTTGTGCGATGTATTTGTATTAGTATTATGTTATGTTATGTTATGTTATGTTATGTTATGCACTAAAGGCACTTCGGGTTATTCGGGTAGGTTTTATTATTCTAAATGTGTTTCCCAGATAAGCGCAGGCTATGGCAAGGGGTCTCACGGCTCGCAAATAGTTAACTGGCAGAGTGTGGCCAGTGTCAAGGCCGCTAGTAGAGTGGACACGGGCAATGACCCCTTGGGACTACGACTGCTCGAACATTTCACAGGTAATTGATATTTAATTAGAAACGAGTGAAAACTGGCAGTGTTCCTAGCTAGATGAAGTTGTTTCGATGTGATATTGTCTCAATGAAAGCACAAGTAACTCTGCAAGTGAATGGTGCTAGTGTTGAAAGTATGCTCTAAACACATTTGGTAAACAGTATGTTAGTAGCGCAACATATGTAGCAGGTTTAAGCTGCATGCGGTCTCTTCATTGCTAAACGTAAGAAATAATGGCGTAAGCACACATAATACCTGACGTCCTGTAATGATATTATAAATAATGTAATATGATAATGTAATCAGTCGAAATAACGCTTTTTATGATAATCCATTACGTTACCCTCATTTTATTCTTAATCAATTAAGACAGTTCATTCCGCGTTTTCAACAAAGTATTACATATATAATGTGAACGTTCTTTTGCTTAGCCCCTAGAGAAGGTCGTCTGATCGCAACACCGATTAATACGACGCACTATCAGTACGCCGAGGCTTGTGCCCGGGATTGTCTCAGTTACCCTGCCACTGCCTGTCTCAGCTTCAACTACGACTACGACGAAGATGGCCTGTGTGAATTGATGAACCACGTTGAAGGACACACCACTTACGTGAGACAGGTCTGCATTATCATGATGTCATATTTGAGATAACGGGTAACGGGTCAGTAAAATTCGATAATATTTACACAATGATAGAGGGAGAGAGAGAGAGAGAGAGAGAGAGAGAGAGAGAGAGAGTGGGAGGGAGGGAGGGAGGTAGGTACGGAGGGAGAGAGAGAGAGAGAGAGAGAGAGACAGACAGACAGACAGACAGACACAAATTGAGATACATGAAATATGTTTCTTTTTTAGAGTGGCCTGTTCCATCATTTTGAAAGGCGAGGCATTGGCCAAGTTACCGATGTAATATTTACCCGTTTGAAACTTGTCCACAACACAACAGTTTACTTCAATTACTATCTACACAATGTTCTAGGTAAGTCATCCTGACAGTTCACGTTCGTATAAAATGTGTAAATATACACCATTAGCCAATAACCTTTACGGCTACAGGCCCGTCCTCGGGTTTTGAAAATGGGGTTCGAGCATAATCATTCAGTCAGAAATTGATGATATGATGTATTAAAAATGTTGCAATTATACTACATACACTTAAAAGGGGGTTCGTTCAAACCCCACCAAAAAACCCTGAGGATGGGAATGAGGTATGAAGAAAAGTCCGTATGAGCATCGAAAATGTCATCAATGTATTAACTTGCATGTCATTCACTTCTAGTACAGTTGCTCCCCATAAACAATTATTATGACAATTTATGTCGTCATTACGTGTTTGAGGAATTTGAGTCGGGAAAACATCGCATATTTTAGTTGATCGTCTTTGGTTGATCTTCCTTTACCATTTATAACAAAGACAAATTGAATATAATCAGGTTTGTCTATCGTTATGGTCAATACGATGTTGTTGTTGTTGTTCTTGCAACCACAATCATCATTATAAACGCATGATAATACGTGATCCCACAGAATACAAGAACATCATATCATCGCGCGGTGTGCTCGTTGACTTCACCCCTCCGTCTCCGGGAGTTATCAAGAATGAAGCTTCATTCATCTTCACACATGACCCGTGCAAGAACTATGTGCCTAAACTATGGGAACACAGATGTGGCCCTGATACAACACATCCAGCACATAGGTAAATTTATATACATGTTGAAGCTGAACCATGTAGCATGTGATGAACTCCCAACTATATTTATAAAAGAAACTGCCAAAACAAAAAGCCCTCATCCTTACACATATTCTACATCTGTCGCACAGCAAGACAATCTGGGTTCAGTGTTAGTACCTATCCTTTTTTTGCTCCACACAAATTACATTCAATTTAATCCAACAGTAGTGTCGTGAACTTCCAGTTTGGGCGTAATCGAACATTTCAGTTCCAATCTAACCAAACTTGTATTCATCGTAAATCGACCTTCCAATTTCAACAACTCATGTGTCACATTAAATAGCAGATACCTGTTTTTGCTACTGGTAACGATCAAAATGATCGTAGGTGGTCTACTGCTACTTAATTTCCTCAGAACCATTGTTGACGGCGAAGGATCTCTCACCATCTTCAACGGACACGAACCGGCTGTGGACCAAACGTACACTCGAGTGAACCGCATGATCGCAGGTAAAGCCATCCTCGCTGCCAGGGTTTCTGACTACATCAGTACCCCTGGCAGATTGACCTGTTCAATTCAATTCAACTTTATTCTCAAAAACCTTATTAGGTTACATGAGAATCACAATGTTGCATACTGTTACAATGTGAGATGGCTATAATGTATGTAATCCAGGCTTCAATAATACTTATAAATTACATTGGTAAATGGTTTTACCAAAATACAAAACACAAAAGTATCACAGGAAGATCTACTTACAACTTAAAGCTATTTAAAATCTCCTGTACGAATTTACATAATTTAATTAGCTCTGCATGGCTTGTCAAATTAAACAACTGATCCATTTTTAAAGTGTTTGTCTCACAAAATAATATCTAGAAATAAACTTAATTCTAGCTTCTTGAAAAAAAGTACATTTAAACAAATAATGAAACTCACCCCCAATATCATTACAATCACACAGAGTACAAAATCTCTCTTGCCTATCGATTCCACTATACCTGCCTTGCTGAATAGGCAACCGATGATTACAAGTACGAAATTTACACAGAGGTCTAGATAGATTTGGTGGTAACACTAGCAAATATTTCTCCATTTTAAAATCATGTTTAATTATTCTGTAGGTTATACACCCATCGCTATTGCAAATATTACTACCCCACTGCTGATGATACTGGTCAGTAAGTTTTAATTTGACAACTGCTTTAAACCATTTAAGATTCACTATTTCTTGATTCAGCCACAAGTTTGATAGGCCAGTGTTATTTAAAATGTATTTAACATGAGTAATCCAAGGGGATTCAAAGATATTTTTAACATATAATTGATATAATAATTTATACATAATGCAAGACAGTTTAGATTCCTTTCCCATCAATAGTTTCCCCCAAAAATTCAACAATCTACTGTTTATTTTAATATTTAGTGGAAATTGCCCAAGTTCTCCATAAACCATGGAAGTATGTGTTCTATTGTTTACCCCAAGTAAAATTTTACAAAATTTCCTATGTAGCTTTTAACATAACATAATAATATGTTGAAACGTGGAACTTTCAGTTGCTGTGTTAACCAATGATATTGCTGGCTCATGTGTAAAGGGTTCGCATACGGGAACTTAAACTTTAATTGACAGTGGACCCGTCGTCGCTGGTCGGACGGGTAATGATGGTCATGTTGCGGCAACGCACTTTGAAGTTTGGGGGCGGGCGCGTCTAGTTCCCCGAAACACGTCGCCCAGATAGGAAGTGGGACAAAATACAAATGATTCATCGTACATCCTCGCTTAACGTGGGACAAACTGACAAATTCATTCAGCAGTCGATTTGCCAGGGGCTTGACACACTGACATATAGTGTAACTGGTAACCATTAATATGCAGGCAGTCTATTCAGATAATCTGGTACCATGGCTTTGCATAATATTCAATAATCTAAGGGCAAAAGACCATTACATTATTCATATACAGGTATTATTTTTCTTGATATCCGCACAGCCAACTGGGACGGTATCTACGACAACGAGACGGGGATCCTGATGTACACGTGGGCCGTGGGAACCTCAACGTGCGGAGACAACATCGTCACACACAACGACCCGCACGAACACATTGCTTCCGCCTCAGAGTGGACGAATGTCGGTCTAGCGTTCCCACTTAACCTGCCTGGTAAAAACCTGTCATCTCACTGTCAACATTATTTAACAGTAAGGTATTTGGTTTCTCATATTTAATGATCATACGAATGTCACACACATGTTAGTATTTCAACATGCCATTTTCTATGTGGCTAAGTGTATACAAACAGTTAACATTACGTCAACCTTTCCTTCCGTGTTGATGCTGTATTGACATATATAATCATGCCACATGACCTGTATTTTATCAAGTGAATGCATCTTACAAAAATGCTTTATACTCGCTTGCATGTGTCTTTGTAACGGAGATATGGACGGCCGGTATGCCGTGACACAGTGTTCAGTCATCGTACATCAGATATTTCAGTAGAACTATCCGGCGAACGTGGCCGAGCAATCGCAGACGTGCCTGGTTTAGCAGGGCGAGTATGCTGAATGCGAAAGCACGCTCCAGGACCTCTGTGTGCGTGACCCTGTCTTGCCAGGAAATGCCTAGGATGCGTCTGAGGCAGCGAGTGTGAACAGTTTGAACCTACGTTTCTCCCTTGCATATGATGTTCATGTATGGACGTGCAGGTTTTCCTTGCACATGTTAACGGCATCGTCTAGTAAAAAGTTACTCGTGATTGTGGAGCCTAGGCACGTGACCATGTTAACGACCTCCAGTGTCACATTGCTGATGTGGACTTATTGCGACACAACAACATCTAGCCTCGTAACATTTGTCGTTTTATTTCTGATTATCAACCCAAACTCTTTGAATATTTGTTCATTAGCAACTGAATGGTCTTCTCGGTGTGAATTCGTGGCATTTTCAGTGAAGAACATTTGTCTGATGAGGAGTCGGCGCACATTGGTCTTGGTTCACAAGCGAATGGTGTTAAACGACTTTCCGTCAGTTCTGAGTTCTGGTGTGTAGGTTGGTGAAGCGAAGGCGCACGACAGCACCAGGCAGATGAATACGCCAAAGCATACCGGTGCCAAGAGGCATCTCTGTTTTTACTCAGCTGAGCATCTCAAAGGATTCGGATGTTCCCCGCCGCAGTTTTCTCTGTCCTTCATGTTGTCGCGGGAGGAGAATAGTCATGTGTTAACGAATTGTTTTGGCATCTGTTGAACGGAGAAGAACATGCATATTTAGAGATTGTATGCATGGACATAGTCTATCATCCAGAGTGTGCAATCTGTCAAAAGCAAAAGCACATACCCATAATAATATGTGTGTTTCAGATAATAAATATTACGTGACGGTGCGAGCCATCAACGATGTTGAGTTTGGTCCTCTTGCCCTGACTGTGTGCCACGCCCACCCGTTCGCCATCGACACCACACCACCAATCATATATGCTATCTATGACGTCAATTATGATGAAGACAGTCGCCACATTTCCTTCCGCGTGAATGCCACGTACGTCTATAATAATCCGATATTTTATTTTCGTAGTTAGGATTTGACGAATTATTATCATCATCAGTCATCATCGATCGGAGAATAACATGTCAACTATTATTGAACATGGCAAAATACACTGACACAACTGTGGATGTGGTAACTTGGGTAGTGAAATACAAATCGATGTTAATATTGATGGCTAACCGTGACTAAATACAATATATATCTACATTATATTGGCACGCGGGACAATTCAAAATGAAATTGAATGGTCTGTCTATGTAGTGATATACTTTAAAACAACATCGCTCTTGAATGTTCAAGTATGTTCTTTATTTGATACAAGAATATTTTATCAAATATGCGATTATGACTAGTTGCGCGCGATTATTTGCTTAGTGATCATTGCACGGTAAAACGATTGGGTAAATATGTTCATATTTCATAAGTAGCAATAAGGCACTGCGGTTGTATATTGTGCGTCCACAGGGACCCGGTGTCTGGCATCAGTGGCGGGGAAGTGGGTCTCGGTCGAAGCAGAAGGGACACGTATCTACTGTCGTGGAGGACAGTACAGAATTATTCCCACGTCGAGTACAACTACCATATCCCCGACGGCGTGCCTGCGTGGGTGAAGGCGCGGGTGACAAACAATGGTGAGGGTTTCATGTTATTGATGCATTTACGCATACATCGTGAAACGTATATATGTCGACGGTACGCACAAAGAAGTCACCACATATAAAATCACACGACGAGTATATTTCCGTGGACAATTCGCTATGATTTATAACGAATCTGTCATCAACTTTACACTTCTGTTCACCGGAATATTTGCTAATTCTGCTCTTCGAGTATGAGTCATATTAAGTTCAGTGCAATAATGGTATTGAGTTCGCATTTGATGTTGGTAATTACAACATCCCGTGCAAAGGACATACTACGTTGTTGTTTTCGAACCCAATATCACTCAAAGTATCCGTAGCCGGATTATATATCGTACTAATAAGTCGCTATTATGGCCGAGAAGGGTCATCGCTGGTAAGTGCTGAATTTGGTAGCCCGTTGGAGCGATGACGCGATGGTGTGATTATGCGATGTTGCGATGATGCGATGATGCAATGCTGTGAAGATGCGATGATACAATAATGGGATGATGCGATGATGCGATGACGCAGATGAGCGATGAAGGACTGACACTACTGCATCACAATAACACCGCTCCATCGCACCGCACCATTGGTCCATCGCCCCCTCTATCGCATCGTTACTTCGCATCGCGGCACCACTCCATCACTATATTGCTTAAGCGCTCCATTGCATTGCACCACATCGTTGTCAAATTCAGCATGCAATCGCAATGTCCCTTCTTGGTCACCATCATGCTCATGCTTCACGAATATAAACCGAGTTACACGTAGGTGCCTCAGGAGATCGCGTAATACACAACATTCTTCACATATCTACCAGGTGGAAAAATGCTTCGATCTTGTGTTGGGATCAACGATTATCACTGCTATTAAAGAACAACTGCAATGATCACTAAGCAATTTTCAGTAATAATAATAAATTAATAATGCAAAATGTACACCCGACAAGCGGTAGCCCTCTGACATATGGCCTAATCTAAGCCTTTCAGGAACCGTGGATTTCCGAAATTCCGTGTTTTCAGTAATTTCCTTTTATAATAATTTCGCGGAAAATCAAATCATGCTAGTTCGTGTGTAAAAATGTGTTACTTAGTGTTGATGATAACATCGGACAAACTAATAGTTTTTTCAATTGAGCCTAGTAGAAATTCTACGAAAAGCAAAAGTTTAAAAATTTACAAAAATCAAAATACGAAACTTCACATGCGCAAACATAAAAGGCCAAAAGGCCATTTCGTTTCACTCTGAAATTGACGCAGTTATCAATCCCAACAACGCCGCAATCAGAAAAAACACACCGCATGTCGACTTTGAAAGTCACAGTTTGTCAAGCCGATACCTTGTAATGGGCCGCTGGAGGTTGCAAAAGTCCTCGAGTGCTGTGCACGAGTAAGTAACAAGTCCACCAAAATTGGTCAGTGGGCAATCTATGAAGATCATGGGCACCTCATATGACGTCACGCACAGAGAACCGGCTACGTCTTCTGCGTGAACGGTTTGCGATTGCAAACTCCACCAGTGGGAATGTCTTTAGAAGAAGGCTGACTGCATAAACCTCCGAAATCTTCTGCACGCGACAGGAAAAACATTTTTTCAAGGTTCCTGACCCATAAGAGATCAAAGTAAATGTCGATGATTTAAAAAAAAAGTACGATATATTTGTATTAAACGTAAATGTGAATATTACTTACATTATTCATACACTACTTGTTTTAACACCACCGAACCTGGTTCGTGATGTACTAATTTAATTGTGGATGGTGCAGATATAATTCTCATCCTAAAATACAAGATAACTTCTCACTTATCGAGCATATGTTTCAGTTGATCTTAGCGCCATCGGACACTCTGACAAAGCCATTATCGTGGACATGTCTCCACCTATTGCTGGTATGGTCTACGATACCGACAAGTTACACAGGGATATCGCCTTCCAGTCTTCTAACACCAGATACTGTGCCTATTGGCATGGTTTTCGAGACCCGGAAAGTGGAATATGCAAGTATTCTAGCGTGTTTTAGCTTCATTGCATCATGTGTTGAATAATTTTCCAATCTCCTCAAGCCAAATCAGGGAGTGCCTCCATGACATATTCCACTGGATGACTGACAGCAAATTAAGTTAAATACAAATAAAACAGAGTTTCTTATTATTGGCACATAAACGCAGCGAGGTAAGCTTGATTGTTTTTCCCGACACCTATGCTAAGCCAGAATTTCACACCGGCCGTCTCAGCACGGCATTTATGAGTCACGTTTGATAATAATAACAGTTTTAGACAGCATATTTAACAAACTTGTCGTTGCTGCTTTTATAATATTCGTGACCTTTGTCGTATTCGCCGGTATATGTATTTTGCTGTCGTCGTAAATTTTATTGAAACTGCTCGTGTTAGCAGTAGACTTGATTATTGTAATTCCATTTATCACAATAAAAAAAACATTTTCTCAAGGACATCTTCAAACTTCAACGTGTGCCAAATGTTTTGGCAAGCGTAATTACTCGGTCTCCTCTTTCTCTCACTCAGAACCACTTCTTAAATCATTGTATTGGCTCCATGTCCGATATCACATTATTTTTAAGATCTATACAGTTACTTTTCAAGCACTTTCGTGCAAGCAATCAGCATATTTACATTCACTGCTAAATCCTGCAAGACAGCCGAGACAGCTTCAATCATCTAATTGTAATCTACTTTTTGTTCCCAGTGTTAAGACAAATGTCGGAACTAGAGCTTTTTCAGTTGCTGCACCGACTCTGTGGAACTCGCGCTGTTAATGTTAAGGCTGTAGGAAATATAACAACATTTCGCCTTAAACTAAAAACCCAACTGTTTAAACTTGCGTATCCTCCATAGCTCCGCTGCGTACCAATCCAACTGTTTACAACTGGAACTGCCTATCGATTGTGAACAGCTTAACCCCTTTTGTTTTGGTGCGCTGCTGAGCTTGGGTCTCTCGAGGATTTTAGCGCAAAAGAGGTATTTCATATTGTGGTGTTGTTATCTATAGTTACTTACAACTCAAATAACAAAATAATTATACTTTTTAATTTTAATGCAATTATGTTTTCTTTCGGTGTAAGGCAGCTATTCCAATAAGCCAATAATTATTCATTGCACACATGGTGTCAGTGGCAGCTATATTATATGCACTTGACACATTGTTAACATTAATAACGTTAACTGAAAAAAACCCATTTTATTTCAGCAAAGTATATGTTCGAGTTGGGAACCAGTCCTGGCTCTGACGACGTCGTCACGAATACCATACTGTCCTACAACGTCACGAGTCACTGTGTAGACAGTCTACAGCTACAACACAAGCGTGTATATTACAGCAGTATAACTGCTTTCAATGGTGGGCTCGTCGAGAAGAACGTTACTGTACACTCGAATGGAGGTATTTATGATAACGATTATTATTTACGACGCTATAATATATAAACAAGTATTTTGCCTCGATGTTTTATATTACGTTTGTGTATCAGCTTATATGCGTTCATATGCTTGTGTACATATGGGTGTGTAGATACATTCACGCAATAAATGCACATGCGTAATGCGGCGATTTGAACTATTTATTTACATGAAATATGCGTGTGTGTGTTTGTGTGTGTGTGTGTGTGTGTGTGTGTGTGTGTGTGTGTGTGTGTGTGTGTGTGTGTGTGTGTGTGTGTGTGTGTGTGTGTGTGCGTGCGAGGGAGGATGCTTAGTTATGCCTTAGCATTGTTTCAATGTTCTTCTATGTGCCATTTTGTTACGTCGTTATTTCAGTGTACGTTGACGTGACACCGCCACTGAAAGGCGTTGTGAAAGATGGCAAGGACCCGGACATTGATGTAAAGTACTCTTCGGAAGCATCAACGGTCGCTGGCACTTGGAAGCAGTTTTCCGATCCGGAATCCGGCATCAAAGGCTACCATTTTGATGTATGCAGAAACCCTGCAGGTGGGGCATGCCGAATCATTCGTATGTGTCCGTGTGTGCGTGCGCGCACCAGCTTTAGTCATTGTAATATTGGTAATTGTGATAACACTGAATATAGCATTATCAGCACCAGTGTACATGTTGCTCAAAGTAACATAACTTTCAGGCAGTAGCAGTAAAGAAGTCGTCATGCATACGGAAGATAACATCGACCCGTCCGTCAGCTCAATGGTTCGACATCACTTCCACCTGCACCACGGTGACTTCGTACGCGTCAATGTGACATCGACCAACAAAGCTGAATCTGCCACTTCTGCGACATCTGATGGACTCATGATCGATATGACAGAACCCAAAATGTCGACGCTCGTCGATGGAAAAGACCTGGCCAACGACATGCAATATACGGTGATTATAATTGTGATGTGTATAGACTGTTGTCCAGTCAGTGTCGCTTCTTCATAATACGTTATGTAGATATGTACCATCGCTAAGTGTTATTTAAGTGACTCAAATAAACGTGATGCAGTCATCAGTCAATGTTAATTGAGTGTCACCTTTGTATTCACAACAATGTCTGACTAGACATACAGGAAAATCCATATCACTGCTCATTAAAGGATTTAACGTTATCGTACAAATTGCTGCCTGGTAATAATGTACATGACATTGTGAATGTGTCTATGAGCACTCAATGCAGAACAGTTCTAGTATATTATCGAGGCAATTTAGTATTGACGTTTTTCAAAAAAGTGAAGTTAACTAGTATTTTTGAAAGATTCCATTTTACATCAATATTAACTTAACTTCGCCTTTGCAAGTTAACAAGTAAGTTGTGTTAATTGCCGTATATTAGTTCTCAGAGCAACTAATGACAATGAACACACATTACGAAGTGATTTATGTGTAATGTATGTTGACCAAATGTTTTTTCAAAGGATTCAACTACCACTTTGACTGCGTCCTGGTCATTCGTTGACCCCGAGTCTGGGATTGACCATTTCAAAATATCGGCCTACGAACTTCACGGTGGAAAATGGACACTCATTTACCCAACGTCGTATGTATCGAATGGTGATAAGTGTTAAATATTGCTTTGGTGATTGCATTTTAATGTATTGTCTACCATACCTGCATATAGCTCGCACGATGGAGCAATATTTTATATTGTGCATCGCTCATGTGTATACGTAGTGAACGTCTTGTAAATTGTATACATGTAGCATTACTCCCTCTTGTTTCAAAGTGAAATAGTTACACAGTCATTTCGCAGCACCATTATTATGTTACAATTGTTTTAACAATGACACGTTTCACAACCTAAAATAAATCAAACAAACGATACATATTTAATCAAATCATATTAACATAAATAAATTATTAAACTCAACGTAACTCCGTAGGGAGCATTGGAAGACAATACCCGGTAATGCCATCCTGTGGACAACGGACGAAGTTCTGACTCTGAAGATCGGCGCCCACTACAAGATGCGTGTGGCCGCGGTGAATGGTGCAGGGTTGACCGCTGCACATTACACCAATGGGCTGTTGGTGGACCCAACATCACCAGAGGTATATTTTCTATCAGTCTTGCATTATATTTTATAGTGCATTCACACAATTATTATGATATGATAATGATTATGATATGATAATGTTTGGCCACTTTAAGAATGTTAAGTGTTTCCTAGCATGTACGGTGAACCTCTCTATGTAACATACATCTTCCGCATGCTCCCACTTATGATATATGTACACCAATATACAAACTGTATAATGCATATTTTGATAGACGGTACACCGACACTAATCATAATTCAAATGAAAACGAAGTGGTACCGTCCAGACAATTACACCTTTTCACTGGCATTAACTTATCAAACAACATAACATTATAATAATATATTAATTTGTGACATTTAGCCATTTGCTCATATGCTCTGATATTTTACTCGCCTGTTTAGATGATCTTTGTGCATGCTGGCGTCCTCTCGGGAGAATCGGAGGAACTCATTGACGGTTACGTCATTCACAACGACGAGAATGGAATCCAGGCATCGTGGGGAGGCTCGGATGTGGAAAGCGCCGTCAATGAATACTTCGTTGGCGTGGGAACAGCGCACGGTATAATACAACGAAGGGGTGTTTCATAATGCGTATTCTTTCCTCAAAGTTGCAGAGGCGAAACTGATATTTGCAAGAATATAATAAACATAGGGGCCTACACTATGTAATGAGTTTTCAATATTATTTGTCGTTGTTGTATATTTTGTGTTATTTTGCTGTGTTTCAGTATACACTCTGATATCATCACTATGCTTTATCAATCGCTCCTATTAACCACTTTGAATATATTATAGGACATACCGATCTGGTGGAGTTCCGAAGCATGGGTCTATCAAAGGATGGATACATCGACAACGTGAACTTGGTTCTGACAAACGTATCGACGAATAGTCCCATTTACTACATCACAGTGAAAGCACTCAACGGCGCTGGAAAAGAAAGCGTCGCCCTCTCTTCAAGGTATGACATTGATTAACGTACTACCTGCCAAACATCTTACTACGAATATTATATACATACATGGACATGATATACTAATGTAGTTGTTTTGCCAAATGAAATCACCACTGTTGTGCTTTGTGACATACTTATATGAATAACTACCTCGTTGGTATCAACCAACAAACTCGACAAACACGAAGTTATATCATATAGTTATATACCGTTTGCCTGGCAGCTGGCCAGTACTGTTCCCCATTTACACTAGCAAATCGCTGAATGAACCTTCAATGCGTAGCGCATGATCCAAAGTCGCGAGTACGTTTGGTCGTTGAATCATGTACCATTGCCTGGTATAATATGGTGAGCTGCCGCATGTCCACAGTTGAACCGTGTGTTAATATCCGTGTCAAGTACTGTATGTTAATGAAACAACTTAAGTAATAACTGATAATTTCAGCCCCATCAAAGTGGTGTCGGGAGACGTGGCTGGTGTTGTGAAGGACGGGCCGGACACTCTAGTGGACATCGACTACCAGCTGGACCTGTCAACTGTGACGGTGACCTTCAGCGGCTATGAAAGTGAGCGAGACGGAGTGACACGCTACGAGTGGGCGGTTGGTTCGGCGCCCAGACTCGACGACGTCATGCCGTACTCCTACGTCAACCTAGTCACGGACGACAGAGGGACAAGTGGCATGCTGGGTAAGAAAACTCTGAAGGGGTCAAAGCCTAAGTGTGAACACCAAATTGTTAACGGGAATATAAAGCTACCACAAACGATACATGCAGTTAAATAATCGCCATGTTATTGGACAAATACCAACCTATATTGAAATATTGTATACAATGGAATATTACGTTGAATAGAACTGGCAGTTGGATAAAAGTCACTTGACCATATTGCTTTTAATTTATAACGGTTAATTACCTGATAGTTAGTAATGTGTTTAGCATATATTTATGCATAAAGTTGGTCATATACTTAGTAGGCCATATGTTTACACCTCCGGACACACACTTTATGGGACTGAAATATTAAAATAAATGCCTGATCTCAACGTGTGTCTTACTTACATAATCCAATATCGCAATATTGTTGCTATTTATGGCATTGTGTGAATACTGTTTAAGTTGGAAATGTTTGCTAAACAAACTTTTACAATATTACCATTCACACTTTCATATGGCGCATAGAAATTGCTTTGGGTTCATCGACAATCCGAAGTATTCCATATATGTGTGGTCAGCTCAAGTTAGACATCTACAAATTTAGTTTGCATATATAAATATATAGCATAACATTTATAACGTTACCTGGAAGGCAAGACCGGGCACAGTTTGCCAATCTCGTAGTAAACAGGGGAGTTGGTTGAAACATATGTCAGCACATTGTACATTGCCAGTGTGCCAGCGTTGATATTGATCCGTGCGTTTTGTTGTCCAGGTATCGGTGGCACTGGTAAAGGTCAAGGCCAAATGAGTCTGTCAGCCGCAGTGAAGTATTACACAACAGTGCGTGCTGTAACCGGAGCCGGAAATGTGCTCGAGTCTGCGACAGACGGAATACTTGTTGACGTTACGTCACCAGTTGCGGCGATCAAGTCGCTGGGAGGCATACTGGTGAATACAACTGACGGAATGACTGTGACGTCAGAGGTGTACCAGAGGGAGTCTGACTCATACACAGTGGCCTGGACTGTCGATGACCCGGAGAGTGGAATGACAGACGTGTGGTTTCAGATTGGCACCCACCCAGGTAGGTCGGCATGGGAACAGACAATTTTATTTACTTTCCCGGTGTAGTGGATTAATGTAGATTGTATTAATTACATGTTTATGCACTTTAAATAGTTCCATTCATACAAACAATGCATGTGATATTATGTTGAAAATACCCCGAGTCCGACATGTTGTTCTCATCATGTTGATTTATAATACACAGTGTTAATGCTGCCTGACTGTGTCGAATATAAGGCTAAATTTAGCGGTGTGTTCTTTTCAGTAGAATATGTTTGATGTAGACGTAGCCACGTTACTGTACTTTGTATTAGTAGATTTCACATTTAATTATTCGTGTACATTGGGTCTTTGAAGAACATCATATATATATATTTAGGAATGTTGTTTGATAGGTGTAATGTGGACTTAATAATATCATGATGTTTTGCTCTACTTGATAACTTCCAAGCATGCATCAGCTATGCACAGTTATGCAAACGACATACATAAACGTGGACAGGAATCAAGCAAATAAAACAGCTTATTAAAAAATATGCACCACTACATCCTTATTTATTTACCACAGTTCATTAACATAAATTTGCCTTTTGGCAAATCGCAAAGCTAACAACCCTAATGCAATGTTTAGTCATTCATCCAGCAAATGCAATGTTTAGTCATTCATCCAGCAAAGTACATATAAACCTGTCAAATATAGGTGGTCTGACTGACATGTTGGGAAATATATAAGAACACCATCAATGATGGAGATGTATATTATTTTAATATACATCCACATGTTTTGTCTTCAGGAGCCGGTAATATTCACCCAAAGGCATGGAGTGGCAATACCACTAGTTTAGCAAATGGACTTGTGAAACCCCATGAGGATGGACTGCCACATATTCTCACCTTAGATGCTACAAATGGTGTATGTTGATATACTTGTTCTTATATTTTTAATAGTTACGGTGCGTAATATATGCATGTATGCAATGCTCAGTCGATGTTTGTATTTACCTTCAAGTGCAACAATAGTATAAATTAGTGTTGGTGCAAATGCAAATAAATATACATTTATTTGTATTATTATTTGTATTATAATGTGTCAAATGTATCACATACCGTATTCAGATGTGTCGAATCGCAATTCAAGTTTACAATATGCGTAGCAAATCTAGTGACAACGAGAAATAAGCAGATTAACATTAAAATCCGTGTTGGTCTAAAATCCTGGCTAAGAAAACAAAGCAAAATACTTGTTAAAAGACATGTGATCGTGGGAAATGATCATGATCGCCGGCATCATGCCGGACCCTGATGATGATGATGATGAAATACTTATCTCGACTAATATTTCAATCAGGTGGAGTTGGTAACAACAATAGTGTCACCGGTTCTGATAGTGGACACTTCTGCTCCACTTCTCGGTGCGGTCAACTGTCCTGAATTTGTGCAAGGTATGAAAATTATACATTTATTGTTGGTTGGACATTTGTCTTAAGCTAAAATGCATATTTATTTGTTCGGCAAAACTACAATGATCATACTGAATACAGTATTTGTTTTATTAACTCAAGCACATCACTAGCATATGACACGTAAGACTAATGTTTTATATCAGGAAGGTGACATCGGTTATTTACTTACAAATCTGCGAGATTGTGTAAAACGTACTTTACTCATTATAATGTTATGTCCCAGACAGAACAGCTGTTTATGTCAACACAGTAGCATGTTCCCTAAGAACTTGTCAAATGTATCAAAACAAGGAACACTTTATAAAGTTAAATAGCATAATGTTCTCAATAAATATAATCTGATATCCCCTATGGTCATTTATCATACGCATTTTGGATTATATTAATCAAAGGCAAAATCAGGATATGTCATTGCAATATGATTTCTAGAGAAATGCTTATAAAACAAATTCGTTACATCAACAATTCCATATTATGATACTAGTATCATGTTTTAGTACTATGGTATTAATATCATTATATTACTTTAAAATGGTTACCTGACATTATATTGTATAACGTGTATTGCTATGTATATACGTTACTTTGAAGTAGCACAATCAGTTGCTCTATACCTAATGTTATTATGATTGTTGTGTAGTATTACACAACGGAAATGTCTACACAAAAGCTGTTATCATTTTAACAGTGCCCATTTCACTTCAGGAGGAAATGCGCTTGCGTGCAGTTGGAGTGGTTTCATTGAGAAGGAAAGTAAAGTGTCTTACTACACGTTTGGCGTGGGCAAGATCGAAGGTGACGATAGTGTGTACGCTTTCACACGCATTGAAGCTGGCATAACCACGCATCGGGCCAAGGGTAAGCAAAGTAGTAGAGAAAACCTAGATACAAACTTGTATGAACAAGTACTATACGTGTTGCTTGCTGAAGTATTGCAATTCGTTGTTTTGAATGTACGACGTGATCGTAATACACATTTCTGAATATGGTTCCTGACAACAATTACGCTGTTTGTTTTATCTAGGCATGCTGAACGATGGCTTAAAACACAAAGAAACCTATTACGTAACGGTCACTGCCGTCAGCACAGTTGGTCTTAAGACATCTGCTTTTTCAAAGCCATTGATTGTAGACAATACACCTCCTCAGGTATGTTTGCTTGACTTTTAACTATATTTAGAAGCAAATAAAGGTTAAACTTGCATAAAACCCTGTTACTGCAACATGTAATAGAGTGTACACGGTGCAACGAACGTCTTATCAATCTGTATGTAAAGTAGTTTGTGACTGTGTGTGTATGTTCCCTGGTATCTCCGTCAGTTTCGATTGTATGGGGTTGATATTGTGTACAGTAATTTATTTTTCACAATTCCCCCGATCATATTTTAAGAGTACATGTAAATGAAAGTATTACAAGTGGCTCTTCTCGATGTGCTGATTTGGTTATTAAATTTTAAAACTTTCAACTGTTTGTACGTGTATAATTAGCTGTTGAGGCAAATTGGATGTATTAATGGATTGTTTGTGCTATTCCAGGTGGGAGTCGTGGTTGAATTACCTGACATATGTATCATATCAGCAGATGGAGTTCTCAATTCGGAGCCAAACGGAACAGAACATAATATAAGTATGTCTGTATTATATTCGCTAAGTCATCTACCTGTTGCATAGCTTAATGACATGTATATACAATTGCAATGATATTATTGTAAATATGTATCGTTATTAAGCTGGCAATTTTGTTGAACTGCACTTGTAATTTTTTTTATTATTTGATATATGGCTCGAAGCAAAGCGGAATATACATGTATGCACATACACGATTAATATTGTGGATTTTGCTTTCACAGGGTCTACGTTGTTACAAAATGATGTTGTTTGCCAGCGTGAATTGACGCAGATATCGGCAGCGTGGCAACCATTTGAAGATCCTGAAACCAAAATCATAAGGTGCATAATTTACATTTTCTATCATATTTATGCATTGTATTAACCTTTTAAAGGAAAGAGTATGGTCTAGTAAAATTGATTGTTATACATGTAAGTCATTGTATATAACACAAGTCAATATGAATTACCTATATTGCTTAATATATAAATATAGCACATTGATTCCGTATAACTGGCTAACGTGATCGCAGTTTATGATGTAGAAAGTTTGTGCAACACACATTAGCATTCCTTATATAACGGTAAAAACATCGTTATGTAAGGCAACATTAAAGAACAGTGTTGCCGAAATACAATTATCAACACTAGTCCATGTCAATCAAATAGTGCTAATTTATTCTCTGTTTTTTTTAATGCAAAATACTGTTCAAACGAAATATGATCGAACATTAAATGAATTAGGATTTTCTTCAACCACAACTATTTTGATTACTTACTCAAAATTTAGCCTTTAACAGGAATCCTGGGACGTTTAATTCTTCCTGTGTTCGCCAGTGTTGTCAATGAAACATTGGGTGTCATTAAGAAGCGACTAGAAGACGACACAAAACTGAAACTACGGACAAACCTAAATGTGGATGACATACTGGAGCTGCTGAAGTTCATCATCACAACTACATATTTTACCTTCAGGGGCACTATTTATCAGAAATTTGGCACAGCAATGGGAAATCCGGTGTCACCTGTAATTATTAATTTCTTCATGGAATGGCTGAAACAGCAAGTTATTCTTACAGCACCAATAACATGCAAACATGTAAGTTCACATATGAAGAAGAGAGCGACAACTCCCTGCCCTTCCTGGACACATTTATAACACGAAATGAAGATGGAACAATGAAACTCCTAGTATATCGGAAGAAGCCGCACATATCCAATATCTAAACTTCACGTCTCACCATCCATTATTTCAGAAACTGGGATCATCAAAATGTTACTGGACAGATGCAATAACGTTGCATCAGAGCCAGAGGACAGAGACAAGGAGGTGGAACTCATCACCAAGGCACTGGAACGATGTGGGTACCCAAGTTGGAACATAAATAAGATAAAAGAACAGCAATTTAAAAAGTGAAAAAACTAAAGAAAAAAAGGAATGGTCACAGAGAAATTCAAAAGTATGGTCACTATCCAGTATGCCAAAGGAGTAACATAACCTATACAGCGGATTTTAAAACATCATGAGGTGACTACATCTGTGAGACCTCATCAAAACATAAGGAGATTACTAGTGCATCCAAAGGACAAAGTGGAAGGTAGTAAAAAGACAGCCTGTGTATACCAAATCCCTTGTAAGAGCTGTAACCACACATATATCGGCGAAACAGGGAGAACATTTGGAAAACGACTCGAAGAACACAAGAAAGCGGATGAAAACATCAAAACCAGACGATTTACCAGGCAACAGAAGAGGGAGTCACCGACGGTAGAACATAACTCTGCAATAACAGACCATGCAGACAGGATCAATTAAATCATAGACTGGGAGGGGGCAAAGGTGATTGACAGAGAGCGTAACAGAAACGCAAGATGGATCAAAGAGGTCATATGAATCAGAAAGGCAACTCCAGTCATGAATCGAGACGAGGGGGGATACAGAGTGAGTCACGTCTGGGACAAGACAACTGGCGAGCAGAGGAAGAATTAGCCGTCCAAGAATTCCTGTTGAAGGCTGCTGATGGCTGTCGAAACGTTGAGTAAGTAATCAAAATAGTTGTGGTTGAAGAAAATCGTAATTCCTATATAATTATATACTAACTTGATGAACATTTTCACGAATATTAAATGTTTAACACGTGGTGTATACGATTACATCTTTGTTTTAATATTTGAAGATATCAAGTGGCACTTGGCTCCACACCTGGTGGAACACAGATCCGAAACTTCGAAGACATCAATCCTGGCCAGTTGTCTGTTATTATACATCATCTAGACTTGACTCGAGAACGTCGTGTATTTGTCACGGTAAAGGGGTTTAATGCGGCTGGACTTTACAGCACATCCACCTCCAATGGAGTGTATGTCAGCCTTGTCAGTTCAGGCAAGGCACCACTCGGAAGGGCCTATGTTTATGACGGAAGCGATATAAACAATGACATGTAAGTTATGTGGTTCTTCTGGTGAAATCAAATAGTGTCGCAATTGCATTCTGTGTGTGTGTGCGTGCGTGCGTGCATGTGTGCGTGTATGTTACATCAGAGCGTAGATGTTACAGAGAGAATCCCTAACCGCGCTATGTATATTATGATAAAATACTTTTCTGAATTAAATAATAATTGCTTTAACGTGGAGGTAATTACTTAACAACAATAATAAATAACCTAACTGGGTGGGTGGAGTGCGTGCATGCGTGCGTGCGTGCGTGCGTGCGTGTGTGTGTACATGCGTTTGTATGTGTGTGATATATAGTGTGTGTATGTGTGCCTAAGTGTACATGCATGTGTTCATGTATGCTAGCTTGCATGTTTGGGCTGAAATGTTGGTCGTGCATCAGTTTCTAATGCTTTATGATACCAAACACTATTTCATTAATATTCATTAGGTTTGCGTTTAATTTTGTGAGAGAGGATGCCATTTACTGAAATCATGCACAATTGTGTCCAGTGCGGTATGATTGACAAAATATGCAGGCACAACTGTGTTCCGTGAATTATATACAAAACGATGCACATGGAATTGTACTGCAACTGCCAAATACAAATAGTCTGTGTTTGCTGCTTTCAATTATAGAGACTTCCAGGACGACAACGCAGGATTGTCGGCCCACTGGGACTTCAGTGGAGATCCGTGTCCCATAGAGAAATACGAGTGGGCCATTCACAAATTTGATGGCACTATCGTACTTCCCATGACTGAACTTCCTGAAGGTAATCGTGTAATGACATAATTTAACATACAATTACCTCCAGTTAGTCAGTTAGGCTATGTAACATTTGTTGTGTATCTTATTCTACTAACTGGCGGACATGGTTTTGTTAATACGTGTATTTCAACCTAGCGGGGTAGGGGCTGATTCAATTCCAGCCATTTTGATTATACTAAACGGCTGAATATGGTTTCCGTGATTCTGTTGAGCGGAGTCGATTGAACATTGTTTACTGAAAAGCGTGGGTCTAAAAGTGTACGCCTACTGCTTTTAATTCCCTGTGACAAAATTCCTGATGTTGACATTGGTCGAATTTCCGGTTTGTGGTTATTCGCTAACCTTGACGTGGCTGGAATTAACATTGTAGTTGTGACAAAAGCGGAAGTTGACGAATTGAATCTGAAGGACGGAGAAGCTTACTTCGTGATTGTCCGAGCTACAAACAAACTTGGGTTTGCCTACACAATGCATTCGGATGGATTGACTGTACAGCTTGAACCGATGTTGCCAGGCAACGTACGTGACGGCGACATTGTAGGAGTGGACCTGAACTACCAGCTGTCAGTAACAACTCTCTCTGCCAACTGGGATGGATTCGGTCAGCCAAAGGTCGATGGCAAAGGTCTACTGGTCAGCCGTACGTGTTTCCTTTATACATACCGTGTTGCCATATTTATCATGCCAATCCCTTATTGACGTTACGTTATCAGGCTAGTCATATTGTGCAAAATATGATTTGTTATGTAGCACAACAACAACAATACATGTTATCATTATGTTGCACATTGACAATTAGTCGTCACAAACCATGTCGTTATTGTCGCCATGTATTATAATTCCTTGAAGATGTTCAGCAACACCGCTTGTTCCAGGGGTGAGTAATGTCGACGCGTCAATCGGGAAGCATCATGAGATCGACCACTACGAGATGGCAATCGGCACCGACCGTAGATATCCAACCACTAGAACCAATATCTGGCCTTTCACCAATGTTGGCCTCAATGTCACATGGACAATCTCAGACTTGAAGCTCATTCCTCGCAAGGCCATCTACTACGTAACAGTTCGGGCGTACAGTGTATCGTCAGCAATGGTCGAGGTGACCTCTAATGGGATGAAGGTCGGCTACGGAAGCCACATTATTTCCCCAGGGACGCTAGAAGTTGCTAAGTAAGTGGTCATGGGACAGCATGCATTAATGTAACGATGAACGTGTAACGCGATTGAACGTACATCTCTCTTTAATACTGTATGTGCGTTCATCAGGGCAGATACCCAATTTGTCTGAGCCTAGATGGTAACGTCAAGTTTGACGCTAATTTTATAACATTAAATTTTAGCGTTATGCGTCAAGCAAGGCAAATTGCTAAGATCTGATAGCAAGGTCAATTAAATTTGTTCTTGCAGTTAAATTATTGTAAGGAATATTTTGATACGTAGCCGGATTATGAGAAAGTTGGGAAGGTGCCTTTTTGAGCAGTAATTCGATATATATGTGAGCATTACAAGTATCACCATTGCTATTTTCTCAGATACATTTCGTCAGCAACGACGTTGTCGTTTTCGTGGAGCGGGTTCAAGTTTCTGCTGCCTGTCAAGTTTTATGAGTGGGGAATGGGCACATTGGACCCCGCACAGACGTCGATGACATGCGATATGTTGGTGGGTATTTTAAGTACAACAGAACTAGTGTACCAATACAAATTGTATGCAAGTGCTCGTGTAACTGAAACAAATAAGTAGAAGAAATAGGAAAACGTAAAACCTGCACGGATGTGTGCATTTATGTTCACCATTCTTAACAAAATAACGTATAAAGAAAAAAGTATAGCGGACATACATATACACAATGTATGCATATTTACACACACACGCACCCACCCATTCCATAAACGCGCACGCATGCACCTACACGCACACGCGCGCACACACACACAAATTCTTCGATTTCATATGTGTTGACTACAAGCTTACTATGTTCCACACAGTTGGATAACGGTGATAAGACCATCCGTGACTCCAACTTCACCCATTTGTTTGACGTTCAACCTCAGACGAGCGTGGGACTGGACACCTACGTCACACATCGTGGTCTGACCTTGGTGCAAGGTCAAACGTACCACGTGCACGTAGTAGCCACTGACGAGAGTGGTGGATGTGTTGACACATCAAGCGCCTTTACCGTTGACATTACACCACCAATTACTGGCCAAATCGGCGTCGGACCGAATACTCGTTTGGTAAGATAAATATTATACTGTATATAATGGTTCTTTTTATTTTACAAAAGAACTATATACTGTAGAATAACACAATATTATATATGCAAGACAGAGCATATTACATTGGATAACAAAGTCATTGCTTAAGTCAATATAGGCGCCCATAATATATATATATATATATATATATATATATATATATATATATATATATATATATATATATATATATATATATATATATATATATATATATATATATATATATATATATATATATATATATATATATATATATATATATATATATATATATATATATATATATATATATGGTAACATTTATCAAGATCATGGTGTGGATATTCCGGTTAGCACGCACCACCAAGTTTATATATCGTGAATGCTCATTTATATATTCGCCTTGTCCCGTCTTGCCTTGCAGAATGTGTTATATTCATCAGCCCGTGACGCCATGACGACATGGTGGACAGGCTTCAGTGATCCCGAGAGCGGAGTGAAGAGGGCCCTGATCCGCCTTTCAAGTGGTGGAGAGTCGTGCACTGCCCCAAATGTCAACAACATGACGATACTTGTTGACTTTACAGAACTGTCGGCAAATTCATCTTCTTATGAGTTTACGCATCTCAGACTTCAGGTATGTATTGCAATTTATAATCGAATCACTGTGTATTGTTGATTGGATAGAACTGTGGACATGATAGCAATTAACAAATTTCGGTCTACGACCGATGTGCAATATAACTAGCTAGCTGTGTTCCTGACTACGATATTGGAACTGAATTTAACATGGTACTCATTTGAGACACACTATTAATGGGTAATAAGTGCGCACTTGATGTATGTAGCTAATGCATCATTTATAAATAATCAATAATGAATGTTTTATTATTATAACAACTATTTAGTGTCAACTCTTGGTGGCTATGGTACTAAATTGAAGATCAGTGTACTAATATGTTGACATCGTTTTGTATATGATATTGATATTGACTGATTGTCTTGTTTGTATACTCTCATGAAGGAATCAGTCGTGTATTTCGTTGAGCTACAAGTGACGAATGGCGCCGACCTGACACGTTCAGTCTTCAGTCAGCCTATTTTACTCGACTCGGCTTCGCCTGAAGCAGGTTCCGTGAAACATGGAAATGATTTCAAAGCAGATATTACTTACCAAAATTCGACTACAGAGATGCACGGTAGGGTGGAAACATTATACATCGTGTCCGTATTAACAGTAGCGGGGGAGCATTGGAACTTTGGCTTATAGTTTTGAATTGTTTCTAATGACATGGAATAGTAAACAAAAGGGCAACTAAGCTTGTCCCTTTGGCCTCTCCCGTTGGTTGACCTCCCCTTTGCGAGATCCTAGATACGCCACTGCGTATTAGTGTCATCAGCAAACTCTGTGGAATTGACATGACGTGGAAATACACATTTATTTAAAGAAAGAGATGTGCCTAGTTAGTGGCATCGTAGCGTATAGCTAATAAAAATATTGATGTGAGTTACATACATAATCGGCATTATAAAAGTAGTACACTTATATTTTGAGAATCAACTAGTCATTCCATGCACCAAGAACATGACATGTCAAAAACTTATCGCCTTCAATCAACAACAGTGTATAGTATTTGCTAATTGTTATAACTGATAAATGCGCCTCCAAAACCCGATATGTTTTAATGTTTCAACACAGAAACAATAACAGAACTTAACAACAATACAAAACGTGCAGACATGATTCGTTGTATGTATAATTATCTGCAGGGGTCTTCTTGTACCTTCCGTTGGCGAGTGGGCCTGCATGTCCTCTACGAACCTACACCATGTCGAACTATGATTCGGACTGGACACCAATTGTCCACAAATACCTGCGCGGAATGCTGCACAACAAACAAGACGGCATCGCTTTCCGAGACTTCCAGGTGAGCGGCTGTAACACATTATGCCACGGGTTAACTGTGGTGCAGCAATTGTGTAACTAACACATTTGCTGCACCACACAGTTAGTTAGTAACCCTTAACCTCATTATACAGGAGAAAGTCATTACATTGTATGTATGTTTAGTAAAATAACGCAACATGGTATAATGAATGGTTGAATATAAACATCAACGATATTTACTTTAATGATTCAGCTCTTGGAACAGAGGAATGTGTATGTGTCAGGTATCAGTAAACTGTAATACTATACCATTGGTAAATGGTGGTAGGTAATACGTACACTTTGCTTTTAGCTTTCATATACAGAAAAGGGTTTGTTTGTGAAACTTCGTCGAGATGTGAGGGCGACACAGATGGTATCGGCGGCTGCTCAAGTCGATGCTGAACTGTCTATTGGCGGGACGTATCATGTAAGTTTTAGTTTGGTTCGCAAATAGAACAAAATACAGTTTGACACATAATATTGTATCTACTTTGACATGCGTTGGTGATTATGGTTCTATACATTGTTCAGTAAATCAAACGGAACAATTTCGTAAAGCTTTAATGTCGGAGTTGTTTATCGTGCCAATTACAACAAGGTTACTATGGTATGTATGCATGAATAATGTTTGTTTGCGTGCAGTTTGAGATCCAGGCAGCCAGTGGCTCTCTGCGCGCCGTCACGTCTGTCGTCTTCTTTGACGGTCCCAAGGGGGTGTTTGCCGACTACACCCCAGTCTTGTTTGATGGAGACACGCCACGGGTGGCGGACAGCGGTTGGCGCAGTAATGGGCTGAGGATCATCGACACCGGACTTCCGGGAGACACTTCGCTCAGTGTACCTCAAGTCGAACTGCAGGAGCGCAGAGGATTCGGTTTCCAAATACACCCAAGTGAGTACGAAATAAGAACAATTTAAAGTTTAATGTCGGTTGCTAATTAAAGTTCGACTTAAACAGTCATATAATAACTAACATATTAATTGAAAATATTGTTCATTAAGCAGCGAGGCAGTACTTTGAGATGTTAGCATTATGCGGAAAAATGCCTCGTAACGATTTTGTAGTTTTGCGATTGTGTTGCTTATATCATAACGTATTGTAAATGCGCTCTTTTTTCGTGCAAGCCATTTTAAAAATGAATATTACATATATATATATATATATATATATATATATATATATATATATATATATATATATATATATATATATATATATATATATATATATATATATATATATATATATATTCTACTGTATTACCAGATACCTCATATGAGGGACGCATATCCGACTGGATTGTGCTGTGGTCTTCAAAGTCAAACAAGAGCTCCCATTCCGTCTTCGCCCTGAAATTTGACCCTACGAAGGAAACACATATTTATAAATTGGCCATTAATGAAGACCAGTCAATGGTGACAGAGGTAAGTGTGAATTTATTCGCAGAAGTTACTAACTGTCTTGTATATTATGCTAAAACATAAGTCTATTTGTTTAGCTCCAGTGTACTGGATGAATTGTTGTTATAGGAAATATACATGCACAAAATATCATCTCAATAACCGTAATTTTTATTTGCTGACACATGATGTCTGACGTTGTTTCTTGCCATATTATGTATTACTTCAAATTTTTACTATGTGTCATTGCTATGTCGTCAATATAGTTTAGTTATATCAACTCCCAATATTGCTATTATTATATTGTAGCAATATTGGGAGTTGAAGTTGTACATTGATGAGAGACAACGAGCTCTTCTGGCCGGAACGACGAGTGTTTCCGTTCGAACTCAGTTGACTATCGGCGTCTACAACCGTCACGGATGGGTGGCCCCGCTCAGTGACGTCTTTCATCCGCCAGAGACGGTGGCTGTCTTCCGAAACCTGAAGTAAACGCATGTTTCAAGTTGTCATTGCATTACGATGGGTATATTGTAATAACAGTATAGTTTGTTATGTCAATGAATGTAACTTGAGTAGTTGACAATATTGCTTCTATATGTTCACAATTTACTTAACAAATTTAATTTATGATTTGTAACAGCAATCACTCTTGCATCCTGGATGAACCATATTACTAATCAGAAATAAATGTTGCTTCTAACTGCCAACGGTTAATAGGGCTTTCATTTGCCTGGGCAATTTATATTATGTATATATATATATATATATATATATATATATATATATATATATATATATATATATATATATATATATATATATATATATATATATATATATATATATATATATATATATGTATATATATATATATATATATATATATATATATATATATATATATTGTAATATTGCTAGTATTTACACACCCGTGTTGTCGTAGGTTTCCCGCGGCGTCTACTGAGCTGTGTCGCTTCGGAGATCCTTTCCGAGGAAATGCTCATCCAATTGTTGAATTCGTTGCCGCTATTGGAACGACTGCTTATGGAAGCGATGTGTCGTCTTATCAAAAGGTGGTGGTATATGCTTCGATAAATATTACCCATAGTACAGACTTACATGCATCATGTGCACGCACGCAAAAACGCACATACAGGCACGCACACACACACACAAACACACACACACACACACACACACACACACACACACACACACACACACACACACACACACACACACACACGAACACGCACATACATATACATTTTTGTTTTATAAAATGCTTGAACACGCCTTTTCTGTTTTGTGTTATGTGTACGCTGACAAGAGTTTGCTCCATTCTCAGATTAATATGTTACGTGTTAGACTAGTATGGAACATTTGACTGTTTGTCACAATTAAACTCAACTTGTCCATGGGTAGAATATCTAGCAGCTCCAGCAATTATTGAACTCTGAATCAGTGACGGCATTCATGTTTCAGATCACCCGACCGTGTATTCCGTGTCAAGGTTTGTGCGATGAGTTGGTATGTGATAAGACATGCTTCACTGAAGAGACGCAACTTGTTCACGTCAACATCACAGGTCTCGCATTGGAGTCGGGGCTGGCGGGGACGTCCAACAATGATACTCACTTACAACTGTACTACCTGACTGTGAAGGCTGTCACTGCTTCTGGCCAATTCGTGAGAGCATCGTCTGCTGGGGTCTACATAGATACGACACCACCAATCATTGAGATGATCTATCACGTTGATATGCAATGGAGTCAGTCAGAACCATCGACATACCAAGGAGATAATTCATCAATAGCTGTGTACTTTGAAGTTTTTGACGAAGAGAGTGAGGTAATATTGTCGATATGTCAAACATTTTAAATACATTATTCACAAACATACTTGTTTGCTGAAATAAAGTGTTGTCCTCCACATTTTAAAATACATTCTTTCTTGAATGATAATATATAATGACTAAAATAGCATAAGTTCTATCACAAGTGTGTAAAGAACAATATGATTAAAAACACATACATATATAAAGGCCCGAGCAATTTTTGGGAGGATTTCTGGAAAATGTTGTAATAAAAAAAAAACGGGCATGATATGTGTTAACATGAAAAAAGAAACTACTTCATGTTCTGACCCACAGTTAAACATTCTGGGGCTGAACAATTGCCATCGCTCGGTACGTCTTATTTCAGGTTGCAGAAACCTGGTGGGCGATAGGCAGTACTTCTGGGGGTGCTGATGTGCAGCCTTTTCTTAAAGTCAACACACAATCCTTTGCGAGCAACATGTCACTGGACGGTTTGTTGCTGGAGAACCACACGTACTATGTGACATTGATGTGTATGAATGGAGCCGGGCTGAAGACTACAAACACCTCCAAAGGTTAATTTAACTAAAGAAAATAATCCCTCCAAACCGTTAGATAATATATACATATATAAGAATATGATAATTACAAGGTATATCAACTGCACTGCTACCAAACGTCAGTTACGTCTACATCCTAAGCATTATGTGAACAAAGTATTTATACAGTACGCATTGGATGTTGTATTTTTTTAGGTTTCGTAGACACAACAATGCAATGTTATTACATTATTTTGTTGTGATGTAGCACATTGTTGTGTAGTATGGTTTCTTGTGTTATTGTGTCATATTTGTTTATTGTATTAATGAATATGCAAAACTATGAAGAAAATTGACAACACATGTGTGACATCATCCTTCTAGGTGTCACCGTCATGACAGTGTCACCCAGTACAGACAGTATGACGACGTCAGAGACGGACACGGAGCCGTTTGATAATGTAGAGAGTGTACCAGCTGTGAAGACATCTCGGCAGGACTCTGTCGGTGTAGGCTGGGAAAAACCTTCAGAGGAAGAACACATTGATGGAATTTGTGAGTCATTGCTACGTCCTTCGCGTCTGTAATTAGTTTGTTCAACTTAATCCTTCTCTGCCTTTCGAATATCCTTCTTTACGCAGTTCTCTCAACCTCCTCCTAAGGCCGGGTTGTTTCATTGCTTCTGCTTTCTAAGGTAATCGGCCCTTACTATTCCTCCCGTTAAGCTAACCGACATTTCTTCCCTTAGGTCATTCAATCTCCTGTTATCTGTGCTCCTGTAATTCTGCGTAGCTAGTTCTCGTAAACTTGATTTTTTTCTACCATAATTAGGCCGTTTTATGTTCCCTAATTTATCGGTGTTTTTTTAAAGATGTTCATTAATGAATGTCTTATGTCCGTAACGATTGCACAGTATACTACTTTTTTTTAGAGAACCTAAGTCATTGACCAGCTAGCACATGATTAAGTTAATGCATATGTTGTATAAATATAGATAAATCTATAAAAATGCGACTACGCAAATTATATTTTGTATATCTAAGATAACATGTCGTGACTACTCGTTTATATATGACTTTCTCACCAGACAAAGTGATTACTAAACCTAGAGTGTTTTCATTAAACATCTTATGTAACCATGCGTTCGTAATGCATTGGCGTGCCTACCAATGTATATGCATGGATAAACACATGCTAACATACATATATGCGAACACTCGCAGATCATAAATATAAAAAATATTTAATAATCCCATATACATACGTCTGTGCAGACTTAAGTGTCGGCAGTGAGGAAGGGAAAGTCGACATTTTCCCACAGCAGCAGGTCGGTATCGGCGAGTACGGGGGTGAAGTCAGTCTATCATCGGATGGAATTAAACTGGTCCCTGGCAATGACTCAACGGCTAATGACACATTCAACCAACGCAAGAAGAGAGACGTGGATGGCGCGTTCTACATGGAGCCAGGAAGGTGAGTGACTAGTGTTCAACGGGAAGAGAGATATTGTTGAATAGTGGTCCTAATGTTTAAGTATCAGTTTTACCACGCAGCCAAGAGCATAATATCCTGACACGTCGCACATGTGATATAATTGATACACAAGCATGTTATGTCATGCCAATTTTTTTCCACACACGTGCGTATAATCGTGTCAGTGTACACACATCACTAGCTAGGAATTAGGACTGGTTCTATAACATAACGACTAGTATCTGCATATGTAAAATGTCAATACAATAACTATTGTTATGATATTAACACAACTCAACCGTTCTATAATATTAATTATTTAATTGTTCGTATAATTATATTACTGTAACGTATACAATCAAACACTTTCAAAGGCGAATATGGCTTATAGGTTGCACCACTCATAAATCATTGTGATTTGACAGTCATTATTTGCAGGACACTGCGAGTCCATCTCCAGGCTTGCACTAAAGCGCACAAATGCAGCCAGGTGCCAGTCAAACCGATTATAATTGTTCGTAAGTAGCTTTGTAAGTTCTTGTGTAGCCGTAGCCTTAGTTAGGCCGTTGACGTATCCTTGCTGTCTCTCTAGCCACTTGTAGTCCACCGGCTGATCAATTCCTAATGTTTTCAACTCATCCAATCTTTTAACGCAACAAAGCAAATGCTTTTCTTTCTTTATATCTGACCCATATATTAAATTGTTTCTGTCTCCAGCTTATCATGAACATTCTGCGGCGTGCCCACATATCTTGAGTGTCCCAGACTCATTGCCATATGCAATGCAAGGAAACCCAACAACATAAACGTCACGTAATTGTTACAGTTGACAACAATGAGCATCTACTACGTCGTAGGACTATTACGAACAAATTATTATGTACGAATACTTCAATAGTCGGGATAGTTTACTATCGATATACTTCAATGTATCATTACTTACTGTCATATCGCGAACACTGGCTGGCTTTTAAGGGGACGCAGACACCGTTGCAAAAACCAAAGCAGGCAAATTGATGCTGACGTTGGCGAACACTGCACCCTCATCAATGGCAATAACCGTCGAAGCGACCAAACGTGAGTTGAACATTAACTTTTACGGTGTAATACTTAAAAGCATTAAATGTGATGTTTATATACAATATTCCACGTGCGTTGCTAAAACATTGTTTTATTTCCATATATCTCTGATAACACTGAGTATTTATTACAAATCCATAACACACGCTTGCATTCGAAACATGCATTGGTGTGTGTGTGCCTGCGTGCGTGCGTGCGTGCGTGAGTGCGTGCATTCGTTCATGCGTGCGTTCGTGTGAGTGTGTAATTTGCAATTGTATAAGTATGTTCACTCCTTCTTTTATCACAGCTCAGTCTAATGACAAGATGTTGGTCGGGGGTCTTTTGTCCGAAGCGGATGTTAACTCGCAGTACATGTCGGTATCATCCAACACATTCAAGTCATTCGTTGTCGATCCTGTTTCGACGACAGAACAAACTGACCGATACTTGAGGAACAGGTACACACACACACACACACACATATATATATATATATATATATATATATATATATATATATATATATATATATATATATATATATATATATATATATATATATATATATATATATATATATATATATATATATATGATAATCTACCCATAAATGTTTGTTGGGCAGTGGTGGGTAATTATATGTTATTACTGTAAAACGTAACACACATCATATAATCACTGTCCAAGAAGTTACTTAATGTTGGCACTGTGGCGACCATATACTTTTTATCATGTTAAGTACTCTTGTTGGCATCATTCGTGCAACAGTACAACAGGTTTGGTGGTAAGCGACGACAAACGCATAATATTGATTCATAAACACTGCAACGGTCATAAACATTTTAGGGCACATCGTACGTACAGTTGAAGTGACATTTTGTCAACACTATTCATGTATATGGTATTTGTCACATAACCAGAAGAAATGTTACCATGACATATACTGTAGATAATGTCATTTACAACACGATGTGTGATGTGTGTAAACAACACGTTAACGTTCAAAGGTTATTCATTTGGCCACATTCTTTTCTGAAGAAATTATGCAACGATTTCTCTTAATTTTAACGTATCAACAATAACCGGGATACAAAAACTAATTGTTGTCGTGCATTAAATGTTGCATTGACTTTTTCTTGACACAATCAGTAATTAATTGTACCTACAGGATACATCGTTGGACTGGGAAACCGTTGTTCGTTTCGACGCTGCCAGATCAGATCGTCGACGGGCCACTTACTATCACTATGCCGTTTGACAAGACACAGCTACAAGATTTCATGCACGACATTCGTCCTCGTGTACTGCGCTGGTGTGCAGGTAAGTGCGTTGTTGGATGTCTCAATATGAACAGCTGACACTATGTACTGTTTTCCAGCCTACTGTTTAGTGTGACACCCAATCAAGCGGTTACTGCTATGATGTATGGTTGAACATATGAACATCACACAGCTTAAACGACGGCCATTTCAACGCCAAATCTGTCATTGTCCAATCACACCGGTTAATCATTAAAGTGAATTTATGTATCTTCACTCGTTTCGCCACTCCTGGACATGACACCAGGAAATTAGTATATATTCACATACATTGAATCAAGCGACTGTCAACATAATATGTGCATATTCCAGAAAATATGAAATTACGCACTATTATGTGCAATCTTAACTAATACGAGTATTTGCAACACTTAGACATGAAGAAAAACCTCTATCGTAAATAAAATAATGTTTGATCTAAGCTGAACGCAATGTCTTTGTCCGAACACTTATTAAGTTGAAATACAAATTGTAAATGGTAATGCACACTATGTTCTGATACACAAATTCCTCACCTTGAAGATGTGGGTTGGTGCTGAACGATTGGTGAATGGTATACTTTTGTTTTGCGCAGACGAAGAGATGTGGATTGATGCTGGGCGGACTTGCAACACTGACGAAGGCAACAGACGCATAGACTGGACGAAGGGTCTAGTCACTGTTACGGTAAGTCTTATTTGCAACTCTGGCTTCCGGTTACCTCTCGAATCAAATTTAAGCTGTACACTTACATATCATAATATATATATATATATATATATATATATATATATATATATATATATATATATATATATATATATATATATATCTATGCAACAGCCACCCGAGTTGGCTAGTCTTCTATGTCTTTCAAATTTCCCCAGGAAGACAATAATGTTTCACAACAATCTTTTTTTTATACAGTTAATCTTAACATTGGCAAGCGCGCATTTTGTGCAGGTGCACCCAACACCTGGTATGAACTCATTTAAACTCATTTAAAACTGTAGGTATCTTCCACAACAAAACTAAAACACATTTTGTTTTATCGAAATTTAGTGTATGCCCTAAACCCTCGACGGTCTCCCGCTTTGATGTGTTCGCCTCTGAGCTAAAGGCTCCATGCGATTTAGACGCTGCAGAAGTATATTATTATTATTATTATTAAATGTCCTTAATTATTACGTATTTTCTGCAACATGGCAAAATCACAAGTGCCTGACATTTTGTATATTATAGCACATTTCTATGTACTTCAGAACGTCACGTTTGTTTATCATGATATGTTGTAATGCGACAGGTATGCCACAACGATGCCGTCTGTGGGAATGGAAGTAGGAAAGGCAGGAGCAAGCGAGACATACCCAATGCGAACACCCAAGGGGTCGCTATGTACAGTGCTGCCAACACAGCAAATGCGTTCTCCAACTCGCCGCCGTACATTACATCGGATTCAAAGGTGACAATTTTCGAAGACGTCCAATTCAGGTTCAGTCTTATGGCAAAAGACCCGGACGATGACGACGTGTCATTTTTACTGAACACAACGGCACCATCGCCTATGGGTAACGCGACATTGACCAGTGACGGAACATTATCGTACGTACCATGTGCCAACTGCTACGGGACAGACACTGTATACTTCACAGTGTGGGAGAAAAGAGTAGACGACGAACCGCCTTTGTCCGTCGACGGAAAATTGCTGGTGGACGTAGTAGGTTCAAACGACTTCCCAAATCTACTCATCTTCAGAAAGGGCCGTGATATAAACCAGCCATCATCTGTTGTCACGATGACTGTGGAGGAAAACAGAAGGACGAATTCTGCTTATCGGGACATGGTTGTCGTGGTTGCGGCTTACGACCCTGACTACGACGATGACGTGAAATTGGCTTTCGAGCCACCGACGCACGGCAATCTAACAGTCTACAGCCAGGTGAACAACGTCGATGTCATACAGCAGGACTGCGCACACACATGGGAGGCCAGACGTCACGCTTGGGATAAGCTTGTCGATGACATTTCTAGTACGACGTTAATCCAGAAAGGACTACTACCAAATCCGTGCGACACAGACTTAATTAACCTACATCTGGCGTGGGTGGTCACTGTGTTGAGATACAGACCGTTTGAGGGGTATTTCGGTGATGATGTCATCAAGGTAAGATATGATGCCTGGAGCGTTACACATCTTATATATTTAATAATACGCATATGTAAATAAATAATTAACTAACTAATTAAATAACCAATTTGTGTTTGGAATTTCGATCAAAAACATGATACAAAATAATATTATGCATCAGCGATATTAAAGTGTTGTCGCCATACGCAAGCTAATTCTATGAATTTGTACGGATGTTGCCATCCTGAATGCGCCTGATATGTGGTATTAAACATTACACATTATTTCCAGGTGAAGGCCACAGACACCGCATCTCAAGATTTGCTAACAATTGATTTGAGAGTTCTGAATAATCCATGCGTCAACCAGGGAGTCTGCGAGGGACCAGATAGTGATCCAGAATGTGCTTCGACTAACAGAAGCACAGGTGAGAAAATGATCGGATCTTAACGGATCAATCGTTCGGATCATAATTGGTGTGCCTGTCAACTCAGCCCTGCATCGGTTTTACCCAGAAATCGCATTTGTACCGCGGTGTATTATATCATGCTGAAAATTGTAATATTTTTAATGTTGTCCTTGCTATTTGAGTCATCAGCTAGAAAACTGATTAACTTGTGCACAACAAATGCAAGTTACACAAACTGGTATGTAACTGTTTTCATATTTACCTGACATTTATGATGTAGAACACGTTCAAACATGTTTTTCAGGATAACAATATTGTGGGCGTTTGACAAATTAGTAGCATATTGGTATATTTTGGCAGCTACACATATATTAATATTAAAGCAATACGCAAATGTATAGAACGGTATCCAGATGTTAGTTTGTCTTAATTTCTGCCGGCAGGTTTCGACGGCTACAGTTGTCGATGTCCCCATGGCTACACCGGAGACCTTTGCGAGACAGAAGTGGACGAGTGCCTGTCGTCTCCGTGTCCAGCCAACTACACGTGCATAAACGGTATCGGGAAGTACGAATGTTACTGTAACCCGAAGTGGCCGTGTCACGTATCTCCAACACTCCTTGAGACATGGCAAGTTGTGATGATCTCTGTCGGAGGTGTTCTCATGTTCATCCTCCTGGGACTTGCGATTACCTGTCTCTTCCTGGCCAAGAAACGGTGAGTCGATTGTAGTAATTTTTGATGTATTGGTTAACTAACTGTTTTTATTTGTCATACAAATTATATTTATTTGCAGTAAAATCTATGATATGCCTGAAGCAAAATGCAATTCAAATTACGTCCGGATGCATGTCAAATAATATAAATGTATTCTGGTGAAACAGCTGTTAATAAATTAGTTTTTCTTTAGATTACCAGAATAAAAAATCATTTGCCTTATTGTTTTCTCTCTTTCTCCATGTCTCTCTCTCTCTCTCTCTCTCTCTCTCTGTCTCTCTGTCTCTCTCTCTCTCTCTCTCTCTCTCTCTCTCTCTCTCTCTCCCTCTCTCCCTCTCTCCCACTCTTCCCCCCTCCCCCCTCTCTCTCTCTCTCCCACAAAAACATTACATTTACAATCAGGGGCGTCCGCAGGAATTTTTCCAGGGAGGGCCAAGAAGGAATATATATATATATATCAGCTTAGATGTATTTGCTTGAGTTCTTCTTCCGCAGTTTTCTCCCAGGTTTTTGGGTCGTCTTCGTTTTCTTTTAGCTTCAGGTATCCATCTTAGTGCAATGTTTGAGATGTTTCGTCCTTCTTTCTCAGGACATGGCTGATCCATCTCCATCTTCTTGTGGCGAGTTTGTTGTTCATATTGCTTTGTCCGGTTATTCTTAGCAGTTGGTTGTTTGAAATTTCTTGTGGCCAGAATATTCTCTTGATATTTCGAAGGCATTTTGTGTGAAAGGTAGAAAGGTGTCTGTTCTGAGATCTAGTTTTGTCATACGCCAGCATTCTGAGCCATACAGTAGTGTGGACAGGACACTGCTTTGGTATATTTTAAGCTTTGTTCTTCTAGAATATATTGTTGTTCTCCAAACAGGTTTCAGCCTGAAGAACGCACCTCTGATTTTGTTTATGCGATTCTTGATTTCAATATCGGCCCCTCCATCTTTGCATACCATGCTTCCCAGATAGGTGAAGTTTTCTGTGATTTGCAGTTCTTCATGATCTAGATACACTGATACTGGATTTCTCTGATTTAGCTCCAATCACCTTATATTTCTTTTTGTTTATCTTTACTCCTAATTTTTTACTGATGTCCTTGAGTGTGTTTGTCTTTTTCTGCATGTCATGTCATGTCATGTCGCATATGAGGCAGGACAGCTACATATCGGCGAATCCACGTCCTCGAGAAAAGAGAACAATGTCCATCTTATTCCTCTCTTTGGTCTTTTTGTTGTTTTCTGCATAATCCAGTCTATGATAAGGTTGAATAGAAATGCTGACATCACGCATCCTTGCCTGACTTTACCTTGAATGCAATATTTGATTGTCCTATGGTGAATGTATAGTTCTCGTAAAAAAACTTGATAAAGTCCACAATAATATGTAGCGGAACTCCATATGTACGTAGTATCCTCCAAAGGGTCTCTATGTATATGTTATCAAGACCTTTATAAAGTGTATACACAGTTCTCTTTGCCACTCATTGCATTGTTCGATTATATATATATATATATATATATATATATATATATATATTTTATTATATGATATATATATATATATAATATATATATATATATATATATATATATATGATATATATATATATATATATATATATATATATATATATATATATATATATATATATATATATATATATATATATATATATATATATATATATATATATATATATATATATATATATATATATATATAATTATATTATATATATATATATAATATATATATATATATATATATATATATAAATATGATATATATATATATATATATATGATATATATATGTATATATATATATATATATATATATATATATATAGAGAGAGAGAGAGAGAGAGAGAGAACTCACGAATATACGTCCGAAAAAAATTCCAGAGCCAGATCCAGGGGGCAGGTGCCCCCCTTGCCCCCTCCCTGCGGACGCCCATGTTTACAGGGGGTAGATAAAACATTAGACCTTGTTGCCGAGACGTGTCTGGTTACTACACAGGACAAAGGTACCACGACAGAAACGTCGTGTGGATACCTCGTCGACATCTTCGATTCGTCACGGCCCGTTCCGCAGTCGCTGGTTGTACGGCTTCCAGAGTCCACAACGTCAACAGGCCAACTATGGAGCTAATGCCTTGGACCACCGAATGCCAGCTGCATACGGTATGCAGCAAGCCAACGCGGCTTACAACGGCGCTCAAACCATCGATCGCCGAAGCGATGAACGTATTGACTCACCGCCAAATGAACCAAGACAGCAACTCCTCCGTCGCCAGGTATGATACGTAAAGTATATAGTGGGCGAATTATTTTACACATTTAGCAACATTGCTATCCAAGACAACACGGTCCAGGTGACAATACCAGAACAAAATAATTCGGATGCAATTAAGAAACGACACACATTTTAACATAACTAATGGCATAATAGCTCAATGAAATATATTTCAAACTGCTAAACCGGGCATGATACTTTTTAAGAAAAAAAATGCCTCATGGAGAAAAAACTAACGATGTTTAAATAATATAATAATAATAATAATAATAATTTTGTTCATATATCGCATACTCCTGTAGATAGATCAACGCGCTTTACAATAAAATAATATATACATAAAAATGTGCTGATAATCCAGATATAAAAACTATATATAATATTGTAAATCATTAAATAAATACTCATTGAATATATATATATATATATATATATATATATATATATATATATATATATATATATATATATAATAAGTCAATAAATTGAAATATTATATATATACTTGATGACGCAGATTTAAATAATACAATAACCTTTAATAATATAATATAATAAGCTATATTGAACATTAAGAAAAAGTATAAAAATAAGTTATTGTAAAAGTATCGGTTTTTAGTGTTCGTTTAAACCTATGAAGGGCCTTAGTGGCGCGCACAGCAGCACAGCAAGAGACAGCCGATTCCAGAGTAGGGGTGCCGAAATCTCAAAGGCATGTCTCCCAATCACACGCTTTTACACGTGTACACTTAGTGTCAAATGATGCGCCTGTCGTAGTCTGCTATCACGGTGGTGAATATGTACCAGTTCAGCTAGATAATTGCATGCCAGGCCATGCAAACATTTACACACAATTACTACAACTTTAAATTCGATTGGGTTGCGCACCGGTAGCCATTGCAGCAGCAGCAACACAGGGGAGATATGGTCACGTTGTATTAAAGCTTGCTGTATAACCACTGTGTACGTATTGGAAACGTTCGTTGGAAAGGGATATTGTTCATCCGTGTTATTAGTTGTAATACTATTAATTTGTATCTACTTCACGGTGAGAAATGTACAGTTTAGTTCAATTTGTATTTACGAACAGCAGGTACCCAGCATGTAATTGTATGCAACCAACTTCGCATTCGTTCCGCACATATTTTCTCGTGGTCGTGATGGAAACCATGCGCAGCCGAAATTGAGTAATATATAAGCGGATTCGACACGATTATTCGATGAAACGTCATTCGTTGTTTTATGTGTTATCCGTCGTACACGTGTATGCCGTAGTACACGTGTATGCCGTAGTACACGTGTATGCTGTAGTACACGTGTATGTTGTAGTACACGTGTATGCCGTAGTACACGTGTATGCCGTAGTACACGTGTATGCCGTCGTACACGTGTATGCCGTAGTACACGTGTATGCCGTAGTACACGTGTATGCCGTAGTACACGTGTATGCCGTAGTACACGTGTATTCCGTAGTACATGTGTATGCCGTAGTACACGTGTATGCCGTAGTACATGTGTATGCCGTTGGATGCCTTCCTCAATGTTCGTTTACGTTGTCTACATACTATATCATTAAGATGAAGTTGGTTTGTTTTCAGCCCGGTCCATGCTACCCAAGACCAAAGAAGGCTCTCTTCCGACCGATCGGCCAACGACCGACGGTGCATCCGCTGCCAGACTACGACTGAAGACAATCTTCTTCTCGTTAGCAGAAAGACTACGAGAGCAACATGCACGTTTCTGATAAGCATTAACGCACTACTTTGAGCAATGCTATTTACTAACTCAGTTTGGTGAAATATCACTGTTTTGTTGATACTTGTTTGCGCGTATGGATTGCTAATTGGACGTATTGGTATTCATATACATATCGCGTTTTTTCATTATTTTAACCATTACAATAATACGTTTGCCTACATGTCATTGATTCGTTATGTAGAAAACCGCGTATTCTGTTGGAATACTAGTTACATTAGGCTCGAATAACATAGTTGAACCATCACCGACGATGTACTATGGGTTGTTATTATGTGAGCACAACTAAACTAATATGGTTGACAATATGAAGTTTAACCAGCACGACGATGTACTAAGGGTTGTTATTAGGTGAGCACATCTAAACTAATATGGTTGGAAATGTGCAGTTTTATCTCAGCAGCGTTAAACCAACGTTCAATATGTTAGTGTCTACAGACACACTTGCGTCCTGCTTGCAAGGACCGTACATACAATGGTGTGTGTTATCATGCAAATATCCAAGAACTGTCTTTAACAATTGAAATTCTATGTTATCGACATGTAAGAACTAACCTTCCCAAGTTCGTTTCAGTAGCCGTGCCAACCTCGTGGTCGGCGTATGCATTCCTACCATAGGTAGATTGTCGTCAGTTCTTCGGCAATAACATCTGGCATTTTCTTGACGAGCACTTCATCAAAACACAAGCGGATCTTCTTCGTCAGCGCTTCATCTCGTATGTCCCGCTACTCGCAGCCGGATACTGAATATGAACGATTTTACAAGTTTCGACTTTGTTGTGATCGATATGCCTCAATCACGGCGTCCGACGAGAACATGTCTAGCTCTTGCCGCGCTGTCTCGGCTTTGATCACTCTGTTCTCCATCTCCAGTTTGTCGTTCCATCCGCGGCCCTCCAATCAACGTCAACACACAAAATATGAACGTTACAAATATAAATGTGCTTATTATTATGTATTATTATTATATATCCTAGGCTTGCTTAAATGAAAGTGGTGCAGGTTATTACCGCAAGTGTTGTACCACTGTGTATGTAATACCATATGCGTTTGCACCATGACTACAGTATATTGAAATATAACAGTGATTATATATATATATATATATATATATATATATATATATATATATATATATATATATATATATATATATATATATATATATATATATATATATATATATATATATATATACATATGTATGTATGTATGTATGTATGTATATATATATATATATATATATATATATATATATATATATATATATATATATATATATGCATATGCACTAAGAACTGCTTTATGTTGAATATATGTTTGATTGTATCGCTATTAAAGTTAATTCACTTCACTGCGAGGAGCAATGGCAGAATAGTTAGAAAAGTTTCGAAATTTGGACAATAAATCCACTCCACCTAATTCCAGTTCATTCAGCGGCATTCTTGAGTACTTGGCCATAAACTGTGGTGGACACACATTAATAAGTTGTTCTTGCGGAGTAAATGCGGCTTGGCTGAATGCTTCCAATAGAAGTCGAGTTGGTGTTCCAAAGGCCAGGTATGCCAGGAGTGGAGTTTTCAACGGTCCCAATAATCGATTGCAGCGATATAATATAAAATTTCACCATTTTCATTTTACATCAACTTTTTATTTCCTGTTATCGTATTAAGATGCATGTTGTCTATATTTCACAATTAACCTCTTCGGGCTGAATACAGTTTTGTACAATATGACTTCAAAGCCATTATCCTGATTGTAACAAGTTAAGTGGTTAATTCTCTCTGTTTTTATATAATTTTGTTTACAACAAAATGCCTTACTGCAGCTGTGGTAAAAGTGTAGATGTTGTTATTATATCCTTTCTGGTTTGGCGCAAACAAATAATTGGAAACCTCTCCCATCATAGGATACCTTGAGAAGAACTTTTTTCCTTGAATTCGAGAATTATCCCGCCTTATCGGGATACTTCGAAGGTATACATATACGCTTTTATGATATCATGTGAAGATATATAAATCGACAGTTTAATGTAACACGTTTTTTTAGTTATACACAGGTATATGTACCAGAAGAAATGCGCATAGAAAGCAATGCGCATAGTGATTCATCTATATTTTACTCATATTTTAATATTTACATTATATCCTAGTACTGCTTATTATATAAATCATGCAAATAAAACGTTGTACGACATTTTGTTTATTGTGAATTTTTTATAGGCATAGTATTATAGAGGTAGTCCCAAAAAGGTAGTCGTTGCTTGGTGCCACGTGACCGAAATTTACGGCACGTGGCACTGGCCGTCGATTATACTTTGACGCATATGTTAACTAAATAGTGCACCCAATGGGTAACATTGGAACCGATATAGCTACCCCACGAAAGGGGTAGGTAAAATGTTGTCACTGCGCATGAGTGAAAGACAGGACATTCCTGAAGTGGATTTGTTAAGGGTACATGTATACTGACGTTGCACTGACATAGCTGAATTTTTATTCGCGCAAAATATAGTCATACGGGTACCTACGAAGATCCTATCGATTACCCATAATGTAACTACCGGCAGCTTTCAACAGCTGCGGTAGCTACGTTCCACCAAAGTTGTGTTTACAAAAAAATTGCTATGTTCTATTTGCATATTAAGAGGTTGTGCGTTGCTAACGATATTACAGACCGATGAAAGTATAATACGTGCCATTTACAGAATATTTGCATGTTGTGATACACTTGTGTTTGAACATTGAGCCAATTCTGCATTTGGCAGATCTGCTTCAATCTGGAGTCGTTTCTATATAGTGCCATTTCCTTTGTGGCTTTGGACCAATTCTGTAGGTGTCACTTCAGTACGTAGCCATGTTAGCCTGGATCTGTTTTGCTAACCCTAAGCCATCTAATCGAACCCTCCGCATGGTAGACGGTGACGCCCACTGTTTAGCTAATGGCTCATAAAATATGACACCTGCCCACTGCGGACAACCGTCTACAGCGGGCATATTTAAGAAATACTCTAATGACTTTGTGTTGTCCTGTAACTGTTCACATAGGCCACTATGAACAACACGCAGCGATTCAACCATCCATATATTTATGCACAATGTGCTGGGTACAGACAACTCAACGATCACGGAATAAATTATGGTCCACGATGGATATCGTCCACTAATACTCCTCGGAGTCAAGTTGTCATCTGTCGGACTTAGACATGTGGTTTACTTTTTCTGGTAGCGAATTGGTTTCATTAACTTAGTTCATGGTTCAGACCAAATTGGCACTTGTAATGCTTTCCAACTTATTGCACACGTATGCAATTAATTGCCAAATGAAATGCCATCATTCATGAGAGTGCCACCAAACGAACGTTAACGTAGCATTCGTAGTACTCTGGCGTCACCAGGCGATTGTCCGTGTAATCAAATTATGGTAGATGTGTTCCAGTTATCGACATATTGCACAGTTCCGATGATGTTGCCATATTTTAAATAAGAAAACCCTTGTATGTGGAATCTCCATCAAAAGACCAACCGGTCTTCAGATTTTGAATGTGTACTGATCATTTCCTCTACGCATGTCATGCGTGATTTTATGGCATATACGTTCTCAGCCTGCAATGGTGTTATTATGACTTCCTGTTATGCATGTCATGCGTGAATGGATGGCCCAGTCAATTTCAGATAATATTGTCGAGACAGACAAGATTTAACAAGATTGCCATCCCAAACAACAAGTTCCAGATGGCAAGTGGACAAGGAAGCCATTGGTTTATCGAGAGTACAACAATGTTCTCATCTATGTGTAGCCCGCCCTTATCTAACATATGTCAATTCTATTTTTAAACATATTCACACTACTAGCATTAATACAATCATTTGGCAGTTTGTTCCATTCATTTATCACCCTTTGTGAAAAAGATTACTTTCTCATGTCCAACCTACACTGCTCCTTAATTAATGCTGCTTTGTGTCATCTGGTTCTACTGCCTTCTTTAAGTTTGAAAAACATATTCCTATCAACATACTTATAACCGATCACTATTTAAACATTTCTATTTGGTCTCGTCTTAGTCTCCTGGTCTCTAGTGTTGTCAAACCACATTGTAATAAGCGACTTTCGTAACTAAGGTCTCTCAATTCTGGAATCATCTTAGTTGCTCTTCGTTGTACTCTTTCTAGTTTGTCTATGTCTTTTTTACGATATGGCCTCCATGCTTGAATACAATATTCCAAATGTGGTCTAACTATTGATTTGTACAGGGATACAATTAGCTGTTTCTCCTTATACATGATAGTTCTACTAATTAGCACTAGAATTTGATTTCCTTTCGAAGCAGCAATCCCACATTCCTCTGAAACTTTCATGTCAGCACTAAATGTTACTCCTAAGTCCTTTTCTTGTGTGGTTCTACCTAGTCCAGCATCCCCCATTTTATATTCTTCATCCATGTTTCCATGTCCTATGTTTATACATTTACACTTCCCAAAAGTTAATTACATTTGCCATTTTTCTGACCATTTAACTAATTTATCTAGATCATCCTGTAAACTTTGTTTATCTGTATCATTAGTAACCTGAATACTTGTGTGTTATCTGCAAATTATAGTACTTTGCTAGATACGTCATCTTCCAAATCATTTATATACATGAAAAGCAGTATAGGGCCTAATACTGATCCCTGTGGTACCCCACTCAAAACAGATTTCCAGTTTGAAATATCACCATCTACTATTACTATCTGTTTCTGTGTGTAAGCCACTTTTCTATCCTGGGGTCGATTTCATGTCGCCTACTTAAACTACGCAGTTACTTAGCGCTACGCCAGTGCGTAAACTCAAAATTTTGCATAGCTAAGTAGTTGCGTAAAATTAAGCAAGTCGAGTTTTATGTAGCGCGCCTGACCTATTTCTTAACTAAGAATGCGCGTAAGGCTATCACGTGGTTAGATGAGTCGTTATCAACGGGCAATCCCCGGGATTCCCCTTCCCATAATCCCGTTAGTGACATGGCGAAACCACGCGACATAGTCGACAGCGTGAATACTCGCAGCATGCCACAATTTTACCGTATAAATTGAGGAACAATGCGACCAATCTGCGAAAGAAACAGAAAGCGATTGCTTATTATTTACTATGCCGGCTATATACATCGTTTAAGGAGGTCGGCAAACAGGCCTATGCCATTTAATAGTGTCAGTGTCCAAATAATTATCAGACTTCCAGTGTTTATTATTGTATTAAACTTATCAAAAAGAAAAGCAGTCTGATTAACACAACTTATTTTATTAATGTACATAAGGTTTTTTATGAAAGTTCAATACATTAATTATTAATTCATTATAAATTCACAGTTGTCAACGCTGTAGCTTGTAGGCAACTAGAATACAGTTTTCCATGTTCTTATCCAAACTCTTCAGTGAACGGTCTGCTTCACAGCTTGATGAATGACAGTTCCAGTCTATGATGCGGTTTTACAACCCTTAATGAGGATTCCTGCTGATGTGTCGTGTTCGTGGAAGAGAACGTATCGCGATACGAGTCGGGCGAACGAAGCAGTCCACAGAGCTTTAAACACTGTTGCCTTGCTAGTTGCTAATGCCAAACAAAATCGCCGACAACCACTTAAAATAAGCGCAAGGCGACAAGACTTTGGAGCGTTGCTGTGAGCCAGCCTTTTTGTGTAGAAATAAAAACGTTGTCAGCGGTCAAATCGACTAAGTCTATGATGTCATCACGACAAAAACGGTACCTATTAAACACTTGACATCACCGTACATTTCGAAAGGGTGTGTTTTGTCTCTAAACACTCCATTCCAGCGTAATCCTCATCTTGCTGCGTCATTTAGTCGACGTACTTGTCGGAGAGCCGCCATTTTGAAAGTCCCTAAGAACTACTTAGTTGACTTACGCCAAGGGGGTAGGAGGCGCAGGCTAAGTAGGGTGTTGCGCCCACTGCGTAGTCTAAGTAGATGACATGAAACGCGTAAATTCATAAGACAGTCATCTTAGTGCTAAGTAAACTTTCTTAGCCGCTAAGTAGGCGACATGAAACCGGCCCCAGTTGATTACATCATTATACACTTTTTTCAGATTGCTGAAAAACAGCCAGCAGTCCAAAAACAAAACGAGTACTAAAAATGTTTACAATATCATATTTATGACAGTAACACACGCACACACACACACGCACACGCACACGCACACTGTATATAATAATGTATGTGTTTTCTCATTAGTGGAGTCTGTTTTAGGTTGTATTCGACAACTCAGATATCCAATGTTTGCTTTTTTAAACATAGTTGGCTCAGTAGAGAGCTTAAACCAACTACATGTTACTTTATTCTTACTACTGTTTGCATTACAATAAAATGCCGCACAATAAACCATTCTGAACCTCGCTTCTAAACAACTGCTATCCCTGTGAATGATACGGTGAATGAATGGAAAGTCTCGTAGCACTTCGTGATCATCAGTGACGTCAAGTCGAAGCTTGCCGATAAGCGCGGAAAAAATATGCGTAATCGAGGCAGGCCGGTAGAACAAAATATTATTTAGAATTATTAACTAATGGTATTCTGATGACTTTTTCCGTGTTGTGGAAAGGGAAATATACTACAAGATGTAATATAATATGTTTTCAAGCAATTGTTGTTGTTATCCCCTTTAAGTCAATTTAAGTAAGTCAACATAGGAGTAATTCTAACTTAATCACCTATATACGTACTGACCTACACTGACGACTTGAACTACACCGGGGTTCACTTTAGCAGCACATTCCTGCTTTGGCAACTGGAGGACCCGCAGGCACTGTTTGACATATGAAAAAACACATGCATAAAAATACCCACGATTGGTCGAAATGGTTACCAGGAGAAAGTGTAATGTTATAAACATGCTTTGGCATATGTTTCCATATCGCGATCCCTTACACAGATTACACACAATATTCCCTTTTAACATTATACACGATTTTTGGTTTTCCCTGTCGTATAAGATTTCGAAGCACTACCGGTAGCCATTTAGCGTTACACATTATTACAATAACGGGCAATGCACGTATCGCGTTGCATATATATTAAAATATTACCGATATTTCTTGGTGAAATACGGCAAATACAGTGTTATATATTTGAATTATGTTCAGCGTTCATCATGACGATAAAACAATTCACCTCACAAGGCTTGTAGCAATATCATATTTTGCAGCCGTTGTGGTCGTACTGTCTTAATCTAACTTTGGGACAAAGTATAGTATAGTATAGTATATATATATATATATATATATATATATATATATATATATATATATATATATATATATATATATATATATATATATATATATATATATATATAATTACATTATACATACACATTCATGTTTTGTATATACATTCATACTTAAATACATTAATACAAAAAGACAGCTTTGTCGGCCGTTTTTTCATTATGTTGTAATTAAATTAACTTAATATAGGTGCCCATTTATTAGAATATCAACATGTTAGAACCTTCTTTTAAAACATAGCTGCTAAAAACATTTCGACAAAAGAATAGTCCAATTGTAATAATATTGTAATAAAACGTATAAAACGTAGTACAACACATGTGCCAACAGAGCACGAAAGAAACATTGTTATTTATAAAATAGATATACTTACGTTTAATTACGCCTGACTCAAGAAGTATTATGCTTAATAAGCTAACTATTAAACACAAGTGTTGCTGTCACACAGTACATATGTTGTAAATATACAAAGTCGATGACGCACCTTGCAAGGATCCGGAGCATAGGCTGCTCCTATCAGCACCAAAATGGCGACGATGATCAATGCGTCGGGTGATTTCATACTTCCACGTCAACGTCGTTGATAACTGAAAGTCGTACATGACTTCGGCAATTTGAAACGATACGATAGTAGTGTTGCTATCTGATGCTTTGTCTCACAAGGGTAAACTTACCCGCTTTGATCCTTGTTGTGTATTAGGAGAGTTGTTTGGCGTTTGTTGTCGAACACGATAGTTTGAAGCAAGTGTCAAAATAAACAAATGGAAAATCTCACTTCTTCTGGTTTTAGACACCAGGTATAAGATATAATACTCTTATCTTATTACCCGTGTAATTTAAACTTAGTGGCCCTAATTTATTGTTCGTATTTGTACCACGATCGCAGATATAATATGTGCAATTTGGGAGTAAAACTACAACCGAATACTGGTGAAAATAAAAATTAACGATTTTCATAATAAATACGCAATTTCATAATTGTTTAACAAACATAGTGTTAATTGAGATCGGACATTGTTACTTATGAACGGAGATAATCCGAGCAAACTTCAACTTATCAGGATTTAGTAAGTGAGCAGCTTAAAACTAAAGTGATGCATTTATGCTTTTATAATTTGATTAATCAAACAATCCATATTGTACACAACAAACCCGCTGAACTATTAAGTTAATGGATAGTCACTTACCGAATTAACGAAAATCTCAAGAATCTTAATGTGCGCAGTCTTTATTTCAACGGTCGATCTATGAAATGTCTAATGTAAAAATCTATGTGCGAATCTTCTTATTTATATGTTTCGCCAGCATCGCATTTGCATGTGCAAATTAAAATGGAGACGCAATTTGAATTCGACATACTACTAATAATTTATAGCAGCCAGCTTACAAACCTTGCTGGATTTTTTTTTCACATTTACTAAGTGAAGTAAACACGACGGGGCGACAAGACCTGGCAATAAACTAAAGTCACGTATATGTATGTAATTTATGCCAAGTCAGGGTGGCCAAACAGTATTGCCGCCTGACGGCTAACTCATAATCACATAACCTATTAGGGTGGCATACAGAGCTGTTCAGTTAGGGTAATTAATACACTACAACACCTATGTAATTAGAGGTAGGCCTACAATTATGTATGCGGGTTCTTCCACATCTTCAAAGAAGTGTGTTGGCTGACCCGGAGGTCGACACTGGCATACTAAATATGCCGGAAAAGTACAATCTGAACTTTCAACACACATGGAAAACTAGAGTAATCAGAGATTAAACGAGACTTGACTTTAAAATGATCCGATAACAAAATGCCCACTGAACGTGATCGATGACGAATAATATGCCATAGGGAGAAATTTCAGCTATGCAAGCAGCATTGTCATGTTTCTCAAATTCTCTTCTTTCAGCAGGCGTCATCAATTTCATTTGTTTCTTTACTCTTCTCGATCTAACTGTCCTCCCCATCCTTTCAGCTTTAATCTTTCTATGCGTTTACTGCCTCATTCTCTCAACTATTCGAGGTTTCCTTTTTTCCCTCTCCGTCATAGTTAGCCGCTTAGCATCCCGGTTATTTCGGTATTGTGTGACATCTTTCTTTATAATTTCCTAAGGTTTTTAACTCTCTTTTAACTTCTCTCTTCATTTCCTTTGACGCTCTTTTGCTTTCAGCTTTTTCACTTCTGCTGGATCAGGATGATCCATTTTGCTGTCAGAATAAAGTAATTTCAGAACAATGTCCAACATGGACAATGTTACACATTTTTTTATCGGGTATTCAAATATCATTGCTACTTTTCATCATAATGATCGTTTTAAAACAATGATATTGATTTCCTAATATCTTCAGCTCAACCATAATATGATATCCTAATTTTTTAAACGTCTTATCACTAGTCATTTCGCTAAAAATTATTTCCTCAACTGATTAGGCCTATCGAAAATCTGATTCGTTGGTGTCCAAATATGTAGTGTGTGAATATTCTCTGTAACATCCGCACTCGATTTAATAAATAATGCAATTGTTTTGTTCAAATCATCGAAATAATTTAATTAAATCTGGTCAAAGATCAAATTAGTGGATATCCAAAATGGTAAACACTGTGTGGATCAACGGTGATCATGGGCGTGACCTCCATCCTCTTGCCGATCACATACCAAAGTTACGTAATTTTACCAAGGAAGAACACTTCAGTTAATGCTTGAATAAGCATTAACTAATTTAATAGTTTGTCTGATGGTTTTATAGCTTCTGCTATTTACAAATTGGAGACTCTATTGTAGAGATGGAAGGACAAGACATGTTGTTATTTAGAACCTTTATTATCCAGTGTCCTCTTATTGTAACAACACACCAACAATACATATGTTCGTAAGTGTTTGCAGTATATACAGTTTATCAGTGCCAGTTACGAACGTAACTTTCTTGACAATCAATTTACCAACCCGAAACCCAATTGGTTTGGTTGACGCAATGTTCTTATGGGCCTTCAACGACCACCCAACACTTCAGCCCCGGTTTTGTTGTTAGTTTTCTCAGCATTTGTCATGTCACGATTGCCCGTTGTGTCTGCAACATGACCTGTATGACAAATGGTGTCCGTCTCGTTCTCACAAAACGGACGTAGTCTGTCCACAGGCACATTGTCGTCTGTATTCAAAGCGTATTCGAAAACATCTGCCCCGACGGCGCACAACTCGAAAGGGACCCGAGCACTTCGATTCAAGTGAAAGTTGGACTTTATCCACACGAACCAACACTTTCTTTGCGGTCCAAACGTCCTGCGGCACCCGTGTGTGCATGTTAACCGTCCCATGCCACGGGTTCTCTATAAAACGTTGGGCCGCCATGGCCGACGCCAATTCTCTGCCGAATACGAAGGCATTGTCAATGTTGGCTCTTTGAGCGACCCACTGGCTCGGCAATGTCGGCTACTGGCCAGTTACCATTATGGATGGCGAGATTATCTCCTTGGTATGTCGACGGTTCTGACTGACTCCATTGCATATCAACGTGATACAGCATCTCAATGATTGGTGGTGTCGTATCTAACTGAGAACGTGTTGTAAAAAAGTGTATAACATATCAGTAAATAGGTAAAACGCTCTGACGTCATATAGCGTGCTCTGGTTTATGCGTTCGCGCTGCATGGCAAACTGGTGGTTTCTTTCTTGTACTCGAAAGAAGAATACATGTTTTGCTTTTTCTTATACTATTGTGAACGAGACGTGTTAGATACAATATTTTGCTTGCCAGTGAGTCATACTTTCTAGGGTAATTCTTTGTAGAAGGTCATCATCATCTAGAAGGTCATCATCACCATGTCAACCAGCCTATTATGTTTCTCTGTCTCGCAGACCTAGACAACTGAGCAGGTGTTTTCGTTTCGCCTACGTGTTTTTGTCCATGAGCCAAACAAGTTGACTGGGTGTGTCGTCCTGGCTCGGCTGTACAATGTTTCTGCCGTCTGAGGAGCTGTCATTCGGCCATATATTTTCCTTTCGGCATCTACAATGTCTCCTATGGCACACAGCTGGTCTAGTACTGCGTGAAACCATGCATTGTCTCATATGGTACACAGCTGGTCTAGTACTGCGTGAAACCATGCAATGTCTCCCATGGCATACATCTGGTCTAGTACTGCGTGAAACCATGCATTGTCTCATATGGCACACAGCTGGTCTAGTACTGCGTGAAACCATGCAATGTCTCCTATGGCACACAGCTGGTCTAGTACTGCTGGAAACCATGCAATGTCTCATATGACACACAGCTGGTCTAGTACTGCGTGAAACCATGCAATGTCTCATATGGCACACAGCTGGTCTAGTACTGCGTGAAACCATGCAATGTCTCATATGGCACACAGCTGGTCTAGTACTGCGTGAAACCATGCAATGTCTCCTACGGCACACAGCTGCTCTAGTAATGCGTGAAACCATGCAGTGTCTCATATGGCACACAGCTGGTCTAGTACTGCGTGAAACCATGCAATGTCTCCTATGACACCCAGCTGGTCTAGTACTGCGTGAAACCATGCAGTGTCTCATACGGCACACAGCTGGTCTAGTACTGCGTGAAACCATGCAATGTCTCCTATGACACACAGCTTGTCTGGTACTGCGTGAAACCATGCAGTGTCTCATACGGCACACAGCTGGTCTAGTACTGCGTGAAACCATGCAATGTCTCCTATGACACACAGCTGGTCTAGTACTGCGTGAAACCATGCAGTGTCTCATATGGCACACAGCTGGTATAGTACTGCGTGAAACCATGCAATGTCTCATATGGCACACAGCTGGTCTAGTACTGCGTGAAACCATGCAATGTCTCCTATGACACACAGCTGGTCTAGTACTGCGTGAAACCATGCAGTGTCTCATATGGCACACAGCTGGTCTAGTACTGCGTGAAACCATGCAGTGTCTCATATGGTACACAGCTGGTCTAGTACTGCGTGAAACCATGCAATGTCTCCCATGACACACAGCTGGTCTAGTAATGCGTGAAACCATGCATTGTCCGACATATTCGTAGTTGTAGTGTCAACCTGACTGTAAAACAGTTCACCAGACATTCATGTACCTATTAAACATGTATATTTCGGAATGCATGCTATCCGTATTCTTTAATGCATACCATTAAGCTAGCCATTTCCCAGGCAAATACGCATTCCCTGACTGTTAGGTAGACATTCCTTTCAACATTGCTCATGTACAATGTGGCACTCAGCTTGTCTAGTCTCGTCTAGAACCACGCAAGAAAACGAAGATAGCAAAATAGTTGTCAACCACGAGCAATTCCTAAGAAACCAGCAACAGCTGATTCAGCAGTCGATGTAAACCGTTTGTTTGCTTGACACTCAATAGCAAATACGCAACACCGCGTACAAATAAAACACGTTGACTTGGATAGATCACACACCTACCGCTATTCCTCGTTGTTGAATGAATTCACATATATAAGACAAATTTCAGTGGGCGGTGTTCCCTTTGACTCGCGTCAGTGTAGCCTCGTTCGCAAAATAATACTTTTCGCATGGAATATACAAACTGCTTCACTCGAAATAACAAATGCGTTGTATAGCATGCAACCAATTCATTCCGTTCAAAGTGTATCGGGAAACTAACGTAAATGTATGCAAGTTATACAACAGAGAGAAGTAGCACATGACTTGAAGTCTCCCTCACCCAGGGCACAATGGTTCTTTAGCTAAACTCGATAATTTGCTTTACAAAAGTGCTAATTCATTCTCAACGTCAAATGGAGAGTCCGAAGTTTGTTAGAATGTGTGCACGTGCTGCATCGCAGAAAACCTGATTGTCTAAGCACGACCGTGTAGCGCGCCGTTTTCGCGGTCCACGGGATTTTCGGCGAGAGGTAAACTCAAGGACGGTCCGACGCCTCGCAAAACCTTCGCAATCTCGTTTGTTAAAATCCAGACACGGATGTTCTGAGACTAATATTGAAGTTTATCAAATGACACACCGTTTGTGGCGTCGGATAACTTCTATGGGTCCATGAATTGCTGGTCACAATAAACTACAACACAAGTACCGGAATCTACATCCATCTCTGTACTAGTCCCATGTCATAGTCATCGTTGCACATCAAGTCCGCAGTGGCAGTACCTTACAAGTCAGGAAGGCCTAACGGTATCGCCGCCTGGCGGCTAACTCGTAGTCACATATCCTATTCCGGTGGACTACACAGCTGTTCAGTTAGGGTTATTAGTACACTACAAAACGTATGCAATTAGAGGTAGGCCTACAATTATGTATGCGGATCCTTCCACAGCTTCAAAGTAGTTGACTGGTTTTCCCGGAGGTCGATACTGCCATTCTAAGTATGTCGAGAAAGAATAATCTGAACGTACGTTTGAATTTTTTAGACAAAACACTTGAAATGGTGCAATTTGGGAAACCCATAATCTGGTTTTAAGCGAGATAGAGCCTAACTAAATCAACCCAAAAGTCAGAAATGCGATATCGTACGAATTTTCAGTACACGTAATACGGATTTTTGGGAGGAATACGGCCTTCGCCTGCGTCCCGTTTTAATACGGATTTGCTGAAAATATCGTTATAAAGTAGTCCTGTGTATTTTCTTGTATTCGTCACATAAGTATAACTAAGAATGTCAAATTTACAGTAGACGAGGTGCAACTGCTTTTGAGTCTAGAGTTTCGGCAAAACGCAGCGGATGTTGTTTTATTTACACCTGTAGGTAGGCCTATTTACACCTGTAGGTAGGCCTATTTACACCTGTAGGTAGGCCTATTTACACCTGTAGGTAGGCCTATTTACACCTGTAGGTAGGCCTATTCCAACGAAGAAAATGCGGTGTGTCTGAAAATGTCCAAACGAAAAGACAATATTAAACATCTGTCATGTGCTAAAAGTAGTTGAATGAGATCTCAAAAGACCATAACATTGTAACCACAATATAATTATGAATACTTTAGTCAGTTAATAGGACGTTGACGGGTGCTGGAAATAACTAGATACTAGAAACTGTTTATATCAGCTATGTATTAATAACTGTTGTTCATCAACGGATCTGTTAATCATTAAACAACAAACTCCACTACACGTTGCATTTTCCATTGTGATTATATTAGCACACCTGATTTGAGGTGTTTCCAGATCAATCTCCATATTGTGGTTCATGTTCTTCATTGTGAGCCCAGAAAGCCAATCTTCCACCCATCCTGTTGCGTAGGTAGGCTTTGACCCGTCGCAGGCAGGAGAACGAACACTCTGCCTCACAACAAGAGTGCAAGCGATCCTCAACAAGGTCCGGAAGTTCGGGAAGATGTCTTCATCTGCGTGCTCGAGACATTCAGCCAGGTTAGTCGAGGAAGATGACTGTGTGGGCTCTGTGGGTCTGACTCACAGAACATCAATCCGTCCACAACATGTTGTACATTTCCTGTCTCTGTAAAGATCCCGGGGAGTAAAACAAGAATACCTATACCCTTCCTGCTTTCTGGGTTAAATCGAGTGTGGAATTCGGCAGACGGGTGATCACAAAACGGGATTGCCATATTGCACATATAGTGCTCCCGTGGGGGTGTGCTGGGGGCATTGGCTATTTGCATCTGTCGGGACTATCGGGGTGTCCCTGGTGCTGAGATGTGTGTACCAAGAAGTGTGGCTAAATATGTAGCATCTTTATACCACACACTGTACTCCTCTTTATACCACACACTGTACTCCTCTTTATACCACACACTGTACTCCTATTTCTACAACACACTGTACTCCTCTTTATACCACACACTGTACTCCTATTTATACCACACACTGTACTCCTCTTTATACCACACACTGTACTCCTATTTATACCACACACTGTACTCCTATTTATACCACACACTGTACTCCTCTTTATACCACACACTGTACTCCTCTTTGTACCACACACTGTACTCCTCTTTATACCACACATTGTACTCCTCTTTATACCACACACTGTACTCCTCTCTGCACCACACACTGTACTCCTCTTTATACCACACACTGTACACCTCTTTATACCATACACTGTACTCCTCTTTATATCACACACTGTATTCCTCTTCTATCTCATGTCTCTTCAATCTCTTTGTACCACACACTGTACTCCTCTTTGTACCACACATTGTACTCCTCTTTATACCACACACTGTACTCCTCTTTATACCACACACTGTACTCCTCTTTATACCACACACTGTACTCCTCTTTATACCACACAGTGTACTCCTCTTTATACCACACACTGTGCTCCTCTTTATACCACACACTATACTCCTCTTTATACCACACACTGTACTCCTCTTTATACCACACACTGTACTCCTCTTTATACCACACACTGTACTCCTCTTTATACCATACACTGTACTCCTCTTTATACCACACACTGTACTCCTCTTTATATCACACCCTATACTCCTCTTTATACCACACACTGTACTCCTCTTTATATCACACACTGTATTCCTCTTCTATCTCATGTCTCTTCAATCTCTTTGCACCACACACTGTACTCCTCTTTGTACCACACATTGTACTCCTCTTTATACCACACACTGTACTCCTCTTTATACCACACACTGTACTCCTCTTTATACCACACACTGTACTCCTCTTTATACCACACAGTGTACTCCTCTTTATACCACACACTGTACTCCTCTTTATACCACACACTATACTCCTCTTTATACCACACACTGTACTCCTCTTTATACCACACACTGTACTCCTCTTTATACCACACACTGTACTCCTCTTTATACCATACACTGTACTCCTCTTTATACCACACACTGTACTCCTCTTTATACCACACACTGTACTCCTCTTTGTACCACACACTGTACTCCTCTTTATATCACACACTGTACTCCTCTTCTATCTCATGTCTCTTCAATCTCTTTATACCACACACTTTACTCCTCTTTGTACCACACATTGTACTCCTCTTTATACCACACACTGTACTCCTCTTTATACCACACACTGTACTCCTCTTTATACCACACACTGTACTCCTCTTTATACCACACAGTGTACTCCTCTTTATTCCACACACTGTACTCCTCTTTATACCACACACTATACTCCTCTTTATACCACACACTGTACTCCTCTTTATACCACACACTGTACTCCTCTTTATACCACACACTGTACTCCTCTTTATACCATACACTGTACTCCTCTTTATACCACACACTGTACTCCTCTTTATATCACACACTGTATTCCTCTTCTATCTCATGTCTCTTCAATCTCTTTATACCACACACTGTACTCCTCTTTGTACCACACATTGTACTCCTCTTTATACCACACACTGTACTCCTATTTATATCACACACTGTATTCCTCTTCTATCTCATGTCTCTTCAATCTCTTTGTACCACACACTGTACTCCTCTTTGTACCACACATTGTACTCCTCTTTATACCACACACTGTACTCCTCTTTATACCACACACTGTACTCCTCTTTATACCACACACTGTACTCCTCTTTATACCACACACTGTACTCCTCTTTATACCACACACTGTACTCATCTTTGTACCACACACTGTTCTCCTCTTTATACCACACACCGTACTTCTCTTTGTACCACACACTGTACTCCTCTTTATACCACACACTGTACTCCTCTTTGTACCACACACTGTACTCCTCTTTATACCACACACTGTACTCCTCTTTATACCACACACTGTACTCCTCTTTATACCACACACTGTACTCCTCTTTATACCACACACTGTACTCCTCTTTATACCACACACTGTACTCCTCTTTGTACCACACACTGTACTCCTCTTTATACCACACACTGTACTCCTCTTTGTACAACACACTCTACTCCTCTTTATAACACACACTGTACTCCTCTTTATACCACACACTGTACTCCTCTTTATGCCACACACTGTACTCCTCTTTATACCACACACTGTACTCCTCTTTATACCACACACTGTACTCCTCTTTATGCCACACACTGTACTCCTCTTTATACCACACACTGTACTCCTCTTTATACCACACACTGTACTCCTCTTTGTACCACACACTGTACTCCTCTTTATACCACACACTGTACTCCTCTTTATACCACACACTGTACTCCTCTTTGTACCACACACTGTACTCCTCTTTATACCACACACTGTACTCCTCTTTATACCACACACTGTACTCCTCTTTATACCACACACTGTACTCCTCTTTGTACCACACACTGTACTCCTCTTTGTACCACACACTGTACTCCTCTTTATACCACACACTGTACTCCTCTTTGTACCACACACTGTTCTCCTCTTTATACCACACACTGTACTCCTCTTTGTACCACACACTGTACTCCTCTTTATACCACACACTGTACTCCTCTTTATACCACACATTGTACTCCTCTTTGTACTACACACTGTACTCCTCTTTGTACCACACACTGTACTCCTCTTTATACCACACACTGTACTCCTCTTTATACCACACGATGTACTCCTCTTTATACCACACGCTGTACTCCTCTTTATATCACACACTGTACTCCTCTTTGTGCCACACACTGTACTCCTCTTCGTACCACACACTGTACTCCTCTTTGTACCACACACTGTACTCCTCTTTGTGCCACACACTGTACTCCTCTTTGTACCACACACTGTACTCCTCTTTATACCACACACTGTACTCCTCTTTATACCACACACTGTACTCCTCTTTATACCACACATTGTACTCCTCTTTATACCACACACTGTACTCCTCTTTATAACACACACTGTACTCCTCTTTATACCACACACTGTACTCCTCTTTATAACACACACTGTACTCCTCTTTATACCACACACTGTACTCCTCTTTGTACCACACGCTGTACTCCTCTTTATACCACACACTATACTCCTCTTTATACCACACGCTGTATTCCTCTTCTATCTCATGTCTCTTCAAACTCGTGACGAAGTGAAACTGGTTAACAGCCCTTGCGCCTTCGTCCTGGTCTCTTGATCCCAATATAACTTTGGGGATCCCCTGGACGCCATGTATATCGCCTGCGCTAGATCAGTGTCTGAAAACGTCAGACTGCTACTAAAGAATTTTTACATGGTAAGCGACAAGTTTGACCTTCTTGGCAATGCATTTGTCCCCCGTTGTGATGCAATTGCAATGTATTTTTTGTACTAAAAAAGGGGGCGTCCGGACCCCCTGGACCCCCCTCTGGATCCGCCTATATGGGCATACCTCCACTCCCTTCAATTCGAACTTCTTGATGTCCGACATTAAACAAACTAATCAAAGGCACGATAACTAGTGAATAGTGGGGTATGTCTTGACCCTTGTTCTAATAGTATACGTCCATAATTAGAGGCGCAAGAATGAAAAGATCACTTTTTCGAAATCCGATCGGCAACACAGCAAACGTGTGCACGTCATTTGCGATGTTTAATTGCACCTCTATCTGTTCGTCCTTCAACGCATACGTGAACTCTTTATACTTTTGGACAAGGCTGTATGTCAACAGCACGTCATTCATGTTAAAAGCCATCGAAAGAAGTACCGCACAGAAACAATGTATTATGTTGTCTGGCCTCATTCCTTCTAGCGGCCACCACTATCCTCTGACCTAGCATCGCTCTGACCTATATGATATTATATAGGTCAGTGCCACTATCTCACACGAGGTCGCGTTAGACCATGTGACCCAAAGGCATCACGTGCACAGTATGGTGGTTAATTGTGAAATTTTTTCTATGTGACCGATAAATGTACTCATAAATATTTATTTGGAGCACATTTCTTCTGTTTCTTGACGCCCAAGTGCCGGTTGTATGTCACGGAATACACATGTGAGACGGTTAGTGCGTATCGGTTTTAAAAGTTATGTTATTAATGGGACTCCCTTTCAAGTTTCAAGCCTAAGCGTAACTAAGGCTAAGCCTAAGCCTAAGGCCAAACTGCCTTTAAAACACAGCAGCGTAAACCGATTCCATGGTGTGGGTATGGGGACTGTCTATGTGTCCATGTAGCAAGACAGCGACAGTATCCATACACATAAACAACCTATTCAAAACTTTTATCTGACATCCTAGACATAAAATAAATAAATCGAACTTTTCGAAGTGGCTAGCGCTCCGGACCCGGAAGCGCAGCATATCAGCTATTGGTCCGGCACTTTTCCGCATTGTATGGGTTAAAGATACTAGTCTTAGTTTTATGTACCACCCACAGCGCATGCGCACAGACCACCACAAACTCCTGCGTTAGCCCAAGATTGTGCTGTTTGGAGTGTAACCACTTGAGACTGGAGATTAGTTCCGTAGCAATTTGGCTACGATACAGGGCCAGTGGTGCTATACTGAAAGCGATATTGAACGCTCGTGATCACGGGCAACTGAATCAGCTTGAGCCCCTGTAACTAATATATATTATATATAACCAGGTATGCAACTAGGAATGACCCCACTCACCTTTCAACATCCGTATCTGGGCATTGCGATGCTTAATCTTAATACTACGACCATACACAAATGTCCCAATGAATAAACTTTCACTATACCTGGCTACTTGTCATTAAAAACGTATATGGATTTCTTCTGAAAAGAGGTATGTTAACGACTGTATGCACAGAAAGTATATAAAGATGAATACGATCACATGACAGTATTACCAGAAGTGAGGTGCGACATCCCTTGTTAGCCAAATAATATACTCAACAAAAGGAGTCAGTGATCAGTCTGACACATTCTACAGCAGGTGACTGGTGTCCTCTTGCAAAGGTTATGTTTACGCATATATATATATATATATATATATATATATATATATATATATATATATATATATATATATATATATATATATATATATATATATAGCGAGTACATTACATTTTTAAACATAACACCTCATAATGAAAAAGAGTCATATCTGCTGCTTTGTACGTACTTGCAATTACAAAAGAAATGATTTTTATTTCATTGCGAAACCTTCACCTGTTTGCCACGTGCAAGAGGACATGAAGGTGTTCAGAATAGAGGCTGACACGATTTCTTCAGGAAGTTTTTTCCAGTAATCGATGACACGATCTGTGAAGAAGTGTTTATGGATCTACGTGTGGGAGTACGTCTTCCTTAGCTTTATTCCTTCAAGCTATGGCCCCTCAAATTGCTGCTACATTGATAGAAAAAATGCCCTGGGTTATTCCAATTTAGGGTATTTATAGACCTCACAGAGGTTTGCTTCAGGTTGTCTCTGTTCCAAAGGAACTCATTTGATAGGTGTTCTGCTGATTTTTAGCGCTCTCTTCTGAACTTTCTCTAATTCATCTATATCCTTTCGATAGAAAGGGTTTCAAGCTGGCATGCATATTCCAGCACTGGTCATATCATTGATTCATATAAGGTCTTTATTATATTTTCTGATCTACTTTCACAGCATTGTTTCATTAGTTCTATGCATTGATTTTAGATTTTTGCATGAGGTGGTTCCTAGATCATTTTGTTCTTCTAATATTTCTCCATTTGATGTGTATGCATAGTTAAGGCTTTGTCTTATTTTGAGTACTACACATTTAGTGGCATTGAAGTTTAATAGCCAAGTTTTTGACCAAACTGCAATTTTGTTTAAATCATCTTGGAGAGCTTCACAATCAGCTAATGTAGAAATATTTGAATAGGGTTTTGTATCATCAGCAAACATTTTGGCCGTTGCCTTGATGTTGCCTTGGCTGAGTTGTGTAGATCATTTATATATAGCAAAAATAGTAATGGCCCTATAATTGAGCCTTATGGAACCCCACTTCTAAAAGTTATCCATGATGAATGACCATTTCTTAGGACCACTCTCTGCCTTCTACCTGCTAGGAAAGATTGGATGCCTTTAATACCATATTGTCTTAATTTATATATCAATTGTATGTGAGGTACAGGATCAAAGCAGGGCTGGGTCCAATTATGTATTTGCAATTGTAATTGATCACAGCAACATTGTGTATTTGTAATTGATTATGGTTTTACTGTAATTGTTTTATTTTGAGAATTTTATTTCAATTACAATCAATTGCAGTGTTTCATATTACAAACTACCTAAACAAACTGTTGATAAAATTTTTATTAAAAGTCTCACATGAGTTGAAAATCAAGACTAATAATAACACCGCTTATATATTTATATTTAAGTTACAGTATTCACTGTCTGGGTGGTCCATGGTGCTAGTGGTGGGTAGCCTTAGAGATTAACCTTTTCAATAAGTTGGTAACACTAACAGTCAGGAAGCAATAAACAATGCACAGACATTGACAGACAATGGCTAAGCTGGTATTCAAACAACATTGAAAGACCTGTAGCCTGATATTGCTTCAGCAAATATCAGCTCAGTGAAACATTGCAGAGTTAGCAAGCCAATTAAACCCCTTGTGTTGTGGTGGACTGGAGACAGGTCAGGTGGCAAGGACAGTTTATATGGCCTCTCTCCCCATTCCCAACTCACACAAAGCAAAGGGCAGACCAATTAAGAATGTTTGCTTAGAGCAGGAAACAACCTCAAAGTAAATACATCATACTATGTTATTAGTATTTTCCGAAGAAAAATGTAAGAAATGCACTCTGATATCTGCAAAACTAGAAAGGATGCTTAGAGAAGAATTACAAATAAATATTGTATAGAGATGTGGGATTTTGTTCACTTTTCATATTGTGTGATTTTGTCTGTAAGGAATATGTCCTGTAGGACTATATCTGGATACTGTACTGTATTTTTATATAATAAAAATATGTTTTAAACGGCTATCTATTTATTTAGTGTAATTCAAAGTCACAATTCAACAAAATGTACAAACATTAATTACCGTTATATTTGTTTATCAGTTGTGTACAAAATATTGAAATTCAGCAAAACGTACAATAATACATAATTAACAAATGCTGAATATATTTCGTTCTGCATAATGTAATTGTAATTGATTTGGAAAATTATTATGAGTGTAATTGTAATTGAAATTAAAAATTAAATGTAATTGTAATTTATATAATTTTGTGTAATTGGACCCACGCCTGAATCAAAGGCCTTTGAAAAATAAAGTGTGTTAGCTTTATTTCATCTTTGTTGAACAACTGGTGTGTACACAAATAGTGTCTTGGCATTACTTGATCTTTGTTGAACAACCGGTGTGTGTACACACAGTGTCTTAGCATTACTTGATCTTTGTTGAACAACTGATGTGTACACAAATAGTGTCTTAGCATTAATTGATCTTTGTTGAACAACCGGTGTGTACACAAATAGTGTCTTAGCATTACTTGATCTTTGTTGAACAACTAGTGGGTACACAAATACTCTTGAGTGCCAAATAAGCGTCCCTATACGCGTATTTATTTGATGAAAAATTCCACCCTATACGCACCTTATTTGGCATTATAGTATTACTTGTGCCACCCTATATTCTCTGATAATCGTGACAAATTGTGCAGGGTATAATTTTAGGAGAGCAATCGCTCTCAATCCCTATTGCTAGTGCTAATCAATCAATGGGAAGTGTAAATGTATACACATAGGACATGGAAATATGGACGAGGAATATAAAATGGGGAATGCTGTACTAGGTAGAACCACACAAGAAAAGGATTTAAGAGTAACATTTAATGCTGACATGAAAGTTTCAGAGCAATGTGGGATTGCTGCTTCGAAAGGAAATCAAATTCTAGGCCTAATTAGGAGAACTGTCACGTATAAGGAGAAACATCTAATTGTACCCCTGTACAAAGCAATAGTTAGACCACATTTGGAATATTGTATTCAAGCATGGAGGCCACATAGATAAGCTAGAAAGAATACAACGAAGAGCAACTAAGATGATTCCAGAATTAAGAGACCTTAGTTACGAAAGTCGCTTATTACAATGTGGTTTGACAACACTAGAGACCAGGAGACTAAGAGGAGACCAAATAGAAGTGTTTAAAATAGTGAACGGTTATGAGGATGTTGATAGGAATATGTTCTTCAAACTTAAAGAAGGCAGTAGAACCAGAGGACACAAAGCAGCATTAGTTAAGGAGCAGTGTAGGTTGGACATGAGAAAGTACTCATTCTCACAGAGGGTGATAAATGAATGGAACAAACTGCCAAACGATTGTGTTAATGCTAGTAGTGTGAACATGTTTAAAAATAGAATTGACAGATATCTGATAAGGGCGGGCTACACATAGATGAGAAAATTGTTGGACTCTCGATAAGCCAATGGCTTCCTTGTCCACTTGCCATCTGGAACTTGTTGTTCGAGATGGCAATCTTGTTAAATCTTGTTAAATCACCCACAGAGCTGTTTACCATTCGCGCTGAAATCACTTGCTCCCAACTGGAGCTGTATGTGGCTCCCTCTGATGGCAAAGTTTTCATCCTTTCGAACGACAGTCATGAATTTAGCGGGATCCCATGCTTCTGAAGATCCTAGATTTTGATCCTGAAGCATTAGACCGTTAGATTTCCATGATTAGATGAATCGGTCAGAATCCTTAGTTGTCGGGAGCTCAACATGGTATATTATTAATTAAAACGCCATTATCACAGTGTAAACCGACCGTAAATGGCCGCCGTGCGCACCGCCTCAAACCAGTCGTAACCGGCTGGCGGCGGTCTCCCTTGAAATTGGCTTGCATATTCAATTCAATAAAAATGTCCATTTAAAAAGGAAAATTCCCTGGTTTTTAATAGATATAAAATGTGATTACTATATTTGCGGTGACGTGAATACGCACAAAGTTTACGCATATTCAACAGGGAAAAAACCAAAATACATAGGATCCGCATAGTTTTCTAGGGCACCTTGGCTTCTCGTCGAGTAAAAAACCACTACTCCTACGGCGCTAAATAGACATGCTTTGTCTGCAAGAGGTCAACTTAACTGTCCTAGACCCAGCTAGGCGTCTTGTGTACTACAAACATGTATAGAGCAGATGTGTGTTGTCAATGCAAATATTGACAAGACAAGATATAATGTAGTTGATCTTGTTGCGTGCTGAGTGGGTCTTGATCTGCCTCAGATCATCTGACGGGTTTGTCATTGGAGTATCTGCAGCCAGGTACACCTTTCTCTTGACGGGTTTGTCAGTGTTCAGATTATTGGCAGCCAGGTACACTTTTCTCTTGACGGGTTTGTCAGTGTTCAGATTATTGGCAGCCAGGTACACTTTTGCCTTGACGGGTTTGTCAGTGTTCAGATTATCTGCAGACAGGTACACCTTTGTCAGTGTTCAGCTATAGCTTCTGTGATTTAAGCAAGCAGTGTCTTGATGAAATTTTTAATCCATTATTTGTTTACCATGATATTGTATACAGAGCACCATACTTGAGATCTCTTGTTGAAGATTCAATGAAACCTGTCTATAGAGAATGTTTTGTTGAACAAAAAAACCAGTTGGTACATCTCATTAGTATTACTTTTAATTGATCTACATCATTGTACACTTGTTGGTACATCTTGTTGTTACTTTTAATTGATCTACATCATTGTACACTTGTTGGTAAATCTCGTTGTTGTTACTTTTAATTGATCTACACCATTGTACACTTATTGGTACATCTTTCTATTGTTACTTTTAATTGATCTACATCATTGTACACTTGTTGGTACATCTCATTATTGTTACTTTTAATTGATCTACATCATTGTACACTTGTTGGTACATCTCGTTATTGTTACTTTTAATTGATCTACATCATTGTACACTTGTTGGTACATCTCGTTATTGTTACTTTTAATTGATCTACACCATTGTACACTTATTGGTACATCTTTCTATTGTTACTTTTAATTGATCTACATCATTGTACACTTGTTGGTACATCTCGTTGTTGTTACTTTTAATTGATCTACACCATTGTACACTTATTGGTACATCTTTCTATTGTTACTTTTAATTGATCTACATCATTGTACACTTGTTGGTACATCTCATTATTGTTACTTTTAATTGATCTACATCATTGTACACTTGTTGGTACATCTCGTTATTGTTACTTTTAATTGATCTACATCATTGCACACTTGTTGGTACATCTCGTTATTGTTACCTTTAATTGATCTAAATTATTGTACACTTGTTGGTACGTTATTAATTATTACTTCTAATTCATCTACATCACTATACTCAATTTTGCTATCACACACATGATTTCTTTAATCTGAAACTGTTAAATTGCTAATTTTATGTTACGGCCCAAATTGAAACCAGGATTTCTAAAATCATGGTGAACATAGATGAATGGAATATGGCAGATTACTATGTCTCTATAACAGAGTTATATTACTATGTCTCTATAACAGAGTTTAATTTAGCTGGATAGTTGCATATTCTATACAGATGTCTTTGCTGTCTTTATTGTTTTGTATCTCATACAATGCATGTTGTGATACATCCATCACATTTACCTTTATTATAAATGTGTATTGTTTTGTATCTCATGCAATGCATGTTGTGATACATCCATCACATTTACCTTTATTATAAATATGTATTGTTTTGTAACTCATACAACGCATGTTGTGATACATCCATCACATTTACCTTTATTATAAATGTGTATTGTTTTGTAACTCATACGATGCATGTTGTGATACATCCATCACATTTACCTTTATTATAAATATGTATTGTTTTGTAACTCATACGATGCATGTTGTGATACATCCATCACATTTACCTTTATTATAAATGTGTATTGTTTTGTAACTCATACAATGCATGTTGTGATACATCCATCACATTTACCTTTATTATAAATATGTATTGTTTTGTAACTCATACGATGCATGTTGTGATACATCCATCACATTTACCTTTATTATAAATGTGTATTGTTTTGTAACTCATACAATGCATGTTGTGATACATCCATCACATTTACCTTTATTATAAATATGTATTGTTTTGTAACTCATACGATGCATGTTGTGATACATCCATCACATTTACCTTTATTATAAATGTGTATTGTTTTGTAACTCATACAATGCATGTTGTGATACATCCATCACATTTACCTTTATTATAAATATGTATTGTTTTGTAACTCATACGATGCATGTTGTGATACATCCATCACATTTACCTTTATTATAAATGTGTATTGTTTTGTAACTCATACAATGCATGTTGTGATACATCCATCACATTTCCGTTTAGTATAAATGTGTATTCTCAAAATGGTTCCCCAGTTATATAGATAAACCAAATTTTAACAAAAGTATGGTAATGTTGACCGTTTGGTGGAATTGCCCAGCTATAAACAAACTGCTCTCATCATATGCACATATCACCAAGTTGTCACTTTGTTGTCACTTTGTAGATTGTCACAATGGCTGCTGGTCTGTTGACGACCGGGCAAGAGAATTACCTCCGACTTGTGAGGGTTGTTTTAGGGATTGTTCCTAATAATCTACGGAACCTGTTCAAAACTGAATTTGGCAAGTCATATGGAATGCCATATGGAGACGACCCAGTGTCTGGAAGGTTTTTTTTAAATAATGTGATCCCCAAGAACAAGAGTAGAGATGCCGAGATAAACACTACCATTCAGAATGGAGACAGCGCATCATTTGACGGCACAACACTGTTCTATTGCATATTGTACTCCCAAGCACTACCGCTACTGCCACCAATGAGGAAGAAGAATGCGAGAGTGCCACCGTTGAACACAAGCGAACTAATCGACCAACTGAGGGAACACAGGAACCAGCTAGCACACTCCCCAAATGCTGAGGTTGACCAACAAGCTTTCAACGCAAGAGTGGCAGATCTAACAGCAATCTATCAGCAGTTGGGGTGGCCAAGCACCGATCTGCTGCAAGCTGCCAATGACCCAATGAACACGGCGGAGTGTGGCAGACTGCAGCAAGAGCTGTTAAAGGAAAGGGCAAGGAACAATGCTCTTGACCAAATGGTGCAGAAACATGATCAGCGACTGCTGGCTGTGGAAGGTATGTCAGTGCAAATACTTAATAATATCAACATATAATATATAAAACAATTATTGTTACACTTTTCGAATCACTGTGGCATGTTGAGTGAGACTCACAAATGTATCTGAGGTTGGCCGTATCTGGGAGATTATTGTGGCTCTTTGTTTCAGTCCTGTGCTATGGGTAACTGTAGTGATCATCTCTAAAGGAAACCACAAGTCATGGTTTTGGTCCTATGCACATATATGAGTTACTAAGACAACCATTTGTAACTACAATTAAAGGGAGTAAAAACAATGATTGCTTGAAATCATATTATATTACATCTTGTAGTATATTTCCATTTCCACAACACTGAAAAATTAATTAGAATTCAATTAATTAATCTTTCCAAATAATACTCTGTTCTTGATTAGTCATATTTTCCCCCGCTTATCGGCAAGCTTCGATGTGACGTCACTGATGATAAGGAAGTGCTATGAGACTGGGACTTACCATTCATTCACCGTACCATTTACAGCGATAGCGGTTGTTTAGAAACGAGTGTTAGAACGATTTATTGTGCAACTCTATTTTTGCTACTGTTTGCATTTGATTGTAATGCAAACAGTAGTAAAAATAGACTTCGTTTTTTACCGCTTCAAGCAAGCGATGCACAGCCGATTTTGTTCATTTCAAGATAATTTGTTTTGAATGCGCCCCAAGGCATTACATCATAGTTTAAGAGTGACATTATCAGCATGTTGTACAATGTGATCTTTATACATTATTAATAAACGTGTTAGTATATTTACAATATCAGTCGCCTCGGACACCTATTTGAAATTTTGTCGATGTGACTTATCCAGTTAATTTGTTCATTAAAACTGATTCCAAGAAAAGTGAGCTGAAACACTCTCAGTATTTGTGATATCTAAACTAATTAACAAAGTTATATTTCTCTTAAATGGCGCATATTATAATATGTGACGGTCGCACCCAAGATATTTGGTATCAAAGGATGCAGTGATCAATGATGGATTAAATGAGTGCAACCATGCAGCATTTACAACATTATCTGTATGACCAGAATTGGGTATGTACAGGGGGGGTCTGGTCCCCAAAGTGGCACTTTCACAACTTCTTGTACACTAGGGTTAAAACACTCTGAATGGACTTTGAAACCATTTTATTGCACATATTACATCAATAACGAGTGGGCCCACCAGCTGCAGCAACACAAGACTCACATCTACAGCTCATACTGTTTACCATGCGCTGTACACTGTTTTGAGGCAACCTGTCCCACTCTTCCACCAGGAATCTCCTCAGATCGGCCGGTGTACTCTGAGCACGCAGACGCATATGAACCGCTCTGCCCAACTTGTTAAACTGATTCCATAAGTACTCGATATGTGCACACAACATGTTCATGTTTCGAGTAATCCCATTCAATGAGGCAACTTCATGGTTCAGTGGCAGTGGTCAAAGGATCATTAACACTGGCTTAATTTTGTTTACCATGAATGAAATGATTCCTAACAAATAACTGCAGAAGTTGTGAAACCCCCTGTACATACCCCATTCTGGTCATGCAGATAAAGGTGTAAACACTGCATGGTTGCATTAATTCAATCCATAATTGATCACTTCATCCTTTGAGACCAAATACCTTGGGGTGCGATCCCCACATATTATAAAATATGCCATTTAAGAGAAATATAACTTTCTTTTGTTGATTAGTTTATTTTTAGTGGAGGGGAAGTTGCAACTTTTCTTCTGGTTGTTTAGAAAAGCATATAGTTAGTTTGTTTACAGTGAGAGACAATTTATGTAGTTATTGCCATTCGCTAACATTGTTCATTTCAATATTAATAAAAAAATTCAGCATTTCCATTTTGTTTACACGTGGAAAATGAATCTAGCTCTTCTTCGTGCGTATGATTCAAGGGGGGTCAATCACGTCACATTGTAGGTCCTGAAGCAGTCACGTGCTGGCCTATCCAGCCTGACCAAGTCCCCATTACATTTGTGTAGCAGACACTCACTGGTGATGTGGTCTGCCTTTCGGCACCGCACTCGTACACAGCATGAACCAGCCCCATCTCGTTCATGCTGTTATTGAACCTGCCATATACTGTTCTTATTCGATTGAGGCGCATCAGTGAGGGTCGGCTGAGGTTGTGTCTGTTATGTTCCCCAAACTGGTGTGAACACTGTGAAGAGCAAGGAGGCAGCCAGGATCGGCCTGGTCAACTCTCCCCCTATGCCACGAATACCTTAGACTTAGCCAAGGCAGCAGGTCACATAAGGACTTGGAGAGCATGTCAAGGAATTACACGAATGTGTTTGCATGCAGCATAGGTTTCCTGGCAGGAGCTCTTTATTAATTAAGATCATACAGTACAATGGTCACACAGCCAGGTCATAGAAACTGCCCTGTTGTAATTGTGGTGTGTATAGTACAGTAATACAGTAACGTAGACTTAAGTAGAAAGTAATGTAGTATGTGGCTATCATATTGTACATGAAACATAGAACATGTAAAGTCAACACATTAGCTATATGATATAGTACGATAAATTATAGTATGGTATAAAATGATTAAGTAAACAGAATAATCTACACAATACATGTTCAAAGTGACTGCCGACTAGTGTCACCATCTGACGGGCTATCAGTAAACATTACACTGTTGACTGGGATTTAGCTAAATATATTTTGTTACTGAGTCTGATTGATCCATGACAAAATATTCACGTGCATTTGATTGTCACTTACACAAAATGTTTGTTTGTTTCAGGAGATGTCCAGGTGGTTAAAGGTAGGTCAAAAACTCCATAGCGAAAATCCAGTCATGCATTTATGAAGATTAATACACTTTCTGGTGTCGTGTACTATTCGCGTACTATTGATTGATATTTATTAAGATTAATACACTTTCTGGTGTCATGTACTATTCGCGTTCTATTGATTGACATTTATTAAGATTAATACACTCTCTGGTGTTGTGTACTATTCGCGTTCTATTGATTGATATTGATCACTATTCAAATTTGCGACACTGACAGAGATATAAGAGAACAGACAGTCACAAACTACTTTATTATATACACTTGCTCAGTTCCATGGTAAAAAAGGCAACCACTGCAAACGCTTATGACTCCTTGCACTACCTTGTGGATCAGTAGTGTTCGTTACTAAGACAGATTGGCTACCAATTTATAATGTCCATGTGCCTTTAACTCACACTAACGCAAAATTTGTATTTTCTTCAGGAGACGTGCAAGGTCTTGCTAAATTTGGCACATATAATATAATACTCAGTAAAGCCTGTAGACCACAGGGACTTGGCGCAATAACACATAAACCGCCTACATAAAACATATGGATAGCACAACAGTTGTTAATGTGACATCCAATACCAGCATTGTTTAATGTATTACTTAAATCATCCACATACAATGTAAATAAATATGATGATAATATCCATCCTTGTCGAACACCGTTCGATACATTACAAAATCTGGAAGTCATGGTACCCCATGTATTCAACGAAACGTAAAGTAATGAATGACATTAAAGTATAAGAGAATACATACACGCAAAATAGGGAAAACCTTGGTTAAGCAGTTTCTCAAAAAGTGTCCAGTGGTTAACTCTATCAAATGCTTTAGATGCATCTAAAATAAACAGGGCTGTTATAACAATATAATAAAAAAAATCTTGGAGGCGACTGGAACCAATGGAATGGGTATAGTCATTAACATCGATAGGGTCACCAGATTTGTTTTTGATCACTCACTCACTCACTCACTCACTCACTCATCCCTTGATTAAGCCTGTCGTAGGGGTGTTTTTTTTATCACTCACGCACTCACTCACTCTCAATCATTCATCCCTTGACCGGGTCGATCATAGGGGTGTTTTTTTATCACTCATGCACTAACTCACTCACTCACTCACTCACTCACTCACTCACTCACTCACTCATCCCTTGATCTGGTCGATCGTAGGGGTGCATGCTTGGAGGCTTCCACAGTGATCTTTCTCCATCTGGGACGGTTGTGGGCAGCGTCGCATAATTTTCATGGCTCCAGACCCGTCCACTTTCGAATGTTGTCCAGGTACATATTTCGTGGTCTTCCTTGTTTTCTGAAGTCTTTGATCGTGCCTTGTAGTATATCTTTGGCAAGTGTGTTGTCTCATTGTATGACCAAACCATTGGAGTTTTCGGCGTTTTATTGTGGCCAAAAGCGGTTCTTGTCGTCCTGCGGCTTTGGTGATGGCTTGCATTAGTAATATATTTGTTATGTGGTCACTGTAAGGAATTTTCAGGATCTTTCTGAAGAATTTCATCTCAGATGCAGCTATTCATCTTCCAGATTCGGCTTTCATGGTCCAGCTTTCGCATCTGTATGTAAACACTGACGGAACCAGGTGTTTATAGTCATATCTTTGTTGCCGTTTTGATGTTGTTGTTCCGTATCTTCTTGAGTCTTGCTGTCGCTGATGTTGCCAAGTTTATCCGTGTGCGTATTTCCTCGCCAGAGTCCTTTGTGCCACACACGATCAAATGCCTTTTTGAAGTCGATGAAATTGTGATATAGGTCTTGATGGTGATCAACGTGTTTCTCGATTAACAGTCTCGTGTTAAAGACTTGTTCGGTTGTGCTTCTTTTCGGTCGGAAGCCTGCCTGTTCGTCTGATAACAGTTCTTCTGCTTTGCCTTTGAATCGGTTGAGTATGATTCTTAGCATTATTTTGCTGGGATGGCTGATCAAACTTCTGTAGTTCTTACAGCAGCGTAAGTTCCCTTTCTTTGATATCGTTATGAGCGATTTCGTCCTATCTTCTGGCCAAGTCTTGGTTTCCCAAATATTTTGGCATGTGATCATGAAAACATCTATCATTGCCTCCCCACAATGTTTGATAAGTTCAGCTGGTACTTTGTTGACGCCGGGTGTTCCGAGGATGTTGTCATCTGTATTCAGTTCGTAGTTGTAGTGTTCTTCGGTCCATCTCCCAAGTACTGCCTTTTTTTCGGTGTGGGCTGTCAAGATGGAATAAGCCTGTCTGGTGTTGTTTCCCTTCACCCCGGTCTCTATTTCAGTGGACTGTTTGTTTATCCAATCGTTCTTTGCTTTCCCCATTCTTTTTCTGATGTCTTTATTTAGTTCTCGATACTGTCTGTGCACTTCTTCGTTAGTGGTTTTTTCTTTGTTAGCTCTCGTCTGTGGTCACAAAGCTTCACTACATCGTCAGGTACCCATGGCTGTCGCTTGATCTTTGGTTTGCCCTACTTCCTTAGCAGTGTCACACATGGCTGTACCGATCAAGTTGACAAGATTGTTGTAATCTGGCTCCAAGAAGTTAAGTGCTGCAAATCGTCCTCCAATTGTTGCTTTAAAATGTGTTGCAATGTTTGGATCTTGCAGTTCCTCTATGTCAAATCTTATCCGAGAATTCTTGTTTTTCCAATTCCTCTGCAACCTCAGATGTATTGTCATCATTACAAGATCGTGATCACTTCCTACATCAGCGCCCGGAAAAGTTCTTGCTTTTGGCTTGTTGATACTAGACTTGAATCGCTGAGGTGTCAAGATGTAGTCGATCTGATTGTGTGTTTTCCCGTGTTTCCACATCCAAAATTTGCCGACTGTTCCTGCCCAATCTTCATATGCATCTTCACCTATCTTTGCATTCCAGTCGCCGATGATTATATCCTTCTTCCGTGTTCTCGCTATTGTCTCTTCGAGTGTCTGATAGAACATTTCAGTTTATTTGTCGCTCTGCGATGTGGTTGGGGCATATCTTGTGGCCTTCTTCTGTTGATGTGTCTCCTTCGTCTGTCCACCTTGTTTCTGCGAGGCCAACAATGTCCCACTTGTATCGTGATAGTGCATGCGTAAGTTCTTTAACTTTTTTGATCAAGGGAATAATAATCGTTTTCATAAAATCATCAGGTAGTTGTCCATGTGTGAAAACACTGGTGTAAAAAATGGACAGTAATATATTTATGTACCTATCTGCAAGTTTAACATGTTCAGCAGATAGCCCATCATTATCACATGATTTACCAGACTTCAGTATGTCTGTAGCATTCTACGCCATGCAAGGTGTAATGTGTATGTTATTGTCATTATAACAATTCCCTGCATTTTGCGCACACTCTTTCACATGTTGCGTATTTACATCAGAATTGACACTATTTAAAATACTTCAAAATATACTTTTCACATTAATGTGTCTTTCCTCATTAATGTGTCTGATGACAAAATATAACTTTTTATTTTGATTAGTGCAGCCCATCTTACCCACATCAGCATTTCTGTATAACACATAAATGAATGGAACAAATCGTCTACGGATTGTGTAACTGCCAGCAGTGTGAATATGTTTAAAAACAAGGTTGACACATATCTCGGGAGGGCGGGTTACACATAGTTGAAAAAGACTCTCAATAAGCCAATGGCTTCTTTGTCCACATGCCTTTGGCTTGGATTGTAAATCTTGTTATACACCTCCCATTATGTGCATCAGTTACTAATTTTAATGGTCCATGTTTAAAAGACACGTATTAACCATTGTCCAGTGGTATTTTTAAAACCAGATGGTGTTGATACCTACATGTGTTATTACCAGCTGACATCTTAGCTATGACGTTGTCCTGATCGTGTGGTTGTACTGGCTTTTGATGGATCAATAAATGAAAAACAGAGTTATAAACCTAGTGTTTTATAGGTATATTTTGACGTGTATAGTTGTATTGTATTCAAACTAACAAATGTTCTGTCTTCAGGTGCAGTTGGAGCTCTTGAAGAGCGAGTTGCTAACCTGGAAGCAGCAAAGGGCCCCACCAGGACAGCAAACATCAGAGCCAGAGGTAATGTACATTGTAGCTGTGCAACTTTGGAAACATTGTTATATTAGGTGATGTCATATGATATATATATATCTGTGGGACAGGTATGACCCCAAGGGAGTGTTTGACATAATATCTTATATAACAATTTAAAATCTAGTTGTTTGTCACTTGACAGTTGTTATATGTCATAGTCTGTGGGCCAGGTATGACCCCAAGGGAGTGTTTGACACAATATTTTATATAACAATTTAAATAAATTCCACAAGGATTAGCGCGAACTATGACGCTGTAATATGTAGCACAAGGCAAGAATAGATGTTTCCATATATTATGTATAAAACAAAACCACATGGAATTTGGTCTTTATGTCTGTGTTTGTTAGAAATTGTTAAATATGTGTTTAATCTTGAGTGCCAAATAAACGTCCATATACGCGTATTTATTTGATGAAAAATGCCACCCTATATGCATCCTTATTTGGCACTATACTATTATTAAATTTTTACATTTGGCCAGTCTATATTCTCCAATAATCGTGGCAAATTATGCAGGGTATAATTTTTAGGAGAGCAATCGTTCGCAACCTATTGCTAGCGCTAGTCATGAATTTAGCGGGATCCCGTGCTTCTGAGGATCCTAGATTTTCATCCTGAAGCGTTAGACCATTAAATTTCCATGATTAGATGAACTGGTCAGAATCTTTAGTTCTCTGGAGCTCGACATGGTATATTATTAGTTAAAATGCAAGTATCACCGCGTAAACCGACCGTAAATGGCCACCGTGTGCAGCGCCTCAAACCGGTCGTAACCGGCTGGCAGCAGTTTCCCCTGAAACGGGCTTGCGTATTCAATTCAATAAGACTTTAGTGTCCATTTAAAAACGGAAATTTTCCAGGTTTTCCGCAGATATCAAATGCGGTTAGTATATCTGCTGTGACGCGAATATGCATAAAGTTTATGCATATTCGGCAGAAAAAACCCAAAAGACACGGTAATCCGCGTAGTTTTTTAGGGATGCATGGGCTTGGCTTCACTTCGAGTAAAAAAATTGCTTCGCCGCTAAAAAAGACAAATATACTAGTGACTTTTTCGCACTGTACTATTATTCATTTGAACAATTTGCCCCACCCCCATACTTTTATTTGGCCTATACATTTATATGGCACTCAAGAGTTAAAAGTAGCTGACCTTGTCAATTAAAAATACTGGACCAGTTTTTTCTTGTATCGGTCTGAAGAAAGTTTGTGTGAAATCTTCGCATTTTTTTGGGAATCGGTTGGAATTTCATAATCGATCATCGGTTATAATTGGGTGGCACCAACCAATCAACTTTCGATTATATAATCGATTGGGCCTAGTTACTATAGACTGCATGTCAATTAACTTTACAAATTATATATATATATATATATATATATATATATGTATGTATATGTGCTTCATATAAATTGTAAAGTTAATTGACATGTAGTCTTTAGCACCAGCGCGACCAAGCCATTAGGCTAAAATTCCTGGTCATCCTAGAAAGCCGGAATCACACATTGTGGCTTGGTTTTTTCAACTTACCCACCCTCCTTCCCCAACTTCTGCTCCTGTTCCAATAGTTGTTGGATTTACTGTGGTGGTGGTTTCTGGGCCCTACATTTATTACACTTAGCTAGTTCTTGAGCAATCATGTTTCATCTCAACATGATGTTCATGGTTTAAGTGAGACAAATGGTTGGTTGTGTTTCCTGAGCTGGGTAGTTTTGGCCTTTGATGATATTTCATGTTTCATCTCAACATGATGTTCATGGTCTAAGTGAAACAGTTGTTCTGAACATTGTTGCTGTTAGTTGTTCTTGTGAACAAGATTGAACAAGACAATCCAAAACTCCCAGCTTCAGATGGCAAGTGGACATGAAGCCATTGGCTTATCGAGAGTCCAACTTTTTTTCATTTATTTATACGTTTAAATACCCTCCACGGCATTTACATTAGTCAAGTTACTGTTAATAATAAATGACTGACTGGGTGATGTAGATTTATGATCCTAATTAACGTTCTTGCAAACCCTGAACAAATTATTGAAATATCTGTACAAATAAAAAAAGTTATTGCATTTAAGCACACATTTATTGAACAAAAGCAGAAGACGCAATTGTGAATTAGCTATATCTTTTATATTACTAAATGGTGCATACTTAAATAAATGACTTGCACTAATAATAATTATTGAAGTAGAAGTTTAGTGTGTAAACATTTCTAATGTTTGATTTATTATTTAGTGCTGTGAACATTCTTCATCAAATATCAGTGGCAGTGATTTAATTAATTATCAGACCACATGTTGCACAACATGCAGATGTTCTTGTTTAATGGTTACATTTTCAGGGCAGTAACAGTCAGTATCCTTTGGCACAGTTGCTGCTTTAGACACATGACCTGGTGAACAAAATGTTTGTCATTCCAAGTTCTTTTAATTGTTTAATTATACATTTTTCTGTAATATTCAACTTGATGGTTCCAAACCAAACAAACATATACTTATATGTCAGAGTCAGGTACAGATATTGTTTTAGTTTCAGGTATCCTTGATTATAAAATTTTTGACGCACATACAGAACAGTTACACTTTTGATGACAATTTTCAACCGCACTGATGCTGCAAGAAATCCACAGAATGGCTGATATAACTTAGTTTATTAAGTGGTAATCTAGTAGCAATACGCTACAACTAAAACTGCAAAATTTCAAACCACCTAAATCACTATTATTTCATCTTGATGTTGACCTTCAGAACATACACATAATGCATTGTCAGCGCAGCAGTAGAAGGGTAGTGCGCGTGAGAGCAACGCATAATGCAGTGTCAGCGCAGCAGTAGAGGGGTAGTGCGCGTGAGAGCAACGCATAATGCATTGTCAGCGCAGCAGTAGAGGGGTAGTGCGCGTGAGAGCAACGCATAATGCAGTGTCAGCGCAGCAGTAGAGGGGTAGTGCGCGTGAGAGCAACGCATAATGCAGTGTCAGCGCAGCAGTAGAGGGGTAGTGCGCGTGAGAGCAACGCATAATGCAGTGTCAGCGCAGCAGTAGAGGGGTAGTGCGCGTGAGAGCAACGCATAATGCAGTGTCAGCGCAGCAGTAGAGGGGTAGTGCGCGTGAGAGCAACGCATAATGCAGTGTCAGCGCAGCAGTAGAGGGGTAGTGCGCGTGAGAGCAACGCATAATGCAGTGTCAGCGCAGCAGTAGAGGGGTAGTGCGCGTGAGAGCAACGCATAATGCAGTGTCAGCGCAGCAGTAGAGGGGTAGTGCGCGTGAGAGCAACGCATAACGCAGTGTCAGCGCAGCAGTAGAGGGGTAGTGCGCGTGAGAGCAACGCATAACGCAGTGTCAGCGCAGCAGTAGAGGGGTAGTGCGCGTGAGAGCAACGCATAATGCAGTGTCAGCGCAGCAGTAGAGGGGTAGTGCGCGTGAGAGCAACGCATAATGCAGTGTCAGCGCAGCAGTAGAGGGGTAGTGCGCGTGAGAGCAACGCATAATGCAGTGTCAGCGCAGCAGTAGAGGGGTAGTGCGCGTGAGAGCAACGCATAATGCAGTGTCAGCGCAGCAGTAGAGGGTAGTGCGCGTGAGAGCAACGCATAATGCAGTGTCAGCGCAGCAGTAGAGGGGTAGTGCGCGTGAGAGCAACGCATAATGCAGTGTCAGCGCAGCAGTAGAGGGGTAGTGCGCGTGAGAGCAACGCATAATGCAGTGTCAGCGCAGCAGTAGAGGGGTAGTGCGCGTGAGAGCAACGCATAATGCAGTGTCAGCGCAGCAGTAGAGGGGTAGTGCGCGTGAGAGCAACGCATAATGCAGTGTCAGCGCAGCAGTAGAGGGGTAGTGCGCGTGAGAGCAACGCATAATGCAGTGTCAGCGCAGCAGTAGAAGGGTAGTGCGCGTGAGAGCAACGCATAATGCAGTGTCAGCGCAGCAGTAGAAGGGTAGTGCGCGTGAGAGCAACGCATAATGCAGTGTCAGCGCAGCAGTAGAAGGGTAGTACACTAAATAAATGTCTATAATAAATTAGCACAATTAATTTTTAGTATAAAACAATATTTCTAGTTTGTCCATATGGGTTAAACGTTGTGATAAAGACTAGAATAAGTTACAAAACTGAAACATCATTTATCAACTGAATTACTATTTACAAAATCAATTCCTGAATATGAATTAGAAAAGGTACTTTGACTTGTGTGATACCAGGTAATTGCATCGTAAAAGTCAAGGTACCTTTTCCAATTAATATTCAAGTTGATGAATTCTCAAACATGTAAAAATTGTCTTACTAAATTAAGATGAACTCTTTAAAATAGCAATACCATCAACTCAATCCGTACCTTCAACTCAGATTCAAGTAGGGTGAATGCTACAAAGTCCTTAAGTTAAAATCCTTAATTTCAAGTCTTGCTCAAATAGGATAAGTTTTCATAAATGCTACCTCACAATGCTTTTAACTTTTCTGTGTTATTTCTTTTGTTTGGGTAGATCCTTTAATAAAAAAAATTATGTAAAATGACTCCACCTCCCCTCCTCCTGCCTGTCCTTTTTAAACACAGCATAACCACTAGTACACCACTTGCAAGAGTGTTCAACTTGTCATTAAAAGAGGGGTTGGTTCCTTTTGAATGGAAAGAAGCAAACATCATACCATTATTTAAGAAGGGTTCAGAGAAATAAGTCCAGACCAATGAGTTTAACATAAGTGATTTGTAAATTATTAGAAAGGTTAATTAAAGACCATATGGTGGACTTCCTTGTTAGGCATAAATTATTAAATCCATCTCAACATGGATTCCTAAAAGCGATGTTGTGCTTAACAAATATGTTATGTTTTTTTGAAGAAATCGCTAAGTGGCTAGATGAGGAATCACCAGTAGATATTGTATACTTAGATTTTCAGAATGCTTTTGACAAAGTTCCACATCAAAGATTACTACTTGAATTAAAAACCCATGGTATCGGGGACGGCATAATCCACTGGATAGAACAATGGCTGACTGACAGGAGACAGCTTGTTGTAGTAGATAGGGAGGTTTTATACTGGAAATCACTTTTGAGCAGGGTACCACAAGGATCAGTATTAAAACCTTTATTATTCTTAATATATATCAATGACCTGGAGGATAATATAACAAGCAACGTACTGAAATTTGCAGATGAAACAAAAGTCTCTAGAAGGGTTAACAATGATGGTGGTAAACAACATTTATAAACCGATCTAGACAGATTAGTGAAATGGTCTGAGAAATGGTAGATGTTGTTAAATTTTTGGAAATGCAATTGCTTACATACAGGACATGGGAACTTGGATGTAAACTATAAAATGGGAGATACTGTTCTGGGTACTACTGTAAAAGAAAAGGACTTAGGAATAACAATAAGTGCTGATATGAAGGTTTCAGAGCATTGTGGTATTGCAGCTTCAAAGGATAATAAAATTCTTGGTTTGATTGGGAGAAATATAACATACAAAGAGAAAAGGCTAATTACACCTCTGTATAAATCGATAGTTAGGCTACATTTAGAATACTGTATACAAGCTTGGAGACCATATCGTAAGAAGTATATAGATACTCTTGAAAGAATACAGGAGAGCAACTAAAATGATTCCAGAACTTAACGACTAAAAGGATGTGGTTTAACAACCCTAGAGACAAGGCAGTTAAGAGGAGATCAAATTGAAGTTTTTAAGATATTGAATTGGTATGAAAATATTGATAGAAATATTTTTTTCTCACTCAAGAAAGATAATAGAACTAGAGGACATGAGGTAAAATTAGTAAAGGATCAGTGTAGATTGGATATCAGGAAGTACTTTTTTTCACAGAGGAAAATCAATGAATGGAACACATTATCTACAGATTGTGTAACTGCAAGCAGCGTGAATATGTTTTGAAAATGAGGTTGAAAAAATTTTCAGTAGGGCGGATTACACATAGATTTAAGGATTCCTTGTCCACTTGCCATATGGGCCTTTGCTTTGGATGGCAATCTTGTTAAATCACGAGGGTCAATGTCTGCTACCATCTATTCATAATGTTTTTTATTTACATTTAAGCAAACACATTTAAGTTCACTTTCAGAAATAATTTGTGAACATTTCCTTATGTGTTTATTTGTACTCCTTCGAGTCCAAACTCGTACTAATAAGTATAGGAAACAAGTTTTCTCAACTAGTTTTAAAATCTATAATAATTTTAGTTATTCTTAACATTTTGAAAATATTGAATATCAATAAGGCATTAAATTATAAAGAAACTAAATGTAATGCTTTGTATTTTAATGACTATTTAAATTACAAAGTTTAAATATTGTTTTGTACTTAATAATTTATTAATGGCATCTTTCAGCATATGTGCCGATAAATGAATCACTGAAAGAACTGACCGCCTTATTTGAGATGCAAGATCCAGATCGTGTGGACACCGTCACAAGTGAAATCAAGAGCAAGCAGGTGTTGCCAACAGAAATGCGAGCTCTATCTTGGGTACTAAGACAAGCCAAGTGTCCTATTACAGACCTCAAGTAAGTTGTGTTACTTTCATTCCCAGACAACTTCATCTTGCTTTCATTGGACAAAACCAGTAATTCAAAGATGACAGCATTCAGAGCATTGATGTATGGACTAGATGCACCACTGGACTAGTTCATACTGCACCACTGTACTAGTTCATACTGAACCACTGGACTAGTTCATACTGCACCACTGAACTAGTTCATACTGCACCACTGGAATAGTTCATACTGCACCACTGTACTAGCTCATACTGCACCACTGGACTAGTTCATACAACTGCATCACTGGACCTGTCAACATCGCCTTATTTCAGTATAAATTTCCAAAAAATTCATATATAAAATATATATATATATGTGTGTGTATATATATATATATATATATATGTGATGCGCCACGCCAAAACCAGGCGCTTCTCGCTAGATTTTGTTCGGCGCAGGAGCCTAAAAAGCATGGTGCCCGTTCGAATTGTCGAAAATGGGTTAACGACAGAATCGAACAGCGAAATTATCCAGCTTTCCATAAATCCATTTATATAAGCTGAAAGATTGTTCAAACTAGTATATTTAGCACTTTATTGAGGCCCCTGATTTAGCGTCACGGTTGAGAAATCTGAAACAAAGCCTTGTTTACGCGCTTTTGATCGACTGTCTTCGCTTGCTTACAAGTGGGAAACCCCACATGTTATAAATGGTTGGAAAGCTTATGACGTCAACTACACGTGTGATTGGGAATCTCTTACTTTAGACCAATAGAACAGCTCCTATTATACATACTTTATCCAGCAACAAAGTGCTGTTGTTGCTATAGAAGTTGCGAAACGCTCGCTGATTGGTCGAAAACGTAAGCGCGCATGCGCAGTCGGCTTGTTTACACATTCATTTCGTCTTTGTTCACCAGTTTCGCCCGCTGTTTTCGTCTTCGATTCATTAAAGAATTGCACTATGACATCGAAAGAAGCTTATTTAGCTACCGAGTTGGATCGTGCAAGGGGGTGCAATCTCGAGGACAGCAATTTAGCTGCCGTGATTGAAGATTACTTTGAAGGCCACGTCAAGCCCGTGGAAGTCGCCTCGGCAGGGGCTGGGGAAGACCACGTTGAGCCTGCACTGGTTGGCTCAGCCCCAGCGGGAGCGGACTTTCCAAATTGGGGAAACTGACATTGTGTAGTGTTATTATATATGTAATGTGTAAATAATGTTTTATTTTAAGATATTTCAGGGATTTACTTTAGGGGTTCGGCACCCAGTGCTCGCGGTAGTCTCTGGGAATACCAAACCTGGTAGTAAATGAGGTGTCATTCAATAAATAATACGTTTTTCCACTTTATACTTCTACATTTAATTTATACACACCTACTGGAGGAACATATAAAATTTCATTCCATTTGGAGCATTATAAGTGCATGGTTGCTATGGGAGAAGCAATTTTTCAATGCTGTTTTTTAAAGCTGATTTTCTCAAAACTATTATTCCAAGAACGTGTACACTAAAAGTGTAATATCTTGGCCCAGGAATAAGGTACACTATTCACGTTGGTGTCATTTTAAAGCTGTGTATCTCCTCTATTTGAACCTGTAATAAAATGACACACACATATATATATATATATATATATATATATATATATATATATATATATATATATATATATATATATATATATATATATATATATATATATATATATATACATACATATATAGCAGACTGATTGTTGGCATTAATAGTTTTGTAAGCAGCCAGTTATGGGTGGCAAACTGCTAGTCTGTAGATCTCCAGGAATAACATACATTTAACTACTAAATATATTCTAATGTTTGGAGGACATTGACACATTTGTTTGTCCAGTGCTGTGAACCACTAGCATTGTTGATATTTTACTTTCAGTTTGAGCTGGTGTCGACTAGACACAGATCTTGTCGAGCAACTCAATAATGGGTTGGCTGAGAACAAGTCCATCCAGAGTCTGGCGTAAGTACTTTCATGTGACTTAACAAGACATAACACTGAATGGCACCATTGACTCATATATGACAACATTCGGTGCATTGATCAATGAACTAGTGCACTGAATGACACCACTGACTCATATTTGACAACATTCAGTGCATTGATCGATGAACTAGTGTATTGAACGACACCACTGACTCATATGACAACATTCAGTGCATTGATCAATGAACTAGTGCACTGAATGACACCACTGACTCAAATATGACAACATTTTGTAAAGCATAAGGTCATATGTTATATTTAATAGTATAGATCGCTTGGAACGTATTTAACCTATTCTTTTAGCTTGATGAATATTCTGAGATTAACGAAAATCAGAGATGGAAAACACCCTGCTTTAAATCAAGAAGAACAATTAGTGTTTCACAGGATGAGTAATGATGATTGTCATGTGAATTATCCTCACAAGTTTAGAGATTAGCTAAGGCAATATGGTTGTCACTTAAAAGGGGAAATGAATTAATAGGGCCAAACATTGGACAACCCTGGGTTGGCCAGAGTCCAAAAGGATTGAAGTCGTAATTTGCACATGACACTGACTGATGCTAACAACATTGTGTCCAGCAACTGAGGTGGTGGTGGGTTAATTGAAATTGCTGTAGCCACTTAAAACACCTGCCTTTAATGCAGATACAAAACTTTTTATATTAGGTTTATTTTTAATATCATATCGAACTTTATTCCAGATCAGTGGACCTTTGCTTAATACAACAGTGGAACTACTGATCAGACGTTTATATCTAAGTTGCCTTGTGTTGTGATTGTGAATGTCGTGTAAATGTAAAGATGTTTGAAAATGAAACAGGTAGGCTGCCATGGATATAACTGTACATAAATTTTGCAATTTCAATTTGATAGATATCCTGCAATTTTATTAAATTTAAGAGTAAAGAGGGAACAAAGCGCTGGTCAGCTTGTTTGAAGAATAGCATGAATAAAGCACTGGTCAGCTTGTTTGAAGAATAGCACGAGCAAAGCGCTGGTCAGCTTGTTTGAAGAATAGCACGAACAAAGCACTGGTCAGCTTGTTTGAAGAATAGCACGAACAAAGCACTGGTCAGCTTGTTTGAAGAATAGCACGAGCAAAGCGCTGGTCAGCTTGTTTGAAGAATAGCACGAACAAAGCACTGGTCAGCTTGTTTGAAGAATAGCACGAGCAAAGCGCTGGTCAGCTTGTTTGAAGAATAGCACGAACAAAGCACTGGTCAGCTTTTGTTCCTGCCAATCCAGTCTGTCATCAATGTAGATGCCTAGAAATTTAGTTGGTCTTAGATATATGTAAAGATAGCTTATTTGCATGAAACCAATCAGCCAATACCTTGAGTTATCTGGTCTTTGTATAAATTATTAATTAATTTTCCACTCGTGCACGGTAGTGTCATCCACAAATAATATAGTTTTACTCTTGTTTAGGCAGGACATGGGAACTTGGATGTAAACTATAAAATAGGAGATATTGTTCTGGGTACTACTGTAAAAGAAAAGGACTTAGGAGTTACAATAAGTGCTGATATGAAAGTTTCAGAGCAATGTGGTATTGCAGCTTCAAAGGGTAATCAAATTCTTGGGTTGATTAGAAGAAACAACATACAAGGAAAAAAGCTAATTACACTTCTGTATAAAGCAATAGTTAGACCTCATTTAGAATACTGTATACAAGCGTGGAGACCATATCGTAAGAAGGATATAGATACGCTTGAACGCATACAAAGGAGTGCAACTAAAATGATTCCAGAACTGAGAGACCTTAGTTATAAAGAACGCCTGGAAGAATGTGTTTTAACAACTCTAGAGACAAGGAGGTTAAGAGGAGATCAGATTGAAGTTTTTAAAATATTGAATGTTTATGAAAATATTGATAGAAATATGTTTTCCTCACTCAAAAAGGATAGCAGAACTAGAGGACATGAAGTAAAATTAGTAACGGGTCAGGGTAATTGGATATCAGGAAGTACTTGTTCTCACAGACGACAATAAACGAATGGAACAAATTGTCTTCGGATTGTATAACTAGCAGCATGAATTGTTTAAAAACAGGGTTGATACATATCTCAGGAGGGTGGGTTTCACGTCGATGAACATTGTTGGACTCTCGATAAACCAATGGCTTCCTTGTCCACTTGCCATCTGGGCCTTTGGATTGGATGGCAAATCTTGTTAAATGTATCTAGACTTCATGAAAGTGTTCGATACCGTCCCTCAAAAAAGATTGGTAGCCAAACTTGAATCATATGGTATAGATTATTACACACTAGGATGGAACCAGGCATTCTTGTCTGACCGTGTACAACAGGTCAGTGTAAATGGTACAAACTCTGAATGGACAAATGTTACAAGTGGAATTCCACAGGGTAGTGTCTTAGGACAGATCCCATTTGTTTCGGATGTATATATGTTTGCGGATGATACCAATATGTTTAAAACAATTAATAGTCCAGATGACCAGCATACAATAGAGGATGATTTAGATTACCTAACATCTTGGTCTAGTCAATGGTTACTAAGATTTCACCCAGACAAATGATAGTTGATGCACTTAGGGAAAACAGTAGAGCAGGAGTATGTTTGTAATCTGAACATGGATAATACTGCCCATGAATTGGGAAGAATAGAAGTAGAAAAATACATTGAGGGTATTATTGATTCAAAGCTAGAATTTGAAACATATCAACCAAAAATTAAACAAAGCAAACAGTATCACTGCAGTTATTAGAATGTCTTTCACAACCCTAAATCAAAATAATTTTGTGCATTATATAAAGCTTTAGTTAGGAGTCATTTAGATTATGCTACATTTATATGTTATGGTCCCCTTACAAACAGAAATATAAAGATGCCATAGAAAATGTGCAGACGTGCAACAAAGCAGCTTCCTGGGATGAAGGATATTCCTTACCAGGACAGGCTTCAGAGATTGAAATTTCCCACACTTGCATACAGGTGAACACGTGTTTATAAACTGCTTCAAGGGAAATATGACAGTCACAATGATGTATCTAACATAACCAAGCTGCACAAAGACAGTGATACAAGGGAAGGAGCAAGGGAAGGAGCAAGGGGTCATAGTTTGAAATTGTTTATAGAATGTGCTCGTATAAACATTAGAAAAGAAAGTTTCTCACTTAAGAGTTACAAAAATATGGAATGATTTACCGGAAGCAGTTGTAACTGCCCCAACTTCCCAAGTGTCAACTTAAACAACCAGTCACATAGATAAACATTGGAGTACTGAAGAATTTTTCTACAACTGCAAAGCCGCCTTGCCAGAAAGTTGTAGAGCATTTCAAGGGTAAGATCTGACCACCGAGGTCAGTCGTGATCAAGAGCATCCCTTGTTGACAGTTGCGTAGCATAGAAATGGTGACCGTTGGCAGAGTCAGACTTAAACAACTTGCTGCTTTGTTGTGTAACGCGTAGTTGGCATAGCACAGCTGACGTAGCACAGCTGGCATAGCACAGCTGGCGTAGCATAGCTGGGGTAGCATAGCTGACATAGCATAGCTGGAGTAGCATAGCTGGCATAGCATAGCACAGCTGGCATAGCATAGCTGGCATAGCATAGCTGGCATAGCACAGCTGACGTAGCACAGCTGGCATAGCATAGCTGGCGTAGCATAGCTGGAGTGGCATAGCTGGCGTGGCATAGCTGGCATAGCATAGCTGGCGTAGCATAGCTGGAGTAGCACAGCTGGAGTAGCATAGCTGCCGTAGCACAGCTGGTGTAGCACAGCTGACGTAGCACAGCTGGCGTAGCACAGTTGGCGTAGCACAGCTGGAGTAGCATAGCTGGAGTAGCATAGCTGGCGTAGCATAGCTGGCGTAGCATAGCTGGCATTGATCCAGGGACTAATTGAAGAATATTTTTTATTAGAATGCTGAAAATGAAACCGGCAGTGAGTAGAGTACCAGTGCCAGGGCTGTGGAAGTGATAATTCGCAAAACTGTAGCTATGAATTCTGACAGCAGTGTTACCAACGTAGCGAATATGACAAATTTTACCTGAAAGGAGTTTCTTTGTATATTATTGTTTGAAATCTGTTAATTACGCTGTGTCATTTCACGGATATATTTTACTTTACAGCCTGAACTGGAACTTCATTGATGCGGCAGCTGGTCGACCACTGGGCCAGAATCTGTCATCGCTAACACAGCTGGAGGAACTCAAGTAAGATTTGTGATTATGTTGACTTGATATAGTTTAATATTGACACATCAGTTGAATTGTCAATGTTCGTATTAACGTCTCTTAAATACATTCCTACCAGTATTGTTCAATACTAATGTGTTCTTTGCATCATTCCACATCACATCCAGTACAAAAAGGGTACATAATCTTTAAAATATTGTCTTTTATGGCAATTTAAGTGGTCAAAACATCGCTGTAGAGGTCACACCACAGTGCAACGTTGCATTGGTGGCCATACTAAAGTGTTGTCTGGTCATAAGTCAGGGTTTACAACAATAGCCATGTTTTCATGCGCCCACATCGCCCATAGCAGAAAAATTACCACAAATCCTTCCGCCTGTTAAACTTTTAAAAAATGCACTATTTCACAGCCAATAGCTTCTAAAACCTGTGAATATGCCTGGTCAGTTGGACTTATGATATGAATTTCTTAAGTAGTTAATTTCACATATCACAATTTAATACTCCCTACATTCGTGTTTAACTGTGGTCTTACCTCAACTAGAGAAGCTTTTGTCTGAGAAAATCAGAGTCCAATTTTATATCAAGTTGTAGCACAATGTATATTTAGACATTATCGAACACTCCAGCTTGTCACGTCATTATTATTTGTTTGACGGCCAAGCCTAAACAATGCCCTGCCCATAATATTAGCGGAAATCCAGTCACATAATTTAATTATAGATCAGTGTTGACACTTGATAAGTCAGAGATCATGTATGCTAGATTTCCAGAGCACCGAGAACCAATGAAGCTTGCTTACATTTAACAGGATTTTGAGTGATTTCCGATGGTGTCAGACTTGTTAAATGTTATTGTTTATATGACTGCTTTCATGCTTCTAGTTGACAAGATACAAGGCGTACTGCTTGATTGGAGTATGCCACCATAAAGGGGTATTACATGACCACCTGTTGCATCCAGATTTGAAAATGCTGATCTATGCAATGCTTCCAGTGGCTGTGATACAACCAACATACAACTATTCTGTCCACCTTTGTTACACAATATTACCAATGTACTGGGCCAAATAGCACATATCACCAGTTACTGTTCTAGTGCAAAATAGCTACCTGCTCCCTCACAAACTGGTGTCATACCCTCTAATTCTGACCAAATTTCCATTTTCATTGCTACTATTGTCTGCCTTTTCCAAGCAAACTGTTCACTTTTCCTATCATTTTTCCTATCAACCTGTGATATTTTCTGTAACCCACTTCAGGTTTAGGGTAGCTAGGGATGTAGTTAGCTAGAGATGGAGATTTAATTGTCTTCATTTCCTTGTGCGCAAAGAACTGCACACAACATGAAATGTTTATTGAGCTTATTTTAGCTCCTTGGCTGACAAAAAGCTCTTTCATGCAATTTTAACATGTAAAAAAATGGTGTTTATTAACAATTAAATATCTTATTAAATGTAAAATTGCATAACATCAGCTGATGTACATTTGACATTCTTTTATTTTGTAGATCAGCTACAGGACACCTAAAGGAGATGGTTAAAAAGTTTAAATAATAATGGCACTTAGCAAGTAATGATCTTGTTGACTAGACGGAATCAATAAAATATAATAATATATTATTGTCTCACTTGACACCGAAAAATTTTTAAGTTAAACACACACAACATGGGGCAGGTTAGCAACCGTTTTTATAAATTTATTTATTTTCAGAAATACGAGCCCTCATTATAATTATCATTGGAATCGCAAATTAGAAAAATTCTAAGAAATTTGTTATAGCAAACGGTTCTTCTTAGAGCCAACAAAGTTATTGTAAGAGTTGCTACATTGTTTGCGTTGCATTATCTTTCATGGCTATGTTTTTCTCTTGCTGTAGGCAGGGGCATTTGCAGGAAAATGTTATTGGATTATGTAATATCAACAAGCCATAAACTGTTGGTTTACTAGATATGTGTGAGTGAAGTTGCCTTGACGGTTCTGATGTTACTGGGATCGCCATACCTCCATTACAAGCATAGCGATGTTTCGACCACCTAACTTGCCCTAAAAGACAATCTTTTAAAGATTATATGCCCTTTTGTACCGGACGTGATGTGGAATGATGCAAAGAACACATTAGCATCAACAAATTTAGGTAGGAATGTATTTAAGAGACGTTAATAATTTAGGCCAATCTAGTTCATGATTACCAGCAAGTGTCACATATCGAATTCACTCTGTCTCTGTAGGCTGATGTACTGTCACATCGATGACGTCACTGCACTGGACATAGTGACAGGTGCCGTCACGTCGCCCAGGCTGGAGAACCTCAAGTAAGTTGTATTTTGTTATTTCACCTGCCAATCTCATCTCAATGTCTCATTTCTCGCGAAAGATTTTCAACAGCCACAGTTGACAATAGACCACTGTGTTAGGGTGGCCCTGTACACCCCTTATAATCACCCCTAGTAACAGGACAGCTTGAGTGGGGTAAAGAACGAGGGTTGTGTGAGTCACAATGTCTCTGTGTGTTTGTTGTAGTCTTGGCGGCAATCACATCTCACCGGGCGCAGTGAGGCAACTGAAGGAGATACGGGGTAGACCAAGATTGTTACAGTGAGTAGATCTATTATCTCTTGACACATGCACTCACACACGCACTTACACACCCTTACTCACACACACACTCACATGAACACGCACTCACACTTACACACACACTTACACGCTCACTCATACATGCACCGACACATGCACACGCACGCACGCACGCACACACACACACCCACGGACACACACACCCACTGACACACTCACCGACACATACACTTACACACCCACTAAGACACTCACTGACACGTCCACTGACACAGACAGAGTGTAATGTGTGTCATGTCTGTTGTAGTCTGGGCGAACAGGAGTCGCCGCCAGCAGAACAACACTGGGGCTGTGACAGTCGATGTGTTCCGTGGAATCAGCTCCGTCAGTGGAGACAGCCACAGGACGGCGGTGACAACGATGGGATCGACCACTGACTGTCTAGAGATGACAGCAATGTCAGGTTTAACTGTCCAGTATATCCACACATGGTCAGTTAGACACGTCCAGACGTGAGGCAAGAGTTTTTATTGTTTCTGGAATATCTTGTGAGATGAAGGATAAGTGTGTTAGGTGTTGTTAATCTGGGTCAATTGGTCAGTGGCAGACGAGTTCATTACTGCAGCGGAGGAGGTCAGAGGTAAGTTTTATTAATAAAAATATAAATATACCTTTATCTCTTTTAACTGCAATAATGGACTCATCCACCACTGAACTTTTGACCCACATTCCTGAATTATAACATTGTTTCTAAATTGCATCAAATTAGTTCAGGGCAAGTTTCAGTACAAAAAGTCAACATGTTATTGTTTTGTTTAAATACGTACAGGGACCGCATCAAACTTTTCATGTGTAACTTAAATAAAGTTGATGTTATATAACAATACAAAGTAATATGAATACATTTGATGGTGTGTATTTTGTAATCGAGTGCACCATTTGCATGTTTATCCTTACGTACTAATTAATTGGGGCCTTAGAAAGTCTTGTTTTACTTTGTACCAGACATTGCAGGGTCGTCACATTTCAACGTTCAGTGAAATTAATGTCAAGGTCACTTGGCAGACTAGTTCATTAAATCTGATAAGATACATTAAGAGGAAGTAGTTGAGATGATTCATATTGAGCCAGCTTATTAGTAACATAATAGACAGAATGAAGGCTGGTGACACAGGAGCATCATACACAAATGTAATACAATTTTTAAATGTTTTATAAGCAAATCGTTTTAGGAACTATTTCAAGTATTTGTTTGTACAAAATGTTGGAAGTGTTTGGTATTTATCAAATCAACAGTTGTTGTCTGCCTCATTGAAGTGATGTCAGTTTGAATATGTGGGGCGAAGATAGTACTAACTACTTGTAAGTAATTGAATGGTTTCTACCTTATGGTGTAATATGTAGCGATATTAAGTAAGTAATTTGTATACATTCGATGATGCATACAAAGCATTGTCAGATTTAGATTTCTACTTTCGGGTCACAGTAATATCAAATTAAATCGATAATTAAATGTGATATAATCATAGAATGAAACATTTAATATGTTTCATGTGTGGCAAGTTAACATTAGATTGTAGAACGTTGAAAGTTTTAACGAGTTTGTCAGTCTTGGCCACAAAATGACGCAGTGCGACTGTGCAAGCAAGCACAGAAACAGTGGACATGGCTCAAACATGTCGTGTTTTAAGCGAAACAAAAGTCGTGGTTTTGGGGTTGTGCACTTAAATATTTGAATAAAATCTAACCACATGCAATAAAATCAAGAATATCATGCCAGTGGTTTACTCAGAATGTGTTCTAAAAGTTGGGAGAATCTGGACAATTATCCGAATGACCGAGGGCTGACATGTTAAACAGCGCGACCGGTAAGCGCTTGTGCAGTTCTATGAAATTGGAGTTACCTAGACTAAAGTGACGTATTAAGGGAGGCCGGCATACACAGAACCAGTGCAGAGTTTCAAATAAACATGTTATTTTCCAAAAAGAGGACTAATAAACAAAGGCCAAAATATATTACATAAGTTGAGTTTTAACACAAATAGCATGGCCACATCCTATTGGCAAGAATAGGAAGAGGTGTTTACGAATATATTTTTATTTGGTGAGCGAATATTGCCAGAATACCACACTCGTGACATAGTGTTATCCAACAGTATGGCATAGCCCATGAAATTAAGATGCTGTATGTTCAACAAGGTTTTCCTAGTAAACCACTGGCGTAATATTCTTAATTGTAGGTATAATTAGCTTTTTTCCTTGTATGTTATGTTTCTCCTAATCAACCCAAGAATTTTATTACCTTTTGAAGCTGCAATACCACACTGCTCTGAAACTTTCATATCAGTGCTTATTATAACTCTTAAGTCCTTTTGTTTTACAGCAGTATCTCCCATTTTATAGTTTACATCCTGTATGTAGGCATTTACATTTTCCAAAATTGAACAACATCTGCCATTTCTCAGACCATTTCACTAATCTACACATGGTTATGTTTTAGTAACTCTTATAGATGCATAAGCTGAAAACCGTGACTTTTGTTTCGCTTTAAACTTAACTAGCAACGCAGTTGACATGACTGAAGGTGGTGAAATGTCAACCGTGTATGCTGTGTGGAACGTGTAGTGATGTCAACGGTGTTTGCTGTGTGGAACGTGTAGTGATGTCAACAGTGTTTGCTGTGTGGAACGTGTAGTGATGTCAACAGTGTATGCTGTGTGGAACGTGTAGTGATGTCAACAGTGTTTGCTGTGTGGAACGTGTAGTGATGTCAACAGTGTTTGCTGTGATGTCCTGAATAGAATATGTGTTGCCAACCAATGGTTGCAGCGATAACATTATATATGTGGGACCAACCAATGGTTGCAGCGATAACATTATATATGTGGGACCAACCAATGGTTGCAGCGATAACATTATATATGTGGGACCAACCAATGGTTGCAGCGATAACATTATATATGTGGGACCAACCAATGGTTGCAGCGATAACATTATATATGTGGGACCAACCAATGGTTGCAGCGATAACATTATATATGTGGGACCAACCAATGGTTGCAGCGATAACATTATATATGTGGGGCAAACCAATGGTTGCAGTGATAACATTATATATATATATATATGTGGGGCAAACCAATGGTTGCAGTGATAACATATTTGTATATTATAAATACAGTCTATACAGAATCGTATTAGTTATGACCGAGAGCAGTCTGAACTGTTGAATGTCCTAAGATGGAGACTGTTACTATGTTACCTTTGTAAACTACTTTGTTAAACATGCATATTTGAATATGTCACATGTATGTTACAGATGTGTTCAATTTAATAAAATGTGCTTTGTTTAAACATAGTGGTGAGTTTGTGTTTGCATATAAATAATACATGGTGTGAAATAAGAGTGATTCAGAGTGTCTATAATGTGGACTAGAGACATTATTCGAGACTTGAGATTAGCGTATTCATGTAGAAGTGTCCTGGCTAGGTTGGGTTGGTATGCTGTGCTACGTACGAGCTGAGACTTGAGATTAGCGTATTCATGTAGAAGTGTCCTGGCTAGGTTGGGTTGGTATGCTGTGCTACGTACGAGCTGAGACTTGAGATTAGCGTATTCATGTAGAAGTGTCCTGGCTAGGTTGGGTTGGTATGCTGTGCAACGTACGAGCTGAGACTTGAGATTAGCGTATTCATGTAGAAGTGCCCTGGCTAGGTTGGGTTGGTATGCCGTGCAACGTACGAGCTGAGACTTGAGATTAGCGTATTCATGTAGAAGTGCCCTGGCTAGGTTGGGTTGGTATGCCGTGCCACGTACGAGCTGAGACTTAAGATTAGCGTATTCATGTAGAAGTGCCCTGGCTAGGTTGGGTTGGTATGCTGTGCAACGTACGAGCTGAGACTTGAGATTAGCGTATTCATGTAGAAGTGCCCTGGCTAGGTTGGGTTGGTATGCTGTGCAACGTACGAGCTGAGACTTGAGATTAGCGTATTCATGTAGAAGTGCCCTGGCTAGGTTGGGTTGGTATGCTGTGCCACGTACGAGCTGAGACTTGAGATTAGCGTATTCATGTAGAAGTGCCCTGGCTAGGTTGGGTTGGTATGCCGTGCCACGTACGAGCTGAGACTTGAGATTAGCGTATTCATGTAGAAGTGTCCTGACTAGGTTGGGTTGGTATGCTGTGCCACGTACGAGCTGAGACTTGAGATTAGCGTATTCATGTAGAAGTGTCCTGGCTAGGTTGGGTTGGTATGCTGTGCCACGTACGAGCTGAGACTTAAGATTAGCGTATTCATGTAGAAGTGTCCTGGCTAGGTTGGGTTGGTATGCTGTGCCACGTACGAGCTGAGACTTGAGATTAGCGTATTCATGTAGAAGTGTCCTGGCTAGGTTGGGTTGGTATGCTGTGCCACGTACGAGCTGAGACTTGAGATTAGCGTATTCATGTAGAAGTGTCCTGGCTAGGTTGGGTTGGTATGCTGTGCAACGTACGAGCTGAGACTTAAGATTAGCGTATTCATGTAGAAGATGGGAGCAGAAGTACTGACATTCGCTGACCCCTTATGGATGTGCGATTTTGCATTTAAGTCTACATCACGGAGCACGTCAGTCTGCTGAACGCCCAACTCCCGGGGGGAGGGTACTCCCTATACTAAGGTATACATGTATGTGCCGCGCAAATGCCCCTGTTTTTGGCCATTTTTCTCTCTGTCCGAAGAAAAAATGTAAATTTTCTCTCTTTGTGCCCAATTAAACCTGATAAATCTCTCTTTCATCGAAGAGGAAATTTCCCAATGAAAACATTCCGCCCGGGCTTACCTTACACTTATAGATATTAGATAAATTGTTCAATAATTCTCTCTTGGTGACCATACATTTCTTGATTTCTCTCTCTATGTGCTCCATTGGACTCTTTGGTATGGCAGTACCCCCCCCCGGGGCCCAACTCCAGGGACGAGAACAACTAATCAATGAACTCTGCTAGTTTGTCTCCGCTTTCAAATGACGCTTTCTGACACTCTTGGAAAACAAACTAGCCACTCCGGACACGTGCGTGCGTGCGTTGCCCGCTGACCTATTCCAAGTAACTAATTTGGCCCTCCATTCAAAAATGTTGTCGAACCCTGCCTTTTTGTGAGGACGTTTTTGTAAACGTTCATAGGTGGCAGCGTTATGGGTAGATTAACAGGCTAAACTATAAACGGGCTGTTTACGTTTACATGTGGCAATTGTCCATGGGGAAGGTCCGTGTATCTAGTTCTGATTTACTTTTTGTTCCCAGAGTCGAAATAAACATTGAAACTAAGGCTTCATCTGTTGAAGCACCAACTCTTAGGTCGGTAGGAAACATTTCACCGTCGTCTGAAGACTTGTCTTTCTAACCGGGCTTTCCCTCCTTGACTTCCTGGCTTCAATATATAGGTCATTGACCCCTCGCTGTCTCCCTGGTAGTTGCACCCTCCATTCTGTTATATTTGTTACATGTCGCTGTGCTGGGAGCCAAGTGACACTCACTAACATAGTCATCCATGTTAGAATTGAAGAGATTTAGAGATTGCCCAACCCTTTTGTTTAGAAGTGTCTCAGCTCGGGTTTCTGGGCATTTAGATCCAATAGAAGTCCCGATCTTCTGCCATTCTCTTAACAGTTCTGTCCTGTCGAGATCTTCCCCACATACATGGATACCGTCTTGCCCCACATACATGGATATCGTCTTGTCCCACATACATGGATACCGTCTTGCCCCACATGCATGGATACTGTCTTGTCTCACATACATGGATATCGTCTTGTCCCACATACATGGATACCATCTTGTACCACATGAATGGATACTGTCTTGTCTCACATACAAAACGTGTGTCTTAACACGACGTATACAAAACGAAACATACTATTGCCCAGGTTGTATTGTTTGACTTGTCAACTGATTAACACTATTAACTGCAGGATTCACACCGCTATATAGTTAGATTCTCCATTTTACTATAGGCAAAATCAGTGAATATAATAGTGCATGTAAAAGTTTAAAAACACTTTCGGAGTGGGTATCAGAGAGAAGTTAACTTCATTTTGCACCAGATTTGGGGACGTTCAGAGTTTTATATTTTGCGTACGTAATGGGGGCCGTCTTACCACCAGGGGCCGTCTTACCTACAGGGGCCGTGTTGCCCAAGCAGCGTCAAACAAAATTAACAAATATCTCAAAAGGGCAGGTGATGAAACATTTTTGAACTCTCGATAAGCCAATGGCTTCCTTGTGCACTTATCATCTGGATGTTTTGCCTTTGATGGCAAACTTGTTAAACCTTGTTATTTTTTCTTAATAAATATTGCACGATTCATTGAAATGTGGATGTTTGTGTGTCATTCAGTCAAATAGAAGTCGCATTACACACACACACACACACATTATATATATATATATATATATATATATATATATATATATATATATATATATATATATATATATATATATATATATATATATATATATATATATATATATATATATATATATATACACGCACACCGCACGCACACACACACATTTATTATAAAATAATCCGGGGAATGAATGCTCTTTGGTAACTAAAAATGACAAGGTTAATATATGAAGCTGTGAACACCTACATTGTTATGCACACTGTGTATAAGATGTATAAATGTGTATAATCCAATTAATGTAATAACAGTAATATGTACAAGTGACACTTGTACGCATTTCGTCTTTATAATCATTATTATACGTGTATAATAAAGTTACTTCATAATAAACATGTGTAAATTTTTTTCAGATGATTGACTAATTTGTCTAGATGGCAGCCTGTCATAATTTTTATATTTATATAATATAAAAATTATGACAGACTGCCATCTAGACAAATTAGTTGAATTATCTGAAAAAAAATTACACGTTATTCAATTTTGGTAAAAGTAAATGCCTATCCACGGAAAACGAATACGAGATTAGTCCATAAGTGGCAGATTAAAAAAAATAACCTTCCCACCTACTGTAGCACTGGTGTTTTGGGAAAGTCACCAGCAAAATACCTACGCGTCTTCAAACCCGCTTCATACTGCAAAATCTCACTGGCGAAAGTCGATCCGACATTTCAAACGTTCCCAACTTGCTGGCGGAATACAGTTGCTACTAATAAATAACTATACAATGATATTAGCGAAATCGGCTAAATGACATATTTTTAGTGACTACATTCGTCTTTAGCACTTCAGTCGAAAACTGTAACTGTCGTCTGACCCCTTCAACCAGCACAGTGGATATTCTGCAGAACGCACCAACACTTCAAACTCAGTCACCGAGCTGGGCCGAAATTGAAGGTATCAGCTTGGTTGTCGTTTTATTCTAAACGAGATATGCCGTTTTAATGAAATTCCCACACAAGGTCAGCTGATTCATGTTCAATGTGCTGTGAAACTTTAACGAAAATTGTTGTGCAAATTTTTCACGGAGCCCACGAAATGCTATAATCGCCAGTAATGCAATTATGAATCGTAAACCGATTATTACAAGCATGACATTGACACAAAGGTCTACACAAATGTGGTGGTAAAACTAGCAAATATTCTCCATTTTAAATTTATATATCATTCTATTATACGAAACTGCTATCTCACTTAAAAAAAACAATGATATGACAGAAGAGCATATCAGGAAGCATGTAATATGTTACGTTCATTACCTTGTATTAACCAACCGTGTGTAGGTTCCCAAAGAGGTATCTCTCGAAATGCCAGAGACAGTAGAGGGGGTTCAATTCTAGACCGCCCCGAAGACATGATGATTGACCCGCTGCACGTAGTCGGTTAGAACAGTCCCGAAGACATGATGATGGACCCCCTACACGTAGTCGGTTAGAACAGTCCCGAAGACATGACGATGGACCCGCTGCACATAGTCGGTTAGAACAGTCCCGAAGACATGATGATGGACCCGCTGCACGTAGTCGGTTAGAACAGTCCCAAAGACATGATGAAGGACCCGCTGCACGTAGTCGGTTAGAACAGTCCCGAAGACATGATGATGGACCCGCTGCACGTAGTCGGTTAGAACAGTCCCGAAGACATGATGATGGACCCGCTGCACGTAGTCGGTTAGAACAGTCCCGAAGACATGATGATGGACCCGCTGCACGTAGTCGGTTAGAACAGTCCCGAAGACATGATGATGGACCCGCTGCACGTAGTCGGTTAGTACAGTCCCGAAGACATGATGATGGACCCGCTGCACGTAGTCGGTTAGAACAGTCCCGAAGACATGATGATGGACCCGCTGCACGTAGTCGGTTAGTACAGTCCCGAAGACATGATGATGGACCCGCTGCACGTAGTCGGTTAGAACAGTCCCGAAGACATGACGATGGACCCGCTGCACGTAGTCGGTTAGAACAGTCCCGAAGACATGACGATGGACCCGCTGCACGTAGTCGGTTAGAACAGTCCCGAAGACATGATGATGGACCCGCTGCACGTAGTCGGTTAGAACAGTCCCGAAGACATGACGATGGACCCGCTGCACGTAGTCGGTTAGAACAGTCCCGAAGACATGATGATGGACCCGCTGCACATAGTTGGTTAGAACAGTCCCGAAGACATGATGATGGACCCGCTGCACATAGTCGGTTAGAACAGTCCCGAAGACATGATGATGGACCCGCTGCACGTAGTCGGTTAGAACAGTCCCGAAGACATGATGATGGACCCGCTTCACATAGTCGGTTAGAACAGTCCCGAAGACATGATGATGGACCCGCTGCACGTAGTCGGTTAGAACAGTCCCGAAGACATGATGATGGACCCGCTGCACGTAGTCGGTTAGAACAGTCCCGAAGACATGATGATGGACCCGCTGCACGTAGTCGGTTAGTACAGTCCCGAAGACATGATGATGGACCCGCTGCACGTAGTCGGTTAGAACAGTCCCGAAGACATGATGATGGACCCGCTGCACGTAGTCGGTTAGTACAGTCCCGAAGACATGATGATGGACCCGCTGCACGTAGTCGGTTAGAACAGTCCCGAAGACATGATGATGGACCCGCTGCACGTAGTCGGTTAGAACAGTCCCGAAGACATGACGATGGACCCGCTGCACGTAGTCGGTTAGAACAGTCCCGAAGACATGATGATGGACCCGCTGCACATAGTCGG
>BSQZ01000150.1:510000-522015 GCA_033239005.1 Lamellibrachia satsuma | reverse complement strand
TATATATATATATATATATATATATATATATATATATATATATACATTTCAGACATGTCCACGTTGTTGGCTGAATATAGTTACTTATATGCAAATAAAATCACTGATATCGGCTAAATTGCTTATGTTAGGAACTTCATTCGTCTGTATCAGCGCTGCACACTCGTGTACCTGTCGCTGACCTCTGAATTCGCCGCATACCAGCACATTGTCTATTCTACAGAACGCACCAACTTTTTTAAAATAGGTCACCGGACTGGGTCGACGATGAGAGGTATCTGTAATAATATGTGCTGCCATCTGGTACGATTGATCGAACATCCTCCATTTCCAATACGAAGGCACGATGTACGTTAGCTATATTAAAACAAGCATAACCATCATATAAACACCGATGCATCTTTTTAAATGGTGACGGCGGTAAAAATTAGCTACCAATATGTTGAAGACCATGTGACTAATTCGTTCAACTAGTATTGACTAGTTCTTGAACGCGAGTTGAAACCTTAAAATACCGTTACTGCACCTGAACGAACATTATTACAAAAAAAGCCTACTATGAACTGAGGTCACAAACCCGTGGTTGACGCATTCAGAGCATTTAAGGCTAGAATGTAATTTTATTTCGAATATCATAACGTCACTGACCGTCACAATAATCAAGCAGCAAAAATTAAAATAGCATTTGCAGATGAAGGAATGAGAAGTATTCTGGCATCATGTTTGCCCGACGATGACATGAAAGATCCAAATGCAGTTTCGGCCCTCATCGTGGAACAGGTTGAAATAACAGTCAAGAAAAAGTTAGGCGTCCATCGTCTGGAATTTGCACTTATGCGCCAAAAATCCAACGAAAATATAACAAGTAACGTACTCAAATTTTCAGATGACACAATAGTATTTAGAAAGGTAAACACAGATTGTGATAAACAACATTAACAAAACGATCTAGACATACTAGTGAAATGGTCTGATAAATAGCACATGTTGTTAAAATTTGGGAAATGTTACTGCCTACATACAGGACATGGTAACTTGGATGTAAACTATAAAATTGGAGATGCCGTTCTAGGTACTATTGTAAAAGAAACGGACATAGGAGTTACAGTAAGTGCTGATATGAAAGTTTCATAGCAGTGTGGTATTGCAGCTTCAAAGGTTAATAAAATTATTCGGTTGATTAGGAGAAACATAACTTACAAGGATAAAAAAAAAACTAATTATACCTCTGTAAAAAAAACTATAGTTAGACCTCATTTAGAATACTGTATTATTCCAGAACACAGATACCTTAGTTATGAATAACGCCTGACAGAATGTGGTTTAACAACTCTAGATACTCTAGGAGGCTAAGAGGAGATAAGATTGAAGTTTTTTAAGATATTGAATGGGTATGAACATATTGATAGAAACATGGTTTTCTCTCTCAAGAAAGATAACAGAACTAGAGGACATGAATTAAAGTTAGTAAGAGATCAGTGTACAATCAATGTCAGGAAGTACTCATACTCACAGAGGAAAGCAAATGAATGGAACATATTATCTACGGATTGTATAAACCCTAGCAGCGTGAATATGTTTAAACACAAGTTGGACACATATCTCAGAGCGGCGGGTTACACGTAGACAAACACTGATGAACTCTAGATAAGCCAATGGCTTCCATGTCCACTTACCATCTGGCGTTTTGGCTTGGATGGCAAATGTTGTTAAATCTTGTTAAATCTTGACTTTGTATCAAGACTCCGTGAAAAGGCTATACAGTGTAAATTGGAAAACAATGAACTGAATGAGAGATTGATTGAAATGATCATAGTATATACTCCTGTATAAGACGTGTGCAAAGAACTGTTATCAAATCCTAACGGGTACTTGGTCAACGACGTCATTGAAAGAGGCCATGAACATGAGGTTATACATGGTTCGCAGACATCTCTGAAAAATATGTCAGCTCCTTTAGCAACTACAGTCAATGTTGTGACACGATCGAGTTGTTCCAACTGTGGTCTACATCCTCCTCCTAAATCATATCCTGTATACAAAGACAGGTGCCTAACATGCGGATGTATGGGTCATTGGAAGTATCTCTGTCGAAATTCAAGACATATTCCAAAAAAGTTTATTTTACCAAGACAGACAGCCAACATCAAAGATGGAAGGAAAGTCAAGAGGTCGGAAAGGAAGATTCGAAACAATGGCACAGAAATAGAACTGGCGGAGGAATATGAGATCTCAAAATAAAGTCCGTTTTGATCCAGACAGTGACACTGACTCAGAGTATGAAAACTACAACACTTACGGGAAAATGTCCAATCCAGTCCAGATACGCGACATGTCAGTCAATGCTGTCCACCGAGAAGAAGCTTTCGCTACAGTGGTGATATATCACGATGAACCCACATATAAGGGACCTCTGCGGATAAAGATAGACACTGGATCAGGAGTAAATAAGCTACCACTACGAACATGTAAACATATGTTTGTTACTATTCCACCAGAGGGAATTTTACAGCGTGGACCATCTATCAAACTGTTTTCCTATACAGGTGACAATATCAAATGTTTTCGATCCATCGATTTAAGCACTGGACGAAACGACCAGAACGAGTACCATTGTCAGACGTGTTATGTTGTCGAAGTAACAGGACTTGCAATATTGGGGTTGCCAGCAGGCGAATTGCTGAAGTTCGTATCCCTTGATGTCGATGCATTTCGCAAAGTCGAGGTTGGTGACATTCCCAACACACTATCCTTCTGGAAGAAACCGAGAACATCAATGTGTACATGTTGAATTTTTAGGCAACCAAGCAAGGTCAAATCAGACACGAAACTGCCTGTTTCTAATTTGTCTACTCTTTGCGGTCTGAGCCAAATCATCTTCACTGTTTCGCCAAACACAATCCAAGAAGTACCAAATAATATGCGTGATTTTTGGAACTATTGGCATGAAATGGCAGTTGACAATGGAAGTGGGGACATGAGAACTTTCCACACATGGGCCATGCGTGTAAACAATAGTCAAGATCAGCTAAGAGGCTACTGTCTTTGGCTTGAAGAGCTGAAGAAGCATGGTGAACTTTTGAAGTTTTGTTGTAGCAGCTGCATTGAACTGTGTTCTGTGTGTCATCATCATGCTGTCAGTCGCTATGCGACAAAGACTGCTTTCATTTCTTGACCGCCGCACTCCATTTAGTTCTCTGCTGTGAGATGTCCATGAGTCGGTCTTTATGTCTCTCAGCTTGAGGTTTCTCTTGATGGTATCCTTGAACCAGAGACGAGGGCGTCCTCTCTGTATGTGACCAGAAGGCAATTGAGATTAGAGGATCTGCTTTGGTAGCCTGCTTGATGACATCCTCATGAGGTGTCCAGTCCACAGGAGATTATTTTTGATCAGAAGATCTTCCATAGAAGGCAGCCCTATCCGACCGAGTATTTCCTTGTTTGTCACTTGTCCTTCCAAGTTAGCCTCATGATCGAACGCAGATGTCGCATCATGAAGGCATGCAGCTTTTTCACCTGTCGTCTGTACACTGTCCAGGCTTCGGCTCCGTATAGTAAGGAGGATAGCACAATTGCGCGGTAGATTTGACCTCGTGGACACATGGTGGTTGTTCCAGAGTATCTGGCGTAATCGGCCGAAAGATGCGCTAGTCTTGGCCATCCTCCTCTGTATTTCAGCATCAATGCGTCCATCACTTGATATAGTGCTTCCGAGGTAGGTGAATTCCGGAACAGAGTGCAGCTTGTTTCCATCAACCATGATATCCTCCTCTCGGGTTCTTGTAGAGTTAGGTTGGTACAGCACTTCCGTCTCCTTGATGTTCATCTTCAGGCCGAACTTCTTTGATGCTTCGGAGAAAGCATCCACTATTCTCTAGGTCTCATCAGCAGAGTTGGCAACCAGTGCACTGTCATCTGCGTAAAGCAGCTCTCTCACAAGTATCTGGGTAGTATTGGTATTCGCTCTGAAGTGTGCAACGTTGAATAGGTCAGCCCTCTGTCTAGACAATACATAGACGCCTTCTCCCATGCTTCGGAAAGCCTCGACGAGCATTGCTGATATGAAGATGGAGAAGAGCCTGGGGCCAGTACACAGCCTTGCTTGACACCATTGGTAACACCGAACGTTTCCGAGACTTCCCTTCCAACACTCACATTCGCCATCATTCCCGTATGTAGAGCCTCGATCATGGTTGTGAATTTCTCTGGGCATCCATATTTCCTCAGTAGCTGCTATAGCCCGGCTCTTCAGACTGTATCAAACGCATTCGTGAAGTCGACAAATACCATGTATAGTGGTCGGTCCTGCCCAATGCACTTTTCTTGTAGTTGTCGGAGACAAAATATCATATCCACTGTGCTCCGGTTGGATCTGAAGACACACTGTGTCTCCGGAACTACTTCTGGTGTTATGTGAATAGATAGTCTGTTGAACAGGATCCTGGCGAAGATGTTGCCTGCTATGGAAAGAAGAGAGATTCCTCTATAGTTCCCACAGTTTGTTCGATCTCCTTTCTTGTAGATGGTTACAATGCTGGCATCCTTCCACGCTTGTGGTACAGAACCCTCTTCCCAGGCTTTGGTGACTAATTGGTGCAGTCTGTTGGACAGATTGTCTCCTCCGTGCTTCCATGCAGGAATTCCATCACTCCCAGGTTCTTTGCCATCTTTCAGGCCGGCGATTGCTCTAGCCATCTCATCCATGTTTGGAATCTCATCAAGGCATGTGTTGGTAATGCGCTGCTGGATGTTGACAATAGCTTAATGTTCTATGTCGCCAGGGACGTTGAGTAGTTTTTGGAAGTGTTCACAACATCTTGCCACAACTCTCTTGCTGCCGGATAAGGTCTCCATTCCATCTGTTGACTTCAGGTGAGCAGGTCCCTTTTTTGCGGGTCCCCACACTTCCTTCAGTCCATTGTAGAAGATCTCTGCAGCTCCTCTGCCTTCATTTCCCACCATTATGACCTCAGGGCACGGGTGCGTTTTTGTAGCAGTCTGCAGGCATCTTTGTACGCTGCAATGGTGAATCTATTACTCGTGGTCTGCAACACTCTCTGGTGGGATAAGTCTTTTCTGCTCATAAGATTTTGTAGCTCCTGGTTGTTGGGGTCGAACCAGTCCTGGTGTTTTCTGTCTGGCTTGCCGAGAAATGTTTTAGCTGTGTTATATACTACCTGTTGCAGAGCTGCCCATTCCTCATCTGGTGTTGAGCTTTCCTTTTCCTGGTACGTAGTTTTGCTGTGTTTAGCTTAGTCGGTTTTCTTACCACTTGCCTGTTGTGCTTGTGTCCTACTCTAAATGCCACTTTTGACCTCAGCATATGGTGATCGGTCCAGTAGTTAGCTCCACGCATGGCTCGAGTACTGTGGATGTACATCTTATCCCGACACCTCGTGATGATGAAGTCGATCATATACCAGTGTCCGGAACGAGGATGCCTTCAGGTGGTCTTGCGTTCATCCTTCTGCTTGAACATGATGTTCGTCACTATCAGTTCGAACTCAGAGCACAAAGCCAGTAAAAGCTCCCAATTGGAGTTGCGTTTCCCAATCCCATAGTTGGACCATGATAATGGTCCATTTGTCACTGTCTCTTCCTATCCTTGCATTGAAGTCTCCTATCAGCAGTAGCTTATCGGTACGAGGGAAGTCTCTCAGCGTACTTGACAGCTGGTTGTAGAAAGCCTCCTTGTTATCGTCCGGGTTTGTCATTGTTGGAGCGTAAACGCTGATAATTGTAGCATAGTTGTCCTTGCTCAGATGTAGTCTCATCATCATGATTCTGTCACTTACTGGCCGTGGCATTTCTGTCAGTTTTGTCACGATGTCCTTCTTGATAGCAAAGCCAACTCCAGCCTCCCTTCTCTCTCCTTTGGTTCTGCTACTCCAGAAGAAAGAGTATTCCAAGTCATTAAGACTACCAGACTCTGAGAACCTTGTTTCGCACAGGGCGGCAATGTCTATATTGTACTTGGCGAGTAACATTGCTACTAGTGCAGTACGTCTTTCCGGTCGGTCGGCTGCTTCTCGGTCGAGGAGAGTCCTGACGTTCCATTGAGCGATTGATAGTTGTTCTCTTCTTCCTAGCTGATTTTTCACTGTCGACGGAAGATGAGGTCGAGCAGCGCGGTCCTTGGTAACCCGGGCGACGACCGGTCCGGTATGGTAATTCGTGCGGTTGTGCATTTCATGAGAGCTGCTTGCAAAAAGTGTTGAAGTGCTGCTGGCTTTTGCAAATTACTAGCGGCACTCTCTCGGGGAGCAAATAGAGGTATCACACCGGCAAGAACACGTCAAGACAGGCGCGAGCTATTTGTCCCTGCAGTGGCTGGTCGGGAGATGTTGGGAGTTCCATTCATCATCCACCCTTGATGCTGCCACAATGACATGGTTTTCTGTTAGGGTTTGCTCCCTTAGCCTTCGGTTCTGTCGATAACCTGTATCACAAGGCAGTGGTTTTCAACTCTGCAATGCAGGGGCGTCAAACTCCCTGAGGTATTGTAGTACCAGAGGTACTGTAATACTTGCGTACCGCCAGTACCAGACACAAACATCGTTGCTGCCCGACACTGCCTATTTACCCATAGTTGGGGGATTGGAATGGTGACTGTTGGGACGTATCCACTCGCCGGTAGGCCCAGCACACGACACCTCTGGGGCTCCAATCTGCTCCGAGATCTCTAGCACATTTGCCTGGGTCCGCAGGATACCCATTATCCGCAGTGTACCACGAGCAGGTTGTGCTAGAGTATTGTCGATGGAGAGGCTATGTATCAGCAGGGGAGACTTACGCACTCGGCTCCCTTTTCACTCCAAGGAGCTATCTGCGTCTGTAGTTGAAAGCGAGAGTATGAAGCAAGAACTACACACTACACACTACAATACAGCACTAGGCGCATCACAAAGACCTGTGTTGACACACCACAGCACTGTGTGTCATACTCTGTTACTATACACACTTAAACAGATGCACACACATAGTCGTGGTAGGAGAAGCGGACGTCATCTTCACTTTGTTCCTACTGTGGACCACGACAGCAAACTTTAAAGTCTTCACAGTGCAATAGCACACACATACAGACGACCAATATCCAGGTACGTGACAATTATATATTTTAATTAATCAAAGTATTTGAATAATAGCTAGATATGTTTCTAATCACTGTTGTACGATTCGGTTGGTCCAGGAAATAATGCACCCGTTTAATACCACTGGGACTTTTCTGATTGATTCCAATTGTCTAAGGCCGATCGCCTCACCTCGACATCCGAGTAAACGTTAAGATTTCTTAGGCTATATAGCAGAATATATACTATAACATACTGTGTGACTGTGTTTTGTCCATGTTCCCTCAGTTCCGTTTGTATACGGAATAATACATTGTTCCTGGTTACATTATATAAGTCAAACATCTGCATCAGTTCATCATTCGTACGAACGCGTCGTGAAAGCCTGTATATAAAATGCATATAACAATGTGAGTGTTCAAACCACGCGTAGCTCAAAGTGATAGATATCCATAGATGCTGCTCTAAGCAGAAATACATATGGCTGCCTTTTCGAAATGCTGGGAAAGTCAGTTTCATGTTAATAGAATATATATATATATATATATATATATATATATATATATATATATATATATATATATATATATATATATATATATATATATATATATATATATATATATATATATATATATATATATATATATATATATATATATATATATATATATATATATATATATATATATATATATATATATATATATATATATATATATATATATATATATATATATATATATATATATATATATGTATATATATATATATTATATATATATATATATATATATATATATATATATATATATATATATATATATATATATATATATATATATATATATATATATATATATATATATATATATATATATATATATATATATATATATATATATATATATATATATATATTATATATATATATATATTATATATATATATATATATATATATATATATATATATATATATATATATATATATATATATATATATATATATATATATATATACCAGCATAAGCAGTGTTCGCCACATGTGCGTATTCTTTGTTCTTAACCTTATATTACATATATAAATAAATAAAAACTTTTATCAACGTATTTGGCACCGATCTAGTTGCTAACGATTGCCACGTTTTTGATTGGCTTAAACAGATGCGACAAGGTAGACTGTACTATCACACTTCGTACATGGCGTGATGGTCAACATCCGCAAATCGCCTCATCGTCACCCTCGAGCCTCTGGCGAGGTGGTTACACCCCAAAGCTCGCGACCTTTGGCGTGATGGTCAACATCCGCAAGTCGCCTCATCTTCATCGTCAAAGTTGTCGTGATATTACACGCTACCCATATTGTATCGCCATGCTGCTGCTGCTGCTTGTGTTGTTCAATAAAATACGTGTGCACTCGTACGATACCGTGTTTTGTTCGTTTCTCGTCTCCTCGTTAGGTCCTTTGATCTCAGTTAACTTACTCTTTCATCTCAGTTATTAATTATCCTATTAATGACCGCTGTTAACAGACAGTCGTTCCTATGTCCACTATCGATGGCTACTGCAAGGTTTACTCCATTACCGCGTGCGCCCGAACCAACACGCACGAGAACCTGTTCCTCGGCATCCTGTCAAAACGTCTGGTGGTGTGCTGCATCGATAACGATGTGTACAACGGTTCGTACGAGAAGAATCCATTTCACGACAAGAACAACAACGTCAACTTCCTCGCCATGTACGTGGACGGACGATACATACCCTCCAAACCTCTCCATCCGAATTTCGACGACGACCTTTTCATCAGGAGCTACATGAACCAGTTTTCCTCGACCGGTGAGATGTGGCAGGACGAGGGGAAAGGCCTGTCTCGCAGCGATTTTCGGCACGGCTACACCTTCTTCGGTTTTGACCTGACCCCTGACGCGTGCGATGGTGCCTGCATCCATCTGGTTCAATAGGGCAACCTGCGCATCGAGATCCATTTCCGTGACGCGCTGCCGACCACCGTGAACGTCATCATCTACGCTGAGTTCGAGTCCGTGCTGGAAATAGACAAGAGCCGCAACATCATCTACGACTACTGAGATGCACACCCTGCAGATCGCCAGACTACTAGCGAAACCACCAGATCGATATTTCGCGGTGTCTTACCCGAAGACAGACTGCCTACGACGATAGACGCTTTGCCGGTGGCCATCGTGTCACCACCGACGACAGTGACGAACCGGGCGAACATTAGATAGCGCTGTACCTGGATGCCGATGAAGGCGGCGATTACTTCTGCTCGTACGGCCTGACGCCACGACACGCGGCGTTTCGCACCTTCATGAACGAACATTATTCCGAGTGGATTCATAATAGCAAGATACTTCAGAGTCATCTGTCTAACGTTTGTGGACAATATTATGTATCTTATGTATTGCTTCGTTGTAACGGCTTTCCGATTAAAACTGTTATCAACATATTCTGCACCGATTTAGTAGCTAACAATTGCGCATATTTGATTGTCTTAAACAGCTGCAACAGGTTAGACTGTACTATCGTACATTGTACATCGATTGACCCTCTGGCGAGGTGAACTCACCCCTAAGCTCACGACTTCTGGCGTGACGGTAAACATCCGCAAGTCGCCTCATCATCACCCTCGAGCCTCTAGCGAGGTGGATACATCCCTAAGCTCACGACCTCTGGCGTAGTGGTCAACACTCGCAAGTCATGTCATCATAGTCATCCTCATAATTGTAGTCGTAGTAATATTACACGCTACCCTTGTTATATCATCATGCCTGTGTTGTTCAATAGAATACGTGTGTGCGCACTCGTACGATACCGTGTTTGTCCGTTTCTCGTTTCCTCGTTAGGCCCTTTGATCCCTGTTAATGAAAGATGCTGACAGGTCCTTTGATCTATGTTGATGAATGCCGCCAGCCGCCGCCTCCGAGCGCGCGCCGCTCCTCCTCACGTAGGAGGATGACCTCTGATACTAGGACAAGACTCTTTGGCCACTCCTTGACCAGTTATTTAGTCGCCAGTGAGCGATGATGTTGCCCCTAGTGTAGTACACAACCGAGAAAGGGCGCCTATGGTCTCTGATTACCCAGAAAGCTGCGCGCGCAACCGGAAACGGAAGTAACTTATGCAGGTGGAGGCCATCCTTGATGTGTTATCTAGCCTTATCAACTACTGACGTTCCGGCCCGACGACCGTAGACGGCCACATCATAGGGAGAAACTCGAATGATCCGAGACCCGCCACCGTGCGCCTGGGGCGGAATGAATGGTTCCTGCTAACGTAGAGAAGGGACTGAACTGTTATCGAAGCCTCGGTACTGAGCTATTCAATCTATTTCGCAGGGTGAATAATTCCCTACAGACTATTTGCCTGTAATAATTACTTAGACATAGGAGTCTACTTGTTTTCTTGTAAATGATTGGGTAACTATCGTATAATAAATGTTTTTTTTTGTTTTCACTTATTTGTTTGTCTTGTTCTTTTGTGCAGCCACCATTCACGAACGTTGAATTATTGAAATGGGGCTTTCCAACTAGACCTGAGACAAACTAGTGAGCGGAAACCCCGCCAATCCGTGACACATAGCATCATGTAAAATATAGCATCTGTTATATTTGACAACGTAATACTTTGTTTTCATTGATACTTAGAGGGTAGTTTTAAAAATCGATGCAATTAAGCATACGTTACGTCGGTCGTTCTCCTGAAAATCAGTTCCTAGATACCATAATTACAATTTTTTTTATAAACTATTTAATACAAATAAATCTCCATAAATTCACTAATGCAGCATAAGGAATGCAACATATTGTGTCCCATTTTATTTAAATGAGAGTATTAATTGATTTAGATTGATAGTAGCTGGATATATCGACATCAATAAATAAGCAATTGATAAAGCTACACTTAAATTGCAATGATTACGCAGCACACCATATTTAATATCTAAATATAAATATAAAGTGCTGCATTTACGCATTTGACATACTTTAGGTTGATGATTTGTAAAAAGTTTCTGAATCAGAAACCAATTCCCATACACCATAACGGCAATTATAAACCAAGTAAATATTTAAATGAGATTATTGCACTAAAATATATATAATTTAAAATAATTATGCTTAACATGCAATAATTACACTGAAATCATTGTTCGGTATCCCAATACCAGTTTTTCTAAGCATTTAGGTTATTTTATGTTAATGATTCGTCAACACTTACTACATCAACCGTATTATATAGATGAGTCAGACACGGATTATATAGCATACTTCTTCAGGCCACTGTAACCATGTGTATATGCTTACGTTATAATGCAGTTGGATATTTCTAGAACAGTTCTCGTTGATCAGACGAAACCTCCACCCTTCAATTCTTAGATACCATAGTGGCACTTTTTTAAAACTATGTAATAAAAATAAATCTCCTTGAATTCACTAAAGCGGCATCAGGAATGCAGAAGTAAAAAAATAATAATGAATCAATGTCCACGACTTCACCAATACCAAATGATGAATCTAGCACACTGCCGCTTCGGCACCGTTTATTTTCTTAAATACGGTTATAATTTAAATGGGACTTGTAGGTGCTTAGCTGGAAGTATTTACTGCACCAATCATATATTTAAACATAATTACGCTTCTTGTTTGATTTATGTAAACGATATGCTCATATGAAGGATACATTAACTCAATGTATGTATTGCATATAATATACATCTAAGTTTAAGTATTGTCTTTCACCCAACATTGCCTTCGTCTTTCTAAAGATACAACAAAAGCCGATGGTCCTTTCTATATACCACGCAGTGAAATGGAAACAAATACATCGTGGGCTCACAAACTCTAGAGTAGGATATTTTGGAATTGAAACGAATAGATACATAAATTGCTCTAACACAAAAACTGATTACGCTGTTATGCATTTGA
>BSQZ01000150.1:435000-505000 GCA_033239005.1 Lamellibrachia satsuma | reverse complement strand
AGGCATGATCGATCAGACAAGCCAGTGTTCGTATATAATTATGTGTGTGACGTGTTGCCAACAGTCTATTCGGAGCGTCGTCGCCGAAATATATGTCTCCCAGTTTTGCTGACTGCGCCAGCAAAAGCACATTGTGTAGTCTGCTGTAGGGCGACACACTTGCCAATATACTATGATTTCGTGGGCGATTGATATATGGGGAGGATAATTAATTTTGGAACCGATTTGTATATTTATTTAAATATGTAGTATAAGGTTTACAACAAAGGATACGGCGAACACTGGTTATGCTGCGATCCTCGAAAATGGTTTTCTAGACATTCCCTACGTCTGGCGGATTTCAGAACAATACTTTCAACTTTACCTTACACAGCAGCAAGCACACGAGGCTCATCACCAGCAGTCGACGCACATTCGCCATTTTACTTGTGTCAACTGCGAAACAAGATGAACAACATTGAGGTCGTGTCGTGTGTATGCGCGAGCGTGTATGTGCATATGTGCGTGTGTGCATGTACGAGTGTGTATGCGCGTGTCTGTTGCTGTGCATGCGTGGGAGCGCGCCTGGGTGCGTGAGTCTTTGAATGTATATGTATGCATATATGTATATATGCATGTATATATGTGAGTATTTATGTATGTATATATTTGTGTATTTTTTTGTATATTTGTAATGTATGCATGTAAGCATGTATGTATGTACGTACGTATGTATTTAGGCATGTATGAATGCACGCTTGTAGATATACACATACATTTGTGTCTTAAATAAACATATATTTATATTTACATTGATCATATATATATATATATATATATATATATATATATATATATATATATATCTTAAATATTACTTGGATGTCGAGGTGAGGCGATCAGTCGTACACAATCAAGTCCCAATCTGTATTAAATTAGCGCATTATGTCCTGGACAAATCGAACATTGCAAGTGTCTAAAAACAAGATAACCTATGAACGAACAATATATTAATCAAATACTTTAATTAATTCAAATATATAATTGCTACGTACCTGAATATTGATAGTCTGTATGTTTGTGCTGTTGGACTGTGAAGACTACAGTGCAAGTCGTATCATTGCGCACAACGCCTTTATAAATGCGATATCACATGACTCAATTTCAGATTAATAACCAATGGGCTTGGGTTTTGTGTTTTTGTCACCTCGTCTGAATAACTGTCACGCCCACCATATCAAGTCAAAACACTATGAAAAAATATTGCAATAAGTCGCTCTATAATTGACTGATGTATAAACAACAGTTTTCGATCGTCAAACGAACTCCTCCACCCTAGCATACCTGTCCCTCCGATAAACAAGTAGCCCCCCTTCCCAGCCACCTGCCATTTTAGGCTAATTAGTTATCATATATGATCGATAGGCAGATATGTAAGTCGGTCCAAAAACTATTTGATATGGTAGATTACTTTGCATAACTGGCTTCATAACAACACTGTTCTCGTTAGCAGCTAATGGGAAACTCAGTGGCGACTTTCAGTAACTTTGTTAATGGGTCATAAATGAAGACAGATTTGATACTCTTTAAAGACTGAAGTGACTTATTATATAAATTAGATTGGCATTTGCTTGATACGTGCACTACATTTAATATAAATGTACAGGTAAGTACTGCTAAATTGTATTGCGTATTGTCATTTACCAAATTGCTTTAACAAGAAAACCCGTTTATACCGCAATGTTTACGTATCTAACTAACTGTACGCCGGCGATTGATTAGAACTACTGCAGGCACTGTATTGCACACTTGTATGCAATGTGTGTGCGTGCGTGCGTGCGTGCGTGCGTGTGTACGTGCGTGCCTATGTGTGTAAATGTATGTACTCTTAAATTATCAATCTCGCATGCTTCAAAGTTGTCCCTTGAGTATTACTCTTTGTTTGCTCTGCAATTATTGCATTATAAGATAATTAAATTTAAATGCATGCACCAACGTAAAATAACATAAATGCTTAAATGCCATAGTTTAGAAAAAACTGGTATTGGGATCCTGAATGGTGATTGCAATGTAATTATTCAATTTAATCATCATTATTTTAAATTATATATATATTTAGTGCATTAAATTCATCCAAGTAAGAAACTCATTTAAATAATTGACTTGGTTTGAAAAATAGTATCGTTGTGGTGTCTACACTCTAAAAACAGATTGGTTGAGAAAACGACCAATCTAATTGGTTGGTCCAATATTGGTTATATATTGGTTGTTTTAACCAATATATTGGTCAACTAGTGACCAATACGTTGGTTGTCCGGTAACCAATAACATTGGTTACGCCTACAACCAATTTTTTTATGCATTATTGTTGCCTTATGCCGTGCTTATTGTGCAGTACAGCAACTTCAGGCGATGTATTAGTACATTAGATTAGTAATATAATTGTTTGGCCCAATATCGGTTGCCTTAACCAATATATTGGTCAACTAGTGACCATTATTTTGGTTGTCCGGTAACCAATCACATTGGTTAGGCCTACAACCAATCTTTGTTTATTATTGTTGCCTGATATCTTCCTTATTGTGCTGTACAGCAACTTAACCCATTAGACCCCACGCGTTCGAAAGCGTCCGACCTTGTTTTCCCCACGGCGCCCGCAAGCGTCCGCTGGGGAAAAAGGCTGTGGAGGTGGCGTCATCGGGTGGATTCTACATATATTAGCTATGAATTGTGGGTAAAATTAACATAATGGTCGTATTGAAAGTTTCGAAGATAATCGCGTTTTAAGTCGAGCATTGGTGGGCTTTAAAAATGGCCGTTTCTCGTAGAACAGATACATTCATTGCAGATGAAGTTTGCGCGATTTTAGAGATGAATCTTCGGATGAAAGTGCTTCTGAGATGGATGTGGAGGTAAGATTTATATGTGGCTCGATCTTTGACTGAGTGAGCGATAAATTGAAGATGGCGTCGGTTGGGTTTCTTCGTCCAAGAGTAGCCTGGTCACTGTCTTATTCAACTTGTCGACTGTTTCAACACTAACATTGTGTGTTTTGTGCCATTTACTCGGCTTAGATTACTCTTGTTAGTTGTGCATGTTGTTATATAATGAATTATAAAGCAAATGAGTAAATAAAACAGAAAAATCTGGCCCGACGAGCATGTAAACAGTCAAGCCCGGCCCCTGGATGGGCGGTGCCTGCATGGATGGGTGGTGTTGCTTTGCACATTGTTGACAATTTTATTATATTGACGGTGTTAGTGGTCTTTGTAATTAATTATATTTATCTATATTTCAGATATTAGTAAATAAAAAAAAGTCTTGTAATTATCGGCTGCTTGTAAAAATGATAATTTGACATTGTTGTGATGGATATGACATGTGACAAATGGATACAAAATTTTATTCTTATTCTGTTTTCATTACTGTAGCTGTTTGTTTGTTTCAGGTGGCAAGTAATAGTAGTGATGACATCCCTGATGAGAACTCCAACTGATTGTCATAAAAATGAGCTTATCACACGGTCCGTACGGGGCCTTGAAATCCTTGAAAACCTTGAATTTCACCAACTCAAAATCAAGGCCTTGAAATCCTTGAATTCAGGCATGCAGCCTTGAAAAGCCTTGAATTTTGGCAAGGCCAGAAGTAAAGATTAACAGACCACATTGTGCTTGGTACGGGTAGCCGTTTGTTCCCCGAGCGTAGTTCGGATATATTTTTTAAATGGGGAAGTCGAGGTTTCAAGACGACTGGCTCAAACATCCTGAGTATAGCAAATGGCTCGCGCGAAATCCGTCAAATGTATTTTTGGCACATTGCCGGATAAGCAAACGTTCGTTTGATGTGAAAGCTATCGGAGAATACGCCGTTAGAAGCCACAGCGCCGGGAAAATAACTTGCTGATGATATGAAACTACAAAATACGAGCTGCGCGGGAACCTCAATAGCGACATTATTCGGTAATACTAGACCACAGGAAACTACAGGTATGTATCTATGATACTTTGCGTTAATAATAAGTCCTGTGTTTTATGATATTACGGAGTTATCTTAATTAATAAACAAAGACAATTGCATGTAACTGTCCGCGTTAATGGGCGATATTTCGCTGCGATGCAGTTGTTGATAGACGTTACGTCGATGGTGCAGGTGAATATGTGGCGCCACCTAGCGAATGTGCCAATACATACTTTACATGAATAGTTCCAGCTGTTTGTTAATGCGCGTCAACGCCGGCTGGTGTCCATGATTGACAAGAAAACTTAATTATTAGTTAGGTTCATGTACATAATACGGACAGGATAAGTTGACAAATAATATTTTGTTGGACATGTCGTAATTATACTATTTACAGGTGTATACATATTTTATATATATATATATATATATATATATATATATATATATATATATAATTGATAATCATGTATATACTGTGTACAATATTATATTCAATGAGATAGCAATTTGTCTAGTGCTTGTACTGTGTTGTAGAACCTACACCTTCTGGAAGTGCAACCACGTCAATGCCTGTAACACATGCGCGTCTTCAGTCATCGGTGAACACCGCATCCATCGCAAGTCATGTGACAACCGACGATCACTGGCGTGCAGAAGTGCTGTGGGCAATGAATGTCGTGTCGTCTCATTACTCATTACGTTAGTTGCATGAAAACAGACAGACTGTTTCAGCGTATGTTCCCAGATAGCGCCATCGCAAAGTCGTCCAGCTGTGGTGAGAAGAAGAGTGCCTACATCATCTGTCATGGACTAGCTCCATATTTCAGCCAGCAACTGAAGGACCAGGTGCGGTTGCTTGACAGTTTTGTCATCCTCTTTGATGAGAGCTTCAACCGCTTCACTCAGAACAAACAGATGGACATGCACATCAGGTTCTTTGATGATGGTAGAAACGCAGTGCATACCTGATTCTTCACCAGTGCCTTTCTTGGCCATGCAACAGCTGCAAACATGGTTGATGTGTTTGTTGAGAAGTGTGGTACAATGAACCTATCGAACATGATCCAGCTGTCCATGGATGGGCCAAATCTGAATTGGTCCTACCAAAAGCTGATTGCTGAGGTGTACGATGACCGCTCACGGAAACTGATTGATAATGGCAGTTGTGGTCTGCATGTGGTCCACAATGCATTCAGAGCTGGTTTCGGAGCAACTGGATGGGATCTGAAGTCAGTTCTTTGGGCACTGTACCAGATTTTCCATGAAACACCCGCCAAGTGAGAAGACTTCACAGCAATTACGAGAACAACAGTGTTTCCCATGAAGTTCTGTGTACACCGGTGGGTAGAGAATGCACAAGTGGCATCCCGTGCATTGCTGGTACTTGGTCATGTACGAAAGTACGTCGATACCATCACCCAAAGAAGTACAATGTCCCTGATGGAAAAGCATTCATGAACGTGAAGTCAGGTTGTGCTGACTCACTGATGTCTGTAAGCCTGTTTTTTTTCGAGTCGGTTGCGAGGCAGTTTGACCAATTTCTGGTCAGATACCAGACGGACAAGCCAATGGTCCCCTTCCTTTGTGGTGACATTGACGTGACTGTGCGAGGATTATGCCAGCGCTTCATGAAGCAGTCAGTCTTAGACGAGGCCACCTCTACAGCACAGCTGGCAAAGCTCAACATTGATGATGTTGATTCACATTTGCCTCACTCCCAAATTGACCCTGGATTCTGCGCAGCGAAGAAGCTGAAGGAGTTGGCAGCTGTCACATCTATCAAGCAGAAGCTCAGTGAAAGAGAGAGAATGGCATTTAGAATGGAGCGCAAGAAAGGGCTTGTCTGTGCCACACAGAAACTCCTAGAGAAATGCCCAATCACATACACCATGACGAGAAACTTGACGTGTCTCGACAATCAGTTCATAGCTGGCAGGAAGGACGACTGCATTGCGAAGTTTGGCAGAGTGTTGCACAAGTTGCCGGATCTGCACCAAGTCTGAGATGCGGATTGTGATGCTATCCAGCAGCAGTTCAGATCGTTTGTGAATGAGGTGGTTCCTGCCAACTCCACCACATTTAAGGATTTCAACCAAGACAACGAGAGACTGGATACATTCCTTGTAGTCTACCTCAAATGCACACAGTATGAAGAGAAGCTGTGGATGGTGACAAAGAAACTGCTCATCCTCTCTCATGGGCAAGCCACTGTCGAGCGTGGTTTCTCAATCAACAGTCACATGGCTGTTTAAAACCTGAAGGAGGAATCCCTTGTCGCACAGTGCATTGTGCACGATGCAATCACAACAGCTGGTGGTGTGTGCCAAATGCCAGTAACCAAATCAATGGTTTCCTATGCACAGGGAGCACAACAAAGGTACATGGTGTACTTGGAGGCTGAGAAGGAGAAAGTTCTGAAACAGAACATTGAGCAAAGCTTCAACTCGAAGCGAAAGCATGAGAGTGAGGAAGCAGAGAAAATGGAGGCCAAGAAGAGGCGGCTCAACCAGGACTTAGCAGCACTGCTGAAGTCAGCTGATAAACTGGCAACCAGTGCTGAGTTGACAGGTGACACTCCTGGCAATCCAATGCCATGCGAAAGAGTGCGACAAACAAATCGCAAGCACTTAAAGACCTGCAGTGAATACTGTAACTGATGACAGATGTTGAACTGTACGTTGTCCGTTTCCAGAGTTCAGTTTGCAGTATTACATTTTTAACCTTAAATGGCCTTGAAGTTTTTTTCCTTAGCCTTGAAATAGCCTTGAAATAGCCTTGAATTTGGTTTCTGTCATGGTGTACGGACCCTGTTATCAGTTGTGTCGCAAAAACGGAGTGAAACGGCCACCTGGACGTGCAATTGAGACATGCTTTGGATGTCTGACATGCAATGTGCATTTGTGCAAAATTTGATTCTTTGTGCAGTATCATGCATAGGAAGAACATTTCCTTGTGCGGAGCCAGCAGTTGGTGATGTTATTGTAATAAAATATGACTATCATATCAAACTTCACTAAATATTTGTTAAAAAAAATTATTTCCGAAGTTCCACACCTCAGAATGACAACATACAACAGGCTTATACACAGTTACACCATTGCATAGATAATTAAATTTGCTTCAAAATAAACATAACTTGCAATTATAAGATATCAATACTTTTGAAACTACAAGCACCCATAATTTTCAAAATCTGCCTCAGTTGCCCGGGGAAAAGCAGCACATGCATAATTCAACGTGCGGGGTCTAATGGGTTAAACCGCTGTATTAGTACTTTGTGAATCCCATAATAAAACAACTAAACAATCATAGCAGTTTCAGTTAAATACTAGGTGACAACATTTGCTGAGTGGTAGTGGTCACGTGAGATGCAGGCAACTTCCTTTTCACAGCATGACTTTGAACTGACGAGGCCACCGCGTAGACACTTGGTAAGTGTCAAATCGTGTCTTAACCAACAGTTTGTTTATATTATATAATTTTGGCATGATATGGTATATAAAGGAATATGCTATTATTTGATGTAACTTTAATGTAATGTATTAGTATATATTCATACATATGACTAGTTTTATTCTCTGGGGTGTGACCTTGTATGTGTTTAGTGGTGGAGACGGGCCAAGCCCGCACGTATCAGTTTTCATATAGAGCTGGAGGCAGTACTAGGAGTCACTGATGAAATATACCAGATCTTGGTTTATCATCATAAGGAGTTAGTAACTGTCTGTTAGCCATTGTACATCTTGCTCTATGTTCACTTTAAAATGCACAGTTGTAAGTAGTTAGCAAAGTTAGTTAGCAAAATTTTAATGGAATGTTTGAAACTGATATATCCTGTGTTTGACTGTGGAATGCAGAAATGACAATTTACCCAGTGACCAGCTCAAGCCAGCGGGGTGGTTCATAGCAACAGCCATACTCCACTAGATGGCAGACAGCAGTCAGTGTTAATGACTTTCAAGGATAGTCTACATGTACCAGCCAGCAAGGTTTAACAAACTCAAATTGCTTCTTGCAGCTGTTTATTAGCTGATACATACTATGTCATACATTCTTAGTAAAGTAAACGCGTGTAGTGAACTACATAAATACAATGGTATTGAGTCACTGTGGACTTGTGCAGCTATGTTGCTATTTTCTATATAACGGGTAGTTTGAGTATTTATACCTACTTGATATCTACCAATTAGTACATTGTATTGATTAATATATTTGGTAATATTTTTGTAGTTTCACCAGTTATCATTGATAGACAATTATGTGGCCGATTGGGGAATGCAGCACATGATTGAGACATTCAGGGGTAAGTCTAAGTATTAACTTTTTTGTTCAAATCCACTGTTCTATAGTCACCAGTCTGGCTATTTGACACTTCTCACTGGAGTACAAATGGCATGTCTATCTTCGTAGCATATGCCACATCCGTAATCAAAAACATTACTAACTTAGTAATTATAAATGAATATATAAATAAATGTACACATAATGTACTGGAATGTGAGAATGTGCTCTATAAGGTGGACTTTTTGGTGAAGGCAGTCGACATCTGCTTCAAGGTCTTCTTTATATTCAATGCAGAGTACCCCGTTCATGTAACACAATTAACAATTTACATTGTGCATATGTCACATGACACATGTTTATACTTTCATGACCTTGAGGGTTACTAGTACATTGACTGGACGTGCCAATTTGAGCTACTCTATCATTTGCCTTTGTTTGCATTGATTTTTTATTGGCTTTAGCTCTATATCGTTCACCTGTAGTTTATAATGTATTGAATGTTATGTTAAATGATTTAATGTCTCAGTACAATGCAGTCATATTACATGTTTTCCACCGACTTGCACTGACAACGTTGTGGAAAAAACTTACATGATGTTCATGAAATTAAATGCATGCAGTGATAGGAGAATGAACTGTAGGTTGTTGTCTATTGCATTGCCTAAATGGTACATTGTATTAATTCCACATAATTGGTCTTATTCTAGATAACCAATCACTTGGTCATATTCCAACCAATATAATTGACCCTATTCCAACCAATCAATTGGTCATATTCCAACCAATATAAATGGTCCTAGCCTAACCAATTTACATTGGTTGCTACATGACCTAGATAGATTAACCAATAACTTGGTTAAATTGACCAACATATATTGGTTACTATTCTAACCAATATGGATTGGTTAAAAAGTTAACCATAAAAAATTGGTTGTCTTAACCAAGAGATTGGTTGGACACATATCTACCAACCACATTGGTTGAATTTGACCAATATCCTGGTCATTTTAACCAATCTGTTTTTAGAGTGTAGGAACTTTTTACTCCTGTCAGTTTTGATTAATCGTCAAGTATGTTAAATGCAGCTATATATATATACTGTTCTTTGAATATTAAAATTGCCTAATGTGAAATTATTGCAATTTAAGTGTAATTATGCTTAACTGCTGTGATGTGATTATGCTTAAATGCATAAGTGATGCTGTCAATATATCCAGCTACCATCAATCAAATTCAAATAATAATTTTACTTAAATAAAAACCAGTCTTGGGGAACAATATGCTGCATTATTAACGCCGCGTTGATGTAGTCATTAAGGTTACAGTTAATGCAACGTCTACGCCATAGGAATTTAAATGCATGCACCAACGTAAAATAACCAAAAGAAAGTTGTCGAACAGCCAATTTCAAGTTATCAATCTCGCATGCTTCAAAGTTGTCCCTTGAATATTAAACGTTGTTTGCTCTGTAATTATTGCAATATAAAAGGAATTATATTTAAATGCATATTTAATGCTGTCAATATATCCAGCTACCATCAATAAAATTCAAATAGTAATTTCATTGAAATAAAAGTCTTGGGAAACAATATGCTGCATTATTGACGCCGCTTTGATGTAGTCATTAAGGTTACAGTTATTGCAACGCCTTTGCCACAGAAAGACACTGCGCGCTGTCTTCGTACGGGATATGATGAAATTAGCATTCACAAATTAGTAACGTAAAGGCAAACCGGTCACATTATGTTTAATGCATTGAACATTTCTAGTTATCTGGACATTTAAGCAGCGTATTGGAGGGGGTCAATTTACCGTATCTGCAAAATACATTTATCTCTACCAAATTGCAACCGAGCGATCTAATTTAAAAAATCAGGTACCTGTGGTAAATACTACTCTGACATAATTTCCCAAAAAGCCTCGCCATCACGGTCAACCATTTTGATTATATTCCTTGATAATGTATTTTGGAAACTTTACAGCAAATGTGTAATTCTGCTTTAACAGGAAGATTGTACCTAAATATTACAATACAATACAATAAAGAAGACTTCTATAGAAATCCTCAGAAAAAAAACGAACCCAGCAGCGCACCAATTATGCTTTTATCCGCGTTCAGCAGGCGTCGTCTCAAGAGATCGGCATTTACAAAGGGAAACACGTGAATATTTCAACATATAGCACTTCGCTGGTCAGAGGGTAGGGACAAGAGTATATATTATCAAGGTAAATTTTGTAATCAATCAAAGACCATTAAGATTGAACAACTATCCATACATCCATCGTGGCAGTCTTCAGAAAGATGGTACTCTGCGCCGCCAGTATTCGTCATAACTTGTTGATAACTTTATGTACATACATACTTTCCATGTCTGTCAAGAGCAACTAATCGTATTGAGCTTACTAATAAGTCATGATTAACATATTTATTGTTGTTTTATATTTAGTACTTAAATGATAAACCAATACTGATTGCCATTCGCCTTATTCATATGCAACTAACTCACATTGTACTTGTAAGTTTTTAGACTTATTTTTGTTCGTGAACTAAAGCTAAATAGAGCTTAGTCATATTGTTATCAATTATATTTCTACAGTCATTGTATAACTATATTATCGTATATGTTTAAACACATTGACCCTTATTCAAAAGATAATTTTCATGATGACATTCTTACGGAGAAATAGGCAATCGTCAGGTAAAATAGTATTAATCGTACATCCTATATTGTTTTCTTCTTGTAATGGTCAGTTAGTCGTTATCCATGTTTCCACTCATGTTGAGCTCATATAAATACTATCCGACACCCTTATCCATTTCTTCATTTCTTTTGGTCAACATGATATATGACATCTATTGTCAGTCTCATCAAGCATGATGACAACACTCATGATATCATTGCCATTGATTATAATTTGAAAGTCGTATTTAATGAGGGAGATATCATGACATCCTCAGTTTACTTTATAGAAAGCTGTTCCTCGCGTTCTAATTGGGCAATTTGATTGGCTCCACGTCGTCCCAGTTCACTCTGTTGCATAAATGAGTACCTTGCAATATAATTGCATTTGCTGCTTGAGATGCCTTTGTCCAGGGTGCAGATGGGGGACAAAGACTTCTCCGTTTCTAGATTAAGTTAGCTGGAGTGTTAATGGTTTTTGAAAACAATATGATAATTTTCAATATTGCTGAATATTTTTTTTCTTCAGTATTTAGGAAGTGATTTTATATTAATAATTCAATACATTATATAAAATACCTCTCGCGCAGTATTGCTTGCCAGAGAGGTCGAGTTGGTGCTGGAAGGAACAAATCTAGCAGGGGAGGAGTGTAAGGTATGCCAGGTGGTGGAGTGTATGGTCTGCCAGGGGGTGGAGTGTAAAGTGTGGCATTGGGTGGAATGTGAGGTCTGCCAGTGGGTGGAATGTAAGGTATGCCAGGGGATGGAGTGTAAGGTCTGCCATGTGATGGAATGTAAAGCGCTTTGAACGTTCATGCATACTGTATGTGCGCTATATAAGAACTTATTTGCGTAATGCATTAAATCAATGTCATAGCAATTTGGCATTAAAATAGTATTTATTTTGGCAACGTAATGAAGCAACTGTAAGATTAAAAGCTACTTGAGCAAACTGCGCAGAATACCTGTATAAAAGAAATCGTTATTTGGCATAATCTTTGAAACTTCTATTTAAAATGTCGTCTTCAATAAAAACCCTCAATCGAGGTTGTTCACGTAATCGCTTTTTTTTCTGTCATTGTGAACAATAACTTAGTTGTGACGCCCAGGCGGTTGATGTGACATTTCGATGGATAATGCACGTGCGCCTATACCTTTTGATCTTCACTTGGTTCAACCGATTCGTAATACTTCATTAATCGATCACAATAATAAATTAATTAATATTCTTCATTGTTTGAAGTAACATTATAGTATATATTATTGCCATAAGAAAAAAAAATGGGTGTGAAATGTGGTGCAAACTAACTTTGTTATTTGAATGAACCAAACTACAATAGACTGTCCTTAACAAAATCACAACCAACAAAACCATCCGTTTAGTAGAATCAAAATGGCTGGGACAGAATAATTTCCTATTGACTTTGTGCTAATATGCGCAACTTAACACATTTGCTATACGCCCGCGCTTATTATATTCAGATAAACGAAACAAATTAATGTGTTTCTTTGTAACACGAATTAACACGGTTGTTTGCTTGTAAAGAAAACTGTTTGACTATTAGTCAATATTAGTGATGAGAAAAAAGTATGCATTGTTCGGCTAAAACGGTAAACTTTACATTAATAAATATTATTGATTTTATTCGTCGCAATGCAGACAGGTCCTCGCGAGAATGTTGCAACTGCGTTGCGATTTTCGTCTTAATCAGATAAATTTTGGTCGCGGATATCAATTCATGTTGATCAGACGAACCCTCCAACATTAAATTCCTAGATACCATAATGACATTTTTTTATGTAAAAAATGTAATTCCATAACTTCACTAATGCGGCATCATGAATGCAGCATATTGCGTCCTTTTTATGTCTAAAAGAGATTATTTGTATCAGATTGATGGTAGCTGGATATATTGATATCACTAAATAAGCAATTCATATAGCTACTCTTAAATTGCTATGGTCACACAGCAAACCATATTTAATATTAAAATATAAGAATACACTGTTGTATTTAAACATTTAACATACTTTAGGTTGATGATTAATCAGACATAACCGAAGTAACCAGTTTCCAGACACCATAACGGCCATTACTTACACTGATATTTAATTTTACCACACGTTGGTTGATATTGGATTATTGTCCAATTATATGTATAATTGTTAAGTAGTTTCCAGTTCGATATTTATCGATTGGCTGTCTCGAGTTGTAGAGATACTGGATTTTACTTCATTATGGCAGTCATGATATGTGTGAATTTGTCCACATGATTTATATTTTTTCCACATGTTAATGAATATTTATACACATAATGTAAGTAGATTCCAATTTGATATTACCGATTTGTAGTCTCGAGTTATATAAATGTTTTACTTTGTTATAGCAAACATATACGCGGTTCCATCCTCTCATTTGATTTTAGCGCATGTCGGTTATGTATTGAACTTTGCATTAAAAATTTGATATACTGCTATTCTATTGTCGTAGCCTTGACACATCATTCGACATGGTTGCATTAATATGTGCAGGCCTAGTCTCACAAAGCACAACAATGTTGAAGTTATGTGTTGTATGGAGCGCATACAAATGTGCAAACAAATACTATTATGTATCTTCATCTATGTATAGGTACTGTTTCTACATTACAGTACATTTATATGCCTCCTAAAAAGCGAACAGTACCGAAGCACGTCACGAAGATGCACACAGGGAAGCTTCCTCGTAGAGAAGCAAGTGTCATTACTTCTGCAGAGCCGGTCATGCCTCACCTGGTGCAGTCGGGGCGCCTACTGTCAGCATCGACAGAGACAGTGCTGCCAACACGTGCAGAGACGATACCAACGATGCGACATGCCCGATCGAGCCGACTACCCGTGTCGACATCTAATTGGTCTGTGCCAATGCCGTTGACCAGCACCACTGTCCCGCCAATGCGGTCTACCAGCACCGCTGTGACAGTGGTGTGGACACTCAACTCAGCTGCCTCCTCGGTGATCGGAACACCCAGACAGATAGCTCCTTGGTTAGATCCCACTCCAACATTAATACCAGCTGCATTGAAGCCACAAATGCTGCTACCCTAGAGCACAAACTAATCAGATCATCATTAGCACCGACGATCAGTGCGGCTTATAGCCGCGGTGTCAACATGTTGCGCAGGTATATCACATCGGTCTGCCCTGCACTACGACCTTCCCTTACTCACGCAGTAATCTTGCAGGATTCCTTACACACGTGTTCGCAGCAAATTATGCTTCCTCGACTGTCTTATCAGCTGTGCCAGCTATATCTTACAGCCACAAAATAATTGTTGGGTTAGCTGGCTAAGCAGATAACTTCTATAGTAAATTGCTAGTAGGAATACATAACAACTCAAATACAATTGATTTGAGGCGGCCAATTGATCTGCAAATGTTAGGTCAACTTGTCAGTGCGACTAAAGCAGTAACTATTGTCAACTTTACAAAATAATGTGTGGCCGCGAAGTATATGCTAGCATTTAATGGATTCTGGAAAATCGGATAAATTACTGTACGGGCGGGTGTGCTAATCGAACATGTTGAACAATGGAGTGATTTAGAGATTGTGCCAGGGCTCAATGGCGCGAACAAAACCTCTCTGCAACTCACGACCAGGCATACCAAACACCATCAGGTTAGCAGGCCCACTGTGTTCCAAATAACTTCCAAGTTAACGAACTGCCCAGTGGCCCACATATGTCGATACTTACACACTCGCGGCTCAACAGCGGGACCGCTCTTTATCTTCGCCGACAAGAGCTCTATGTCAAGAACATATTTCGCATCTCAACTGTCAGCATGTCTTTCACAAGCAGGTTACGACCCTGGTCTTTACAAGTGCCACTCATTTCGCATAGGTGCCGCAACAAGGGGTTTACTGATAGGCACATTCAAATTATGGGCATATGGAAATCTGCAGCCTATAGGCGCTACATTCGCATTCCTATGATGCAGTTCCGAAGAGGTGTAGCAATGTGACGATCAAAAGGTATAGGCAATAATTTCTTTATCCATCAAAATGTCACATCAACGGCCGCGGCGTACCATCCAAGTCACCGTTCACAATGACAGAAAAACAGCGAGTACGTGCGCAACCTCAATTAAGGTTCTTACTGAAGACGACGTATTAAATAGGAATTTCCAAGATTATGCCAATTAACGAACTGTTTAATTTTGGTATTCTGAGCAATTTACTCATATAGCGTTTAATGTTAACGTTACTTTATCCATACATTTTCAAGATAAAGTAATATTAATAAAGTAATATTTTAATACGAAATTGCTAAGAAATTGGTTTTATACATAATCAGTTCTTTCATATTGCAATATTCAGAATATAGGAACCTTCAAAGCGCTTTACACTATACCCCCTGGCAGACTTACATTCCAACCCCTGGCAGATCTTACACTCCACCCCCTGGCATACCTTACATTCCACTCCTCGGCAGACCTTACACTCCACCCCTTGGCAGACCTTATATTCCACATCCTGGCAGACATTACGTTCCACCTCCTGGCTGACCTTTCACTCCACCCCCTGGCAGAACTTACATTACAACCCCTGTAAGAGCTTACACTCCACCCCCTGGCAGACCTTACAGGCCTCCCCTGACAGACCTTACATTCCACCCCCTGGCAGACTTTACACGCCACTACCTGACATATATGTTCCTTCCAGCACCAACTCGACTTGTCGGGTGATCAATCAGCCACGCTGTAAATACTGCGAGAAATGTATTTTATATACCATTGTGTATTCATTCAATCAATCCCGTATATTTATACTTCGCCCTTTTCAGCCTTAACTGTTCAACGTCACTTTCCGAGTTCATTAATTAATTAATTAAACAAATTCCTAAATACTGAACATTATTCCATTCAGAAACAATAAAAACTACGACTAAACAAATTGTGTATAATCATTAACACTCCAGCTAATTTAATCTAGTCTCAGGAGTGAACAAGCCTGTCTTCAGTTGTTTCTTGAAGGTACCAGTCGAGGGAGCATGGCGAAGAACAAGTGTAATATTGTTCAACAATGTGGGAGCAGCAATGAAGAAGGCTCTGTCCCCAGCTGCGTCCTGGACAAAGGCAACTCACGTAGCAACTGCAAATATGTTGCCAGATACTCATTTATGCAGTAGCGTGAACTGGGATTTTATGGCGTCTTCCAAACGGCAAAGGGAGGTTTCGAAATTCCGTCCCCTCGACCGAATGTCCAATACACTACCAAATAGCCACCGCGCAATTTAATTAATGAAGATAAATATTGTAATTTAAGAGAATTTAACTTTACCTTTATATGATGTGCAGTACATATATTGAGTATTATTATCATTCATGACATCATCTCAGTAGTATATTGATAAGTTTCGAACTCAAATGAAGACTGTCTTCGGCATCGTCTTAAGAGTATTGGAAAAGCGTCTTACGAACATCAAAAGGAATATCAAAGATAAAACCAATTAAGTCAAAGATCAAACTAATTAGGTCAAATGTCGAATTAATTATGCCAAATGTCAAACAATGATGTCAAATTAATAAGGTCACATTTCGTGTTTTGGATAGTATCGTGTTATAAACCGGTGCGCCGGTGGGCATGTTCAATCGACGAGACGACACTCGGTGGAAGCATTCGTTCATCTGCATCGTTGCCGGTCCAACAGGGTGAGGTAAGACCACTTTCGCTAGGCGATTACTACGCTATGCGTCCTCGATGACAGAATCGCCACCCGATAAATGTATGTGGTGTTACGGGGAATGGAAAACCATGTACGCAACGCGTATAGAAACAGTACCAAACTGGAACTTCGAAGACGGCTTACCGAACGCATCGTTGTTCGACCCAAATCCGAAGAACTTGTTAGTCGTGGACAACCTGATCGAAAACGGACGGTAGGGTCGCGACCTTGTTCACAAAAAAGAGCCATCACGTCGATTCAACCGTCTTCGGTCTCGTGCAGAGCCTGTTCCCAAAAAAAGGAAAGCCTCACCATCAGTATAAAGTCGCAATACATGGTGCTGTTGAAGAACCCGCGTAATGGCTAGACATATGTATCCAGGTCGCGTGAAATTCGTACAGGAATCGTTCAAAGACGCGACGTCGGTTCAGTACGGCTATATGTTGATCGATCTGAAACAGGAAACACGGGAACACCTGCCGTTCAGTACATCTACCTGACGAAGACATTAAAGAAGAGTCGAAGCAGTCGAGTCAGCATTTACGATATGTCGGAGTGCGTGAAAAGACATGTGTTATGTATGCAGCTGCTCGCGTGAAACAAGAACGCGAAATTGAAGAAAGCCATCATCGCCAACGCCAACAGCGATTTGATATGTAGTATCGGCGATTGGGCGTATTATAATAGGCAGAGCGTAGTCTTGAAGAGACGATGCTGATGCGCCCCGTTGTCAATTTGTAAAATTTTCAAATTTTGGCAACGTCCACTGGGGCTGTGAAGGCCGATTATTGAGTGGTAGTCCTTGCCGCAGCCAAAGCAGACGAAACAGAATGACATTGGTGGTAGTGCTGCTTTTTGTTATCGCCGCATCCTCTTCTCAGCCGCATGCTGGTGTTTCTTTTCATCTGCCCTTTCAATGCCTCTGTGTCTTGTTTGACGCCAAGCAGTGCGGTCTTCGGCAAATGCTTCCCAGCCTTTGGGGCTGATGTCACAGGCCATCATGTCACGATTGCTGTAGGGGATGTGATTCTGCCAGGTGATGCCGAGGATACGCTTGAGGCACCGCATGTGGAAGGTGTTGAGGCGGAGCTCCTGGCACATGTATGTTGTTCACGAGTCGCTGCCATAGAGGAGGGTGTTCAACACAGAGGCCTGGTAGATTCTCATCTTGGTGTTCTCGATGAAAATGTTATTTTCCCATACGATTTTGGTCAGCTTGGCCATAGTGCATGCGGCTTTTCTGAAGCGCCTGTTTATCTCCGTGTCCAGCGAAAGGTTGTTGGAGATGTTTGACCCGAAGTAGGTGAAGTCTTCTACTACCTCCAATGTATAGTCATTGATCTTGACAGAGGGGACTTGGCTGGCATCCCGTGCAATGACGTTCGTCTTCTTCAGGCTGATTGTGAGTCCAAACTCTCTGCAGGCGTGTGCGAAGCGATTTACCAGCCTCTGGAGGGCCTCTCCTGAGTGGGCAGTGAGTGCTGCATCATCCGCCAACAGCACCTCCCTGACGTATACCTCTGTCACCTTTGTTTTGGCACGCATACGTGCCAGGTTGAACAGCTTCCCATCAGATCTGGTGTGCAGGTAGATACCGCCTGAGGAATAGTCGAAGGCATATGACAGAAGGAGGGAGAAGAAGATCCCGAACAATGTTGGAGCAAGAACACAGCCTTGCTTGATACCGCTGCAAACAGGGAAGAGCTCCGATGTCGAACCACCGTACACAACTGTACCGTTCATGTTCTCATGGAAGGAGACCACCATGATGCGTAGCTTTGGAGGGCAGCCGATCTTCTCAAGTAGGCGGAAGAGTCCTTTCTTGCTGGCAAGATCGAAGGCCTTGGTTAAGTCAATGAACGCCACGTAGAGGGGCATTCCCAGTTCTCTGCACTTTTCCTGGAGCTGGGGTACTGAGAAGGTCATATCTATAGTGGATCTTCCTGCTCTGAACCCGCACTGTGATTCTGGGTAGACACGTGAGGCAAGTTTCTGAAGTCTGATTAGTAGGACCCGAGCGAAGGCCTTCCCCACAATGCTCAAACATGATAAGCCCCTATAGTTGTTGCAGTCACTGCGGTCGCCTTTGTTTTTGTACAAGGTGACTATTGTAGCATCCCGCATTTCTTGAGGTACTGTTCCTTCATTCCAGCAGAGACAGAGCAGTTGATGCAGGTGCTGTAGTAAGGCAGGCTTCGCACACTTGATCACTTCTGGCGGTATGCTGTCACATCCTGGTGCCTTGCCGCAAGAGAGGGAGTCAATAGCTTAGCTCAGATCCTCGATTGTGGGCTCGTTGTCCAGCTCCTATATCACAGGCAAGTCCCTGATGGCGTTGAGAGCAGCATAAGTAAAGACTGTTTCTCGGGAGTACAGTTCTGAATAATGTTCAACCCATCGCTCCATCTGTTTATCCCAGTCTGTGAGCATCTCTCCTGATGTGGATTTCAGTGGAGCCATATTTTTTACAGTGGGGCAAACAGCTTTCTTGATGCAATCGTACATGCAGTCGGCTGAGTTTTGGATACTCTCGCACAGTTTCAGCCAGTAGTCATTTGCACCGTGTCTTGCTGTGCGTTGTGCAATGTTCCGTGCAGATCTGAGAGCCGACGGTGTTTGTTTTCAAGCAGGGCTTCTCCTTTGGTTTCAATGACGGGTACCATAACATATAGGTTAGCATTGAACCAGTCTTGGTTTGGTCTTTCTCTCTTGCCAAATGCAGTTATCGCTGCATTGTAGATGGTATTACTGAGGGTGTTCCACCTTGTTTGTCGTCCTGATCCGGAAAGGCCTGAAGGGACTGCTCAAAGGAGTCTACAAACTGCTTTCTTCGTTGGGTTCTGCAGTTCTAGCAACATTGAGGCGAGTGCGACCTGTGGGCTTGGAGCAGTGCAGCTTACGCGGAGAGAGTCTCATTTTACTCCACACTATGGCATTGTCTTCATGACAATCTGTACTGTGGTAGCTACGTGTTGCTAGGACATTGTTCAGAGCAGAGCGTATGGCGATGACGAAGTCTAGTTGATGCCATTTATGATACCTTGGATGCTTCCAAGACACTTTTTGCTGATGCTTTGACTGGAAGAAGGTGTTGGTGATGCAAAGAACATGAAATGAGCATAACTCCAATAATCTTTGTCCGCTGTCGTTCATCCTCCCAGTGCCGTGGTATCCAATGCAGGACGGCCATGATTGATGGTCTGAGCCTACTATGGCATTAAAGTCGCCAATAAGGATGAGCGGCTCAACTTTGGGAATCTTGCCAATCAGGTTTTCAAGTTAATTATAGAAATGGTCCTTGATATTTGATGTGGACAAACCCTGCAGCAGTGGCGAGACGAATAGATAGAGTACACTCAGTAGCACCAGTGGGAGGCTCCACTGTATCAAGTTAAGAGTTATTAACAGCAAAACCAGCCCCGTACAAGCGGGGTTCCTCAGGCTCTTTCCCTTTCCAGAAAGAAGGTGAAGTTCTCTTCCTTGAGACATCCGCTGGGGCAAGTCTGGTTTCCTGGAGAGCTGCGATGCTGACATCGAGTCTGGTTAGCTCCCTATCGATAATAGCTGTTTTCCTGCTGTCATTGACCTATTGCAGGTCATCTGAGATACCAGGACACATGGTCCGTACATTTCAGATTGCGAAGCGAAGTGCTGGGTGCTTCTTAGTTTTTTGTTGTTTGCCTGGTGCAGTGTTACCATCTGCTTGTTGTGCCTAAACACTAAGCTCCAAGCACCCATTGAAGCAGGGGTGGGTGTGTTGGCGAGTCAGCACCTAACTGGCTGGGGTCTGCCCAGCTTAGCTGACCAGTGAGACACGGTAATCTCTCCCACCGTCAGAGACAACCCGTAGCGCCCGTACTCTACGCCAATCGAGTTGGGCTTATCACTCGTAACTGCTGTCTCCCGTGTTAGTTAGACGCTGTGAAGTGAGGCTGGAGTAGCCTCTCAGGGCGCAAGCCTGGGCAAGAGTGTACGAGATCCTGTGTGGCCCAGTCATCAGGATCCCTCTCTCGGCCTTACCGGTGGGATCCAAAGGAATGCGAAGCATGACGTTTGGCACCAGCTTGGCTGCAGGAGCTGCCGGAAAAGTGACAACGTGATCACCAGACTGTCTTCGGGGCTCCACTCCGGATTTGTGTAGGGTTTACTCATCTAGCCTTCCCCAAGAGAGGATATAGCCGCAAGGCAGCCCTAGGTTTCAAATAAGTGTTTACCTTCTCCTAGACGAGCGACCAATCAAGTTTAACGAGCCCCATCTGCCGAATCTTCTGGTTTTAAGACGCCATATATCCGCCTTTGCCCCTTCTCCTCTCAGTAAAAACAGTTCTGCCTCAAGAAAGCCAGGAGCTGGACTGGACTGTCAGAGGCTTTACGAGGCGCACGCCGTTGGGGCATTCTATAAGTAGTGATAGAAGAAAGGAACGGGTGTGACGTGTCAGAGAGCGATAATACAAACGGTGGTTTCGTGCCGCAATTGATAGCTCCGTTAGCGACTTCGGTCCTTCTCCTTTTGCTCCACAAGTTGCTACAGTAGATGGAGCAAACCATGAAAATGGCCTTGGAGGACCCGCGGCTGTTGGAGGCCCTCCGACCGCAACCGCCTACATCAGAAACATCATTCGAAGTCTCAACGATGAAATAAAAGCGATCATCACCCGAATGGATTTGCAAGACCGGGAGAAGGTAACGCTGTATAATCAACGCTTGAGTCGCTACAACGATATGAAAGATATACACGCGCAACAACCGACACGAGTCACCGTGGTGAACTACGGGGCGACGCAAAAATAAACAGAAGCGGCGGGGTCGGCAGCGGTAGATCATGTACAAGCAGATATCGCCGACAGCGTTACGAAAACACTGAGAAAGAAAGCCAAGCGATTGGTGGATTTGAACAATCCTTGTTGTCAAACTCAACATATAGCAAGGGATATTCTTCACATCGCACGGCAGTTGATACTGGACGAAAGAGTACCAAAAGTTGCCATTTGTCAACTGTGCCATTGCTTCTCCCCTCATATCAGCGACCACGCAGTAGAGCTGCTGATATACACCCTCTTCATCCTGGTTACAACGGGTTGATGGATGAAATGAACGCGGAATTAAGGCGCTTAATTGCTTTTTTCCTAAAATTAATTTCTTGAAGAATCGCGGTATGCTTTTCGACTATCACCTCTCTGGTAAGCAATGATGGCGTGCATCTTTCTCCGCTATGCGACCGTTTGTCTACACGTCTGACCGCGCCGCGGTTCTTTTTAAGTAAACATTGAATCAATGCCAAGGAGTGATTTGCCTGTGTCAATGGCGCCGGTGACTTTGTTTTGCTTCCGTTGTTATCCCATTACGTTATCCATGAGCTTTGACTTCATCTATTGTCTTAGGTGATACATGTTTATAACATGTATATGTTCAGATTACTGTCCAGTTATATGCATAATTGTTAAGTAGTTTCAAGTTTGATATTTATCGATTTAACAACATTTAACAAGATTTGCCATCCAAGCCAAAAGCCCAGATGGCAAGTGGACAAGGAAGCCATTGGCTTATCGAGAGTACAACAATGTTCATCTACTTATAGCCGGCCCTCCTGAGATATATGTCAACCTTGTATTTAAGCATATTCACGCTGCTAGCAGTTACACAATCTGTAGACAATTTGTTCCATTCATTTATTGTCCTCTGTGAGAACGAGTGCTTTCTGATGTCCAATCTACATTGATCCTTTACTAATTTTACCTCATGTCCTCTAGTTCTGCTATCCTTCGTGAGTGAGAAAAACATATTTCTATCAATATTTTCATACCCATTCAAATCTTAAAAACTTCAATCTGATCCCTCTTAACCTCCTTGTTTCTTGTTAAACCACATTCTTTCAGGCGTTCTTCTTAACTAAGGTCTCTCAGTTATGGAATCATTTTGAAGCTGCAATACCACACTGCTCTGAAACTTTCATATCAGCGCTTATCGTAACTCCTAAGTCCTTTTCTTTTACAATAGTACCCAGAACAGTATCTCCCATTTTATAGTTTACATTCAAGTTCCTTTGTCCTGTATGTAGGCATTTACGTTTCCCAAAATTGAACAACATCTGCCATTTCTCAGACCATTTCACTAATCTGTCTACATCGTTTTGTAAATGTTGTTTATCACCATCAGTATTAACCTGTCCAAACAGTTTTGTGTCATCCGCAAATTTCAGTACGTTACTTGTTATACTGTCGTCCAAGTCATTGATATAAATTAAGAATAATATAGGTCATAATACCGATCCTTGAGGTACCCCACTCAAAATCTACTACAACTCGTTGTCTTCTGTCAGTCAGCCATTGTTCTATCCAGTCAGTTATGGCATCCCCGATACCATGGACTTTTAATTTAAGTAGTAATTTTTGATGTGGCACTTTGTCAAAAGCTTTCTGAAAATCTAAGTAGATAATATCTACTGGCGATCCCACGTCTATCCACTTAGTGATTTCTTCCTAAAAACATAACATATTTGTTAAGCATGACCTCGCTTTAAGGAATCCATGTTGAGATGAATTTAATAATTTATGCTTAACGAAGAAGTCCACCATATGGTCTTTGATTAACCTTTCTAATAATTTACAAATCACTGACGTTAAACTCACTGGTCGGTAATTATCTGACTTATTTCTCGAACCCTTTTTAAATAATGGTATGATGTTTGCTTCTTTCCATTCAAACGGAACAACTCCCTCTTTTAATGACAAGTTGAATACTCTTGCAAGTGGTATACTGATTTGTTCTACTGTTTCCATAAGTAATTTTGGAGGAATCCCATCCACTCCCGGTGATTTGTTATCCTTCGTTGCCTTTATTTTCTTAGCTACCAACTCTGGAGTTAAAATCTCAAGTTGTAGCTATACTGGATTCTATTTTATTATGGCAGTCATAGTATGTGTGATATTTAGTTTTATCACAATTTGATTGATATTGGATTATTGGTCAAACCTATTCATAACTGTTAAGTAGTTTCCAGTCCGATATTATTCGATTGAGAGTCTGAATTTGTAACGATACTGGTGTCTACTTCATCATGGCAGTCATGATATTCGTCAACTGATTTAAATGTTTCCACATTTTGGTGGATATTGGATTGTTGTCCAATTATTTGCATAATGTAAGTAGATTCGAGTTCGATATTATCGATTTTTAGTAGCAAGTTATGGAGATACTGGTTTTTTTATTTTCTTTTAGCAAACATTTTCGTGGTCCCATCCACTGATATGATTTCACCGCGTGTCGGTTATGTAACTTTGCACTGATTATTTGATTTACTGCTGTTCTATTGTCATAGCCTTGACGCATCGTTGGATTTGGTTGCATTAATATGAGCAGGCCTAGTATTTCCAGCAATGTTGCAGTTCTGTGTTGTACGGAGCGCATACCATTGTGCAATAAAATACTATTATGTACCTTCTTCCTTGTATATGTACTGTTTTCAAATTACAGTATATTTATTTATCTGACCCTATTGCTGCGGTTTATTTGACAGTGTTGCAGATGCCTCCTAAAAAGCAGGGAAGCTGCCTCGTAGAGCAGCGTGTGTCATTATTTCTGAAGAACCCGTAGCAGCTGCTTTGACGTCAACTGCCAGCGCAGAAGCGATTGCTGCTGCGGTCTTGCTTCAGTTAACTGGAGATGTCGGGGTGCCTACTGCCAGCATCGACAGAAACAGTGCTGCCACCACGTGCAGTGACGCTGTCAACGATGAGACCTGCCCGAGCGAGCCTACTACCCGTGTCGACATCTCATCGGTCTGTGCCAATGCCGTCGACCAGCACCACTGTCCCGCCAATGCCGTCGACCAGCACCGCTGTGATAGTAACGTGGACGCTCTACTCAGTGGCCTCCTCGGTGATCGGAACAGACAGACAGATAGCTCCTTGGCTAGATCCCATTCCAGCATTAAAACCAGCTCCATTGAAGCCATAAATGCTGCAAGCCTAGAGCACCAACTAATCAGAATATCATTAGCACCGACGACCAGTGCGGCTGATAGTAGTGGTGTCAACATGTTGCGCAACTATATCACATCTGTCTGTTCTGGCACTAGAACCTTCCCTGTCTCATGCAGTAATCTTGCAGGATTCTTTACACACATGTTCGCAGCAAATTATGCTTCCTTGACTATCTTATCAACTGTGCAAGCTATATTTTACAGCCAGAAAATAGTTGGGTTGGCAATTGATTTGAGGCGGCCAATTGATCTGTAAATGCTCGGTCAACTTGTCAGTGCGACTAAGCCAGTAATTCCGGTCAAAATCACCCAATTATGTGTCGCCGCAATGTATATGCTCGTATTTCTCGAATTCTAGAGAATCGGATGAAGTACTATTCGGGAGTGTACGCTGGTCGAATATGTAATATAAAGAATTGATTTATAGATTGTGCCATGGCAAAATGGCGCGAACAAAACTTCTCTGTGACTCACGATCAGGCATGTTAAATCAGGTTAGCAGGCCCATTGTGCTTGATATAACTCCCAGGTCCAAGGGCTGCCCCGTGGCATGTATATGTCGTTATTTACACACTCACGGGTCACCAGCAGGACTGGACTTTATCTTCGTCGACAAGAGCTCTATGTCAAGAACTTAATTCGCATATCAACTGTCAGCATGTCTTTTACAAGGAGGTTACGACCCTGGTCTTTACAAGTGCCACTCATTTCGCATAGGTGCTGCAATTACTGCCGCAACAAGGGGTTTTATTGATAGGCAGATTAAAATTATGGGAAATATGCAGCCTTTAGGCGCTACATTCACATTCCTTTGATGCAGTTCCGAAGGGGTATAGCCATGTGAAGATCAAAAGGTATAGGCGATACGATCATTATCCATCAAAATGTAACATCTACCGACGCGGCGTCCCATCCAAGTCACCGTTCACAATGACGTAAAAATAGCGAGTATATCCGCAACCTCGATTAAGGGTTCTTATTGAAGACGACATTTTAAATATGAATTTCAAAGATCTCGCCAATTAAATAACCATACACTCCACATCCTGGCAGACCTTACACTTCACCCCCTGGCAGACCATATATTCCACTACCTGACAGACCTTACACTCCACCCCCTGACATAACGTACACTCCACCCCAGGCAGACCTTACATTCCACTCCCCGGCAGACCTTACACTCCACCCCCTGGCAGACCTTACACTCCACCCCCTGGTAAACCTTTCACTCCACCTCCTGGCAGACTTTACACACCACCCTGGCAGATTTGTTCCTTCCAGCACCAACTCGACTTGTCGGATGATGAATCAGCCACGCCGTAAATACTATGCGATGTGTATTTTATATACCGTTGTATATTCATTAAATCAATCCCGTATATTTATACTTTTTAGCCTTAACTGTTCAAAGGCACTTTCCGAGTTAATTAATTAATGAATAAAACAAATCATAAATATTAAAAAACAAATCCGTTCAGGTAGAATTTCAAACTATCACAAAACAATTTAAATCATTAACAGTCCGGCTAATTTAATCTAGAATCCGGAGTGAACAAATCTGTCTTCAGTTGTTTATTGAAGGTATCAGCCGAGGGAGCCTGGCGAAGAACAAGTGTAATATTGTTTGTTTGATTACATTCAGTACTGGTTTATACTTTAAATCCTAAAATTAATGTAAAAAAAATGGGGACATATGTTAGAAATTACCGATTAGTAAACACCAGACAAATGGTTGCTCATTACAGAGATGGAACAATATGTATATATGTATGTATGTATGTATGTATGTATGTATGTATGTATGTATGTATGTATGTATGTATGTATGCATGCATGTACATAAAGTTGTCAACACGTTATGACGAATACTGGCGACGCAGAGTTCCATCTTTGTTATGACTGTCACAGGGATGTATGGATAGTAGTTTAATATTAATGGTCGTTACTCGATTATATAATTTTCCTTGATAATATATACACTAATCGCTACCCTCTGACGAGCGAAGTGCTATGTGTTTAAATATTCTCAATGTTCACGTGTTTCTCCTTGTAAATGCCGATATCGTGAGTCGACGCCTGCTAAACGCGGATAGGGCGCAATATTTAGATATCATCTTCCTGTTAAAGCGGGTTTTTAAATGTGTTGTCAAGTTTCCAAGATACATCATCAAGGAATATTATCAATATGGTTGAACATGGCGGGGAAGCTTATTTGGAAAATTAAGCCAGAATAGCGTTTACCTGAGGTACTTAATTTTTTTATTAAATCGCCCCCCGCAATTTGGTAGAAATAAGTGTATTTTGCAGAGACGGTAAATTGAACCCCATATAAGCGTTGCAATAACTGTAACCTTAATGACTACATCAACGCGGCGTCACTAACGGCATAGTGGTGCCCAAGTCTGTTTTTTTATTTAAATTAAGTTGCTATTGAATTTGATTGATGATAGCTGGATATACTGAGAGTATTATATATGCGTTTAAATGTAATTACTCCAATATTGCAATAATTTCAGAGCAAACAACGTTTAATATTCAAGGGACAACTTTGAAGAATGAGAGAGTGATACATTGAAATTGGCTATCCGACAACTTTCTTTTGTTGCATCCAAATACACTATAGCGTGGCTTGTGACAAAATAAACGCTCCATTTCATGACTCCAGACACATACGACATTGTTACATTCATATAATTATGATATCGATCAAGACGTCGTGGTGGTGCGGTAATTCAACGACCTATCAATCCAAGCAATTATTGTGCTGCAACGTTCCTACTACTTCTATAGATGTGTTTATAAATATGTTTAAGTGGTTATGCTACTGCATAATAATTGATGCATCTAATAATCCATTAGTGTGGGTTGTGACAGTAAACGTTCTATTACAAAATTATATACATAAATAACATATTTATATTTGGCTTGTGTAATTATCATGGTGATGGAGATATGGTAAATCTGTGGATATTCTCTTAAAGCTCTGGGGAGCCACGAAATCAACTCACAATGCATTAACGTTGCTTAGATGATGTCACTGAGCAAGGCCAGATATAGATCACTGTATATTTGAACGAGTATGGCGCAAATCAATTTGGATAGGCCACATATTCAAACCAGTGTCAATACAGCAGCAAACAAAATTGCTCTCTGTGATTGTTACCATCCTTACCAGAATGCGGGTTGTATCGCGCATACGCCGGGTTGTGCCGAATATTATTTCGTAATTAAAACGACAACATGTGAAAGAAAATGGTATTATATCAAACAAATTGCTCATGCTTTAAATATCATTAAAACAAACATGGCGACTTTGAGAGAATGGTTGAGGAAAAATAACTAACATTTTTTTTTATAATTTGTAATCCTATATATTTTTAATTGTTACAACTAAAAAAATAATTAGTTCTAAATTAATGACATAGTATTTCGATTTAGTAAATCAAAGCGGACATTGAAATCGTCAAACATGTAGAGACCGTCTTGGAATTGTAAGTTGGTTTAATGAAAATGTGGAAATTCATCAAACAATATAACTGTGCTTTTTGTTTGTTGTTTCCAGAACTTGGCAATGTTATATTAACTGACTAGCCTCTATGTCTTGGTTGCTACAAGTTTATGGTGTTACAAGGCCTATTCAACTAGCCAGCCTTTTTTCAGAGCATTGTCGGCAAGCCTAACCTTTTATATGCAGGAACTGAGGGTGGTCACTGCCATGGTGCGTGTCGTCCTCAGTGATTCTTTTACGTCTCCAATTAAATTGTGGCGGGCCGCATTTAACGTGATCATCCGAGTCACGAGATATACACAGTCCCCAACATTAAGAACTAGGTTTCTACACCAATCATACCAATAACGGGTCCGGGTATTGAACTCAGAACTCTAGCAGTAAGTAAAGCGGATGTGCTAACAACTACACTACCACACCTATCTATGTTTGCAGGGGGACGGTAGATGTATATACAATTATACATAAGCAAGAAATAGGTGTGTTTCCGGTAAGCCGATCCTACCTTAATTGGAATAGCAAATTAAAAGATTGGGGTCGTTCTATTTTCTTTTAATATTTCAATAAATATTCGTTTCGTTAATTTAGTAGAAGTTATTTAAACAAAACGCGAATAATAAATCAGTACATAATTGGTCTGCATACTGTGGTTTTTCTTATATTTAACCCTGTTACATATTAATGGTTGTTTTCATTGGCAAAAGCCAAGATGGCAGACGCCTCGACTGGATTAAAGAGCCAGAAGAAAGACATCCAGAACATTGATCATAGGTGCTGCGACTACTGCAGCAACAAGGGTTTCATTGATAGGCAGATTCAAATTATGGGTATATGGAAATTTGCAGCCTATTAGCGCAACATTCGCATTCCTATGATGCAACTCTGGAGCGGAATAGCCATGTGAAGATCAAAAGGGATAGGCGATATGTTCATTATTCATCAAAATGTCACATCGACCGCCGCGGGTGTCTCATCTGAGTCACCGTTCACAATGACAGAAAAACAACGAGTACGCGCGTAACCTCGATTAAGGGTTCTTACTGAAGTCGATATTTTAAATAGGAGTTTCCAAGATTATGCCAATTAACGAACTGTTTTATATTCGTATTCTGCGCAATTTGCCCACATATGTTACAGTTAACGTTGCTTCATCCACACGTTGTCAAAATAACGTAACGCTAATAAAGTAATATTTTGATACGAAATTGCTGAAATTGGTTTTATACATAATCAGTTCTTACGTAATGCAATATTCAGAATATAAGAACGTTCAAAGCGCTTTACACTCCACCCCCTGTCAGACCATACTCTGCACATCCTGGCAGACATTACCCTTCACCCCCTGGCAGAACTTACACTCCACCCCCTGTCAGACCTCACACTCCACTCCCTGGCCAACCTTAAATTCTACTCTCTGGCAGATCTTACACGCAACCCCCTGGCAGACCGTACACCCCACCCCCTGGCAGACCTTGTATACCACCCCTGGCAGACCTTACATTCCACCCCCTGGCAGACCTTTCACTCCACTCCCCGGCAGACCTTACACTCCACCCCTTGGCAGACCTTACAAAAAAATGAATTTCTTTGTCGGCTATCTGGAAATTCAAAATTGCTGACTTAATTCGAGTTATCCATATTATAATATTTTGTACACATTAAAATACATCTTAAGATATATACCAGCTTATTTGCGTCCAACATGTAGGACGACATTGTATTTTAGAGATAGGGTGTTTTCGTTTGTCCTTTTAATCATGCAAATGAACAAAAATGTCTTGATTCGGCTGTATTGGGTTGTTATATCACCAACATTATACCTACATTTGTATATTATATATGGACATGAATTTGTTATCAAACTGTAGCTAACAAACTGTAGCTAATAAAATGTGCTTCACACCAAAATAGGTCACAATACTACCACAAAAATATATTTAGCCGCTTATATAACATTATTTTTTATTTGTGTGACACATTTTTGGAGTCTCTGTATAGCAATAGAGTTACTCTCATTATAGAGAATATATTTCACGAATACTCACGGTATAGTGACAAACCATATGTCATCAGATGCAATGGGTAATTAGCTTGCATTTTGTTGTCCATTTATCTGCATATATTAGATAAAGAGATTTCCATGGAGTAACATGTGCAATAGTCAATACTTTCCCTGACGCAAGTCGCGGAAATTGTCAATGTAGGGTACCCTTCTTTAAATAAAAAGGTTTCGCAAGAAATATGGCAGAGCAGACCGCGGGATTATTCATCTATATGCACCAATCTAAAAAAAATATGAGGCCTACTTTTCACACTAAGCTATGTCCACTTCATCCGTAAATATATTCCTTTTACAGTGTGGATCCTGAATAATATAGCTGTTGCATAATCTATAGGCCTCCTAACTAAAGCTTTACAAAATGGCACAACATTATTTTATTGAGTGTTGCAAAATACCTACTAATAATTGTCGTTATACTGTTTGCTTTGTTATTTTTCTTATGTGTTTTTCAAATTCAAACTTTGAATCAATCATAACCCCAATTAATTGTTCGTCTTATATTTTTCCAATTTCATTCGCATCATTATCTATGTTCATATTATAAACATATTACTGATGTACTGTTTTCCCTAAGTGCATCCACTTGCATTTGTCTGGGTGAAATCTAAGTAACCATTGACTTGACCAAGATATTAGGCAATCTACGTAGTCCTATAGTGTATGGTGGGCATCTGAACTATTAATCGTTTTAAACACTTTGATATCATATGTAAACAAAAAAACATCCGAAACCATATTAATCGGAAGATCATATATATATATATATATATATATATATATATATATATATATATATATATATATATATATATATATATATATATATATATATATATATATATATAATATATATATATATATATATATATATATATATATATAAACAAATAGGATCGGTACTAAAGCTCTACCCTGCATAATTCCACTTGTACCATTTGCCCACTCAATGTATTTATCATTTACACTGACCTGTAGTACACGGTCAAACAAGAAGGCGTGGATCCATCTTAGAATGTAGTAATCTCTGGCAAATTATATAAGTTTGTCTGTCAACCTTTTATGAGGGACATATATATATATATATATATATATATATATATATATGTGTGTGTTCCTCTATATAAAATTTTGCTCCATGACTCCATAACATCTAACAGTTAGAGTACAGTAGAACGGCCTTTAATAAACCCAAATTGTTGCGTACTGAAAAGTTAATGTTTCATCATATGTCTAACAATATGTTCTTTTACATAGTGTTCCATACATTTGCATGGTATAATTGTAAGACTGAAAGATCTATAATTTCTTGCCTTTTTTTTTACATTCATCCTTCTTAAGTATAACAGAGATACTTCCCTTTTTCCATTTCTTTGGTAGTTCACCCACAAAAAGTGAATTATTAGCTAGTCTACCTATTGGTTTACATAAATTATTATATAACTCTTTCTAAAACATAGGGTGAACACTATATGATCCTACTTATTTTTACACATTTCCTCAACAATAGTAAGTTATTCCATTTTGTGTCTTAAATCAACTGATGGAATATGATGGATGTCAGCGTCTGGCTATATTGTCAAAATGTGTCCCAATCTGTGTGGTGCATTAGCTTTCATACCTTTATAGTCCCCTTGGTCATAATAATATTTTATAAAGTCGTGTATGATTTGCTATTTCTGAATAACACCTAAATGTAATAAGAAGGACATAATGATCACTCTTACCAAGTGGTCTTTTGTACGCTGTATCATCTATCATACGTTTTTCGTTGGTTCAAACTAAATCAGCAGTGTTCGATTTATTTCTTAATCGTCGACTTGTGGGAGTGTGACGTGTTTTAAAATAAAATTATGCATGTTGCCTTCTTAAAAATTAAAGTCTGGGCTAATAGTATTATCTCAGGGTGTGCAGCAGTTTTGCCAGTCTATGTTGGGGTAATTAAAATATCCAAGCAAGATAAAAAAATAAGTGTTTATAGTCTGCTACCCCGTTAATCAATTTATATAAATGTTCTTTGTTGGTGGCAGAGCTCCCTGGGCTTCTAAATGCATATTATTTCAGAAGAGTATATGTTTTGTTTACATTAATTTTTTCTCAACCCATACCGATTCTTGAAAGTTGGATTCCAAGGATGGGACGGATGTTGCTTTTAGTGTTTGTGATTATATATTCAAACTCCTCTTCCTTGTTTACTAATATTATGGAATAAATCATAGACTCTCATACAAAGTTCAGCTGTATTTATTAAATAATTTATTAAGTAAACTATCAGAGTTGGTGTCATTGTTTTAACTGTTTATGAGCATAATTTGTGTTTACATTGTTTTACTATGATGATATACCAGTTTTTCTTACTCACTGGGGCTTGAATCTTACCATTGTTCTGGTCCGTAGCCTTTCCTTCCTATTTTTCGTTGTTTAAGTCATTTTGGATTCTAAGACATTTATGTTTGTCTTCGGCTTATTTATTTTTGTGTTTATTTAATTGATTTATTTTAAAGTTTCCTGCACAACATGTTCACTATCTTGGGTGGTTTCTACGCTCCTATTGTGATCATCGTTTGGTCTACATGGATGCAAAACAGCTTACGATTTGTCTTACTTCTTTTCTATCGCATTTCGCATCTAACTTTTTTCTACGGCCTCAGGTCTCGTGTTCATAGTTTTAAAATAATATTCACATCTTTCTTCGATACTTTTTTATCATAATATTTTTTCTCTTCCTTTGCATTTTAAGCAAAACGATAGGTTTCCCCATTTAATAATATTCACCAGGCTTGAATTTCAAGCATTTAATGCAGTATTGGTTTCCGCAATACTCGCATTCGAGCATTCTATCTCTCTCTGTATTAAATATTTGAAAGCAAAATGGGACATAAAAATGTATGAATTGCTGCACATGCATTTCCCTTTAGACATTTAATTATATATTGTTTTATAGGATTAGGATTATTGTTTGTTGATATGTTTTGTGAACACAAATTCAATCCAGTGCATATTAGTGAAAACAATGTGCCACAAAATATCACTCCAGCCAGGATTCGAACCAGGCTCTCTTGTTACTTATGTTGACTATTTTATTCTAGCAGTGACTATGTTGTTGTGACTATGTATTCTAACTGTGTACTGGAGTTGTAGCGACTATGTATTCCGACAGTGTGCTTGTAGTGTAGTAACAATGGTGGTGGTGGTTGTGGTGGTGGTGGTGATGGTGGCAGTAGTCACGGTTGCATCATTAATTATATGTACATTAATTATATGTACATTTATGCTACTGATTTTTTACCCCTCTGATCTACCAACCCTTAAATAAATTTAGTCCCTGCCAGGTGACAACTGGTAGATGATTGGTATAGTTAGGCGTATAGTGAACATTACAATTAAGGTTGCAATGAGATATACGTTGAAAATTAAAGGTATGGTTCATTTAAGGGTTTGGTAAAAATTACATTTAGTGGTACAGTTAGGAGTATTGTGTGAATAACAGTTCTGGTTACCTTTTTCGGTACACTGATAACTTAATTTAAGAGGGAGTTCAGTTACTATGTATTCTAGCAGTGTACTTTGGCCACAGTGACTATGTATTCTATATGTTTGCTTTAGGTACAATTTATATGTATTCTAGTTGTGTTTTGAGGGTGTATTGACCATGTGTTCTAGCTTATTTATTATGCATTTGTAATAAGAGTGTGCAAATATATGTTCTAGCTGTGATATGTTGGTACAGTGATCATGTATTCTACTTTTCTAACTGACTGTATTTTTCATGTGTACTGATAATGCTGTTACTACGCTTTATAACTGTGTACAGGAGTTGTATTGACTACGTTTTCTAGCTAGGTACTGATAGTATAATGACTATGCATTCTAGCTGTGTCCTCTGAGTTCAGTGACTTTGTATTATAGCTGTATACTGGTGAGCAGTGTTTTTATTTTGGCTGTGTACTGAGTATTCAATGACTATGAAACATAACCGTGTACTAGAGGTGTAGCGACTATTTCTTCTTACTTTTTGTTGGGGGTAGAGCGATTGTATTTTTAAAATTATTTTTTTGTATTCTAGCTGTGTAATGGGGGTTTATTGAATATTATAATAACTGTTTAATGGGGGCGCAGTGAGTAAATAATGTAGCTGTGTACAGCTAAAAGTGCAGTTGTAAGAATGGTGAGAATTAAAGTTAGGGTATTTTATGGGTGTGGTGAGACTTATAATTAAACGAACTGTTAGAAGTATAGTAATAATGACAGTTAAAGTGAAGTTAATAATTACAATTAAAGGTATGGTGATAATTAATTGTAAGTATATACCTAGGTGTATTGTGATAATAACAATTCAGGGTAGAGTAACACCCTCCTATTAATACCCGCTCAGTGCATCAGTCACGTTGTTGCGCCCAATTACAAGCAGGGCTGCCTACCAACGCTATCTTAACTCGAACATGTATCGACATGTCCGCGTGGGAAATTTTACTACTAACTGCCAGTTATTTTTAATAGTGCCGCCATTGCCTTATCATTTAAAATGAACAATTTAATCAATAATTTAACAAGATTGGCACCCCAAACAACAAGTTTCATATGGCATGTAGACAAGGAAGCCATTGGTTTATCAAGAGCCCAAAAATTTTCCCATATATGTGTAGCCGGCCTTCATCAGATATTTGTAAATTATATTTCTTTAAATATTCACACTACTAGCATTAAAACAATCATTTGGCAGTTTGTTCCATTTATTTATCATCCTTTGTGAGAAAGAGTACTTTATCATTTCTTCTTGACGTTTGAAGAACATATTCCTATTCCTATCAAGAACATATTCCTATTCCTATCAAGAACATATTCCTATTCCTATCAACAGCTTTTAGTTTGTCTATTTCCTTCCTACGATACGGCCTCCATGCTTGAAAGCAATATTCCAAGTGTGGCATTACTGTTGCTTTGTGCAGGGGTACAATTAGCTGTTTCTTCTAATACGTGATAGTTCTCCTAATTAGCCCTATAATTTTTTTCGTTTTGAAGCAGCAATCCCACATTGCTCTGAAACTTTCATGTCAGCACTAAATGTTACTCCTAAGTCCTTTTCTTGTGTGGTTCTACCTAGTACAGCATCCCCCATTTTATATTATTTTCCATGTGTCCATGTCCTATGTGTATGCATTTACACTTCCCAAATTTGAATAACATTAGCAATTTTCTGACCATTTAACTAATTTATCTAGATCATCCAAAACACTGTGTTTATCTGTAACATTAGTAACCGTTCTGAATGCTTGTGTGTCATCTGCAAATTTTAGTACTTTGCTAGACATGTAATCTTCCAAATCATTTATATATATTAAACATAGTATAGGGCTTAATACTGATCACTGTGGTACCCCACTCAGAACATATTTCCAATGTGAAATTTCGCCATCTACTATTACTCTATGTCTTCTGTTTTACGTCACTCTTCTATCCAACTGATTACAGCATTACCTATTCCATGGGCTCTTAGTTTAAGTAACAATCTTTGATGTGACACTTTATCGAAAGCTTTCTGAAAATCTTAGTAGACGACATCCACTGGTGATCCGGCATCTACCCATTTTTGTAATTTCTTCAAAAAAACATAAGAAATTGGCTAGATATTTACGTTTTTTAGCTTTTACAATTAGCAATATTATCAGTATTTTCGCTTGATAATAGTATGGATTCACTTACGTTTACCTTTAGCTGCCGGTCGTGCAATATATTGCGCGACGGATAGGCCCCTTCATGTTCGGTCAGGTGCGGCTTTTCCATTGCTCCGTAGAGGGCCATGTGGCTATTAGTCAATTGGGGAGTAGCCTAGGTATTGACTGTGAAAATGGCGTCGCGAAAGCTTTAGTTTTTACAGTTGAAATTACGATTGAAAAAGCCTTAGAAATTTGTGCCCGACGGGAAAAACGAACTATTGCGCTGCGATCGCGACTGATAACAGATCCGCGTGAGGTACTGAGAATTATCGATAATATGAGCGATGATGACAATTTATCGAATGAAGAAGACAGTGCTAGTGATGATGACACAATATCGCCCATGTTGGAACAATCGGACAGCGAGTCTGAGGGGATTGATTCCGACCATGACGATCCAACTCCAGGACCGAGTGGCAGCGGAGATACAGGAAGTCATGTTGCTGATCCTGACTCATCAAGTAGTGACACAGATGAAAACGTCCAAGCTCGACCAAAAAGAAGTTGTATTCCTACAATGGCTAGTAGAGGCAGGGCACGGCGACGTTTTGCTGTCCCAGGTCCAGGACGTGTCCGTGCTGACCGATCTCGGTCCCCGACAAGACAGCCTGCCAGTGGGCGTGGTCGTGGTCGTGGCAGGACCATGGCTAGAGGACGGGTGCCTGTCCGAGACCGTAGCACAAGCAGATATCGTGGCTGGTGTGATAATTTCACACCAAGACAGAACACTGTTGAATTTACAGCAAATGTTGGCCCAACATTTAGAAGAAACCGCCTGCCAGCCAATGTATTCCCGATAGATGTGTTTGAATTGTTCTTTGATGGGCCAGTGATTGATCTCTTTGTCAAACAAACAAACTTGAACTATGAGCGAAAGAAAGCTGCTGAACCCAACAAGCACAGAAGTTCATGGCAAGCTACCTCAAGTCGTGAAATGAAGGCTTTCTTTGGCATTGCCATTGCCATGGGTATTGTGCGGCTGCCACAATTGCATGACTATTGGCGACAGAAAGAGTGGCTATTTCGCATACCTTCATTTGCCGAAGTAATGCCGAGAGATAGATTCATGCAAATCTATCGCTACCTGCACGTGTCGGATGACACACAGTTCGTTCCTCGAGGAAACGCAAATCATGACCCTCTGTTCAAAGTACGAGCACTACTGGACTTGATGCAGACTCGGTTTCGTACATTGTACAATCCTGCGAGAGAGTTATCTATTGATGAAAGTATGATTCCTTTCAAAGGTCGAATCTACTTTCGCCAGTACATTCCGTCAAAGCGTGCGAGATTTGGAATCAAGGCATTTGTGATGGCCGAGGCAAAGTCAGGCTACGTATGTGAGATACAGATATACACTGGTGCCCGTCTGAATGAAGACCGCGAAATAAACTTGTCTGGTCGTGTTGTACGTGAACTGATGGTGCACACACGTGATGTCGGCCATCACCTGTACACCGACAATTACTACACCAAAGTGCCGATGATGCAGGAGCTGTATCAACAGAAGGTAATTGATTTCATAATATAAATATACCAATTCATATATTTTTGTAATTAGTTGTATAGTTATAATTTGTTTATTTGGCAATGATGTTTATTGTTTTGTGTGCATTTTATTTATTTTGTGATGGCCGAGGCAAAGTCAGGCTACATGTGCGAGATACAGATATTTTGTTTCTTTACAAGAGTACCAATAATGCAGTAGCTACAGAACGTAGCTGGCCCTCTATCAAAACATGTTCTGTAGTTTTGCATATTTTTTGGCAGTGAATTTGATTGTTCTGTATACATTTGTTTTTTATTGTTTTGTGCAGTTTTTCATTGTGCAACATTTTGGTATTTTTCTATAACATATGATTACTGTTGCAGGTGTACTGCTGTGGAACAGCCCGGGTGGATCGCAGTGGCTTTCCCAGTGCGATTTCAGTGAAATCAATGAGAGGCCGCAAGCGTGGCGATAACATGTGGCGAATGAAATCACCAATTCTCGCTCAAGTGTGGATCGACAGCAAACCGGTGCACTTCTTGAGCACGATCCATTCACCAGAACATGACGCAGCGGTCCCGGCAGCAGACAGAACTGTCAAGCGCAAGGGAAAACAAGGTGAAAGGGGTGGCATCGACGTTGTAGCACCACCTTGCATTCGCGACTACAACAGACACATGGGCGGTGTTGACTTCGCGGATCGCATCATAAAGTATTACAACTGTGCTCGACGCTCTCGCAGATGGAATCGACGAATCATTGTCCATCTGCTAGAGTTGTCAATTCATAATGCGTACGTGCTAGAGTCATTCTACCGAGACCATCGAAGTGCCAACAATCGCTTGCTGCGAAAACATCAGGGATTTCGCGAGGAATTGGCAGATCAGTTGGTCGCTGGTTATCCTGCTGGACGGAAACAAGCAGGCCGGCCATCGGATGCCTATGCAAATGAAGCACGCTTTCAGAATGTTGGGAGGCACCATCCATCCAGTGATGCATGCAAGGACTGTGCCCTATGCACCAAGAAAGTCAAAGCCACATATCCTGGTGGCATCATTCCACGTGGAGTGAACAGGCACACACTGGGCATTCGCCGATCGAACATGAAATGTGAACAGTGTGGTGTTCATCTGTGTGTGAAGAAAGACAGCAGTTGTTGGATTGATTGGCACACCAAAGTGTGAGTCATTTGTTGGTACTGTGGTGCAGACTGTAGTCGACGATGTAGGAAGTAGGCTGATCAGCCTGTAGAAATTGAAATTGTCTGAACATTTACACTGTAATATTTGATGCATAAAATATCAAATAATGTATTGATTATCTTCAAATTGTGCTACTTTATGTAAATGTCACTTTTGTTTCAGAATATGCAATCATTATTCATGTACAACTCTTATTCATGTATGACAATCAGTTTTCTTGTTATCCCTTCCGAAAATGCAGAAATCGTCTGGATGTTTATAGTTTGTAATGATGGATGCATAACATATCAGATAATTGACCGATTATCAGCAGATTTTGCTACTTTGTGTAAACTTCAATGTACTTTCTGAATATGTAATTGTTATTCACGTATGTCTATTAGTTTTCTTGATATCCTTTGTGAAAGTAGATGGTATGTTGTTCGGCTAAGACGTTTTTGGCCGTTTTGAATAAATTATGGTGTCGCATGACTTCAAAAACACTTTTTTTTCAATATACATAGATTCATGAGGAAGTTACCTTTCCAAAAATGTATACATATGTAAGGAAAGTCTTGGTAGTAATGGAATTAAATGCGTTTAAAATATGCACCAACATTTCTGTAAAAAAAATCCAGGCAGTAGTCACGGTTGCATCATTAATTATATGTACATTAATTATATGTACATTTATGCTACTGATTTTTTACCCCTCTGATCTACCAACCCTTAAATAAATTTGGTCCCTGCTAGGTGACAACTGGTAGATGATTGGTATAGTTAGGCGTATAGTGAACATTACAATTAAGGTGGCAATGAGATATACGTTGAAAATTAAAGGTATGGTTCATTTAAGGGTTTGGTAAAAATTACATTTAGTGGTACAGTTAGGAGTATTGTGTGAATAACAGTTCTGGTTACCTTTTTCGGTACACTGATAACTTAATTTAAGAGGGAGTTCAGTTACTATGTATTCTAGCAGTGTACTTTGGCCACAGTGACTATGTATTCTATATGTTTGCTTTAGGTACAATTAATATGTATTCTAGTTGTGTTTTGAGGGTGTATTGACCATGTGTTCTAGCTTATTTATTATGCATTTGTAATAAGAGTGTGCAAATATATGTTCTAGCTGTGATATGTTGGTACAGTGATCATGTATTCTACTTTTCTAACTGACTGTATTCTTCATGTGTACTGATAATGCTGTTACTACGCTTTATAACTGTGTACAGGAGTTGTATTGACTACGTTTTCTAGCTAGATACTGATAGTATAATGACTATGCATTCTAGCTGTGTCCTCTGAGTTCCGTGACTTTGTATTATAGCTGTATACTGGTGAGCAGTGTTTTTTTTTATTTTGGCTGTGTACTGAGTATTCAATGACTATGAAACATAACCGTGTACTAGAGGTGTAGCGACTATTTCTTCTTACTTTTTGTTGGGGGTAGAGCGATTGTATTTTTAAAATTATTTTTTGTATTCTATCTGTGTAATGGGGGTTTATTGAATATTATAATAACTGTTTAATGGGGGCGCAGTGAGTAAATAATGTAGCTGTGTACAGCTAAAAGTGCAGTTGTAAGTATGGTGAGAATTAGAGTTAGGGTATTGTATGGGTGTGGTGAGACTTATAATTAAAGGAACTGTTATAAGTATAGTAATAATGACAGTTAAAGTGAAGTTAATAATTACAATTAAAGGTATGGTGATAATTAATGGTAAGTATATACCTAGGTGTATTGTGATAATTACAATTCAGGGTAGAATAACACCCTCCTATTAATACCCGCTCTGTGCATCAGTCACGTTGTTGCACCCAATTACTAGCAGGGCTGCCTACCGACGCTATCTTAACTCGAACATGTATCGACATGTCCGCGTGGGAAATTTTACTACTAACTGCCAGTTATTTTTAATAGTGCCGCCATTGCCTTATCATTTAAAATGAACAATTTAATCAATAATTTAACAAGATTGGCACCCCAAACAACAAGTTTCAGATGGCATGTAGACAAGGAAGCCATTGGTTTATCAAGAGCCCAAAAATTTTCTCATATATGTGTAGCCGGCCTTCATCAGATATTTGTAAATTATATTTCTTTAAATATTCACACTACTAGCATTAAAACAATCATTTGGCAGTTTTTTCCATTTATTTATCATCCTTTGTGAGAAAGAGTACTTTATCATTTCTTCTTGACGTTTGAAGAACATATTCCTATTCCTATCAAGAACATATTCCTATTCCTATCAAGAACATATTCCTTTTCCTACCAACAGCTTTTAGTTTGTCTATTTCCTTCCTACGATACGGCCTCCATGCTTGAAAGCAATATTCCAAGTGTGGCATTACTGTTGCTTTGTGCAGGGGTACAATTAGCTGTTTCTTCTAATACGTGATAGTTCTCCTAATTAGCCCTATAATTTTTTTCGTTTTGAAGCAGCAATCCCACATTGCCCTGAAACTTTCATGTCAGCACTAAATGTTACTCTTAAGTCATTTTCTTGTGTGGTTCTACCTAGTACAGCATCCCCCATTTTATATTATTTTTCCATGTGTCCATGTCCTATGTGTATGCATTTACACTTCCCAAATTTGAATAACATTAGCAATTTTCTGACCATTTAACTAATTTATCTAGATCATCCAAAACACTGTGTTTATCTGTAACATTAGTAACCGTTCTGAATGCTTGTGTGTCATCTGCAAATGTTAGTACTTTGCTAGACATGTAATCTTCCAAATCATTTATATATATTAAACATAGTATAGGGCCTAATACTGATCACTGTGGTACCCCACTCAGAACATATTTCCAATGTGAAATTTCGCCATCTACTATTACTCTATGTATTCTGTTTTACGTCACTCTTCTATCCAACTGATTACAGCATTACCTATTTCATGGGCTCTTAGTTTAAGTAACAATCTTTGATGTGACACTTTATCGAAAGCTTTCTGAAAATCTTAGTAGACGACATCCACTGGTTATCCGGCATCTACCCATTTTTGTAATTTCTTCAAAAAACATAAGAAATTGGCTAGATATTTACGTTTTTTAGCTTTTACAATTAGCAATATTATCAGTATTTTCGCTTGATAATAGTATGGATGCACTTACGTTTAAGATTTAGCGTCATTGATATACTTACATATATGTTTTGTGTATGTCTGCTTGTTTGCTGCATGTCGCTGGGTCAATCTTATAAGCGGTCTGGTATGATCTCGTGGCCTAAAACAAGTGCGTATACTGTTAACAAACCCGCCTACTCGCACTCGCTGTCTGTACGACGACCACCAGTCGATAGCTTTTTGAAATAGTTTTACTAGTAGTAAAACCTAATGGAAATTTCTGGCAATAGAATACGTGTTCACTGGTACAATACCGTGTTTTTTCCATTTCTCCTTTCCTCGTAAGGCCCTTTGATCCCTGTTGGTGATTTTAGCTGCAGTCGCCGCAGTCGCCGTCGCCGCCACCGGCGCTGCTCCCTTACGTCGCATGATATCTGACCCCTATTACTGGACTCCTTGACCAGTCCTTTCTTCGCTAGGGAGTTCGTGTTGTCCTACAGCCGACAGGGGGTGCTGATGTAATGTGAGCGATATTACAAGATTTAACAAGATTTGCCATCCAAGCCAAAGGCCCAGATGGCAAGTGGACAAGGAAGCCATTGTCTTATCGAGAGTCCAACAATGTTCATCTACTTATAACCCGCCGTCCTGAGATATGTGTCAATCTTGTTTTTAAACATATTCACGCTGCTAGCAGTTACACAATATGTAGACAATTGTTTCCATTAATTTATTGTCCTCTGTGAGAACGAGTGCTTAATGATGTCCAATCTACATTGATCCTTTACAGATTTTACCTCATGTCCTCTAGTTCTGCTATACTGAGCTCGTTTGCTATATAAATTGAACAAGAACATGTATAGTTGATAAAGGTCATTTAATAATTGTATCCAACTGTAACAAATAACATATATATTTCGATGAGACAAAGCTTAAGCGCTTAGCAAATGATACCGTACTACAATCAGTTATTAAATGACAAATCAAATTAGCAAAGGTGGGGCGATAATATCCCCCACCGGGCCTCATACCGTATAGGCCCAACCCCCACCCCAAGGCTCCGCCAGTGAGCTAAACCGCATATGGAGTGATTCAGATGCTAATAGTACAACTAGTCAAAGCGAATATCAGTACACGTTAAGGAAACAACACGTTTATGTAAATATATGGGAATAAATTGGATGCCAGGGCGAAACCAGTCCTGCTCTCTATTGCCATGCTGCACACAGTGGATGCCAGTTATCCTGGAACAACCACTGCCTATAGCGATAGGCAAAGTAAGTATGTGATGAAAGGAGTATGTTCCAAGCTAGCGGCATGTTGTGCACAGTCATACTGCAACATCCACTACCCCCAGCAGTAAGCCAAGTATCTGAAGAACGGAAAGTGTCCTCTCTAACCGGATGTCGTATACAATTGGGCATAGTACTGCACACAAAGGATGCCAGTCATACTGAAGCACCCAATGCCTACCGGGCAACCCAGACACATTCAAGTTCTGGTCAGCTGCAGCATAGGGATACGAATATAACTCCGTTGTTGGTCTCGGTTGGAGCCAAGACGCCATCTACCGTGCTGCAGCCTCCTGAAAACGTGACAATTTGTCAGCTACGACATTAGTCTTTCCTGGAATATGCTTTGCTTTAAAATAAACATTAAAGTTCAACGAAGTCACTACTAGACGCCTAAGTAAGCGCATTAGGTGAACTTTTTAGATGACTGTTTGTTGATCACTTCAACCACAGCTTGGTTGTCAGTGAGGAACAAGACTGAGTGGTTTGCCATATATTGCCCCCACAGTTCCAAAGCGGCTACGATAGGATATAGTTCCAAAATTGCAATGTTATAACTTTGTCAGGTGTCCGGGAAAGTGCCATTAAACCACCGGGAACCAAAAGCTGCGTAGATGCAGCACATGTGTACAACTTAGCCGAATCCGATGAAACCCAAGTACTATTGATGAGCATAGTGACCCCATTGAACGAATACATAAAGCAATGCCAGGCTGCTAAGTCAGCTCGTGACTTTGCAGTCAACCGGGTGTGATGGTTAGGCCTAGATATGCCAACCGTGAGATTGTTGAGGCGACGATTGAAAGCGCGACCTGGTGAAATGACTCGGCTTGCAAATGTGAGTAGCCCTATGACAGATTGGAGTTGGTGTAAATTAATAGAACGACATTTCCGCATGGCCGCAAGAGATGACATAAACTGCTGAACTTTATCTTGGGGAAGGCCTCCCACTTGAACGTTTCCAGTTCGATGCCATGAACAGTGATGAGTGTAGCTGAAAAACAGGTCTTCTCTTGTTTGATGGGAATAGAAAGCTCGTTTGCCAGTGTCATGAAAAGATTAAGATCGTCAAACAAAGTGATTCATTTGGGGGACCGGTGAAGATGAAATTGTCCGATATGTGATTCACATCCATTAATAATAATAATACTAATGATAATTAACTTCTATGGTGTCTATATCCTCAGGAACCTGAGCTCGGAGGCGCAACAAAACAAGATCAGTAAGCATAATCATGAACAGGGACGCGCAAAAGTCAGTATCAGAACGAGAGACAACCGAACATTTATGGTGGAAATGCAATTTGGAATAGATATGTCTTGAGGTTTTTTCGGAAAATAGCAATAGTTTCAGATGTTTTCAAAGTGACTACACCCCGTGTTTACAGGACCCGATGCAAAGCACAGTATTTTTTAAAATGCGGCAACACTCAGAACATCCGATTGGCAGGCAACGTTCGTAGAAGAAATTATAATTCCGTGTGAAACCGAACAAATGACAGCAAGACGGGTGGATGGGAATGATGCGAAAGGCACCATCATTGTCGATCTTACCCACAAATGCACTTGGCCAAACTGATTCAACAAAGATATGACATGGTTTGAAGTTTCATAACAGACAGTGCTGAAGTCCTTTGGAATACATTCCCTGTGGGTAAGAAAGATCATGAATAAGACGGAATGCGTTTGGCACTTTCTTTGCGACTACCCGAAGCGGGGATGACTGATAATGAGTTAGTGGCGGTGAAATGAATGGGCCAGCAATGCGACCCAGTGAAAGCTCTTCGGAAAGTTTATGTTCGACTACGGCCTTGTGGTCTAAAGCAGATGGGTGATTGTGGGTAGAAAGGAGAGAAGGGGTACCAAAGTAGTCTATTTTGAATCCGTTGATAAAACCGTCCACCAGAAAGTTAACTCCCGCCTGGTCATAACCAATGAGGCCCTGTATTAACTGTTCAGGATTTATTGGTGTTGGGACTGCTGACGTTTTGACGACATGAGCTGGGTGGGTGGGGTGCATGACATTTGCACATGCGCGAGTGACACTTGCCCCCTCGCTGGTATTACCAGCAGTAGCCAACTGGAAAGGGCTGCGGGGGACGGGATTTGATGGGCACAGGGCGGGGAGCACGAGCTGACCCCCTGAACATCCTTAGTGTACATACACTTGAAGAACAGGTCCCACCTGGGTTGCTCCTAGGGGAAACCTGCTAAATCAAACTGTCGGAGTGACCGGAATCGTGCGTCATATTGCCGCCAGGCCAATGGTGGACCTGTCACAGCCATATCACGAACAACCTCGCAATATTTAAACAAGCCGGGTGCTGCCTCCGGAAAACGATGCTGATCGATGGTGGAAATATGCCTTCCCTTGGCCTGGGGCAGCAAAGAGAATACATGGTGCGAGACACAAGATGAAACGGCCATTTGCTGGGGTTGGAAATGGTGGATGTGAGTCAATTAAAAAAACTCAACGAATTCATTCGCCCATATATTGGCCTTTATGCGCTCAGGAAGGTCGGCCCCCGTGACGGTGGTGTGGAATGGAACACACGTGTTTGGAGCAGGCTCACCCTTATCGTCCATCAATGTGCTGAGTGCGCCTGCAACAGCGAAGTTCATGGGATTGTCCCGCTCGATGTTTGGGCCTGCCATTGGCCACACGACTTCGGGGGCGGGATCCACCGATGGCGCGAACGCAGTGGGGGTGACATCAGCGGCTCGTGTCGCATCCCGGTCCTCCAGCAGCTGTTTTAGCACTTTCCTGGTAACAATGGCCACCGTGTCAGCAGTGTTGCCTACTGCTTCTGGGACCCCGTCAGATGCGGCTGGCAAGTCCTCTGGTCGCCCCGCAGAGGCGGCAACCGTGCGACGTCGGCGAATGATTGGTGCTGGCGCAGGCGGCTCATCCTCGGCGGCGCGCTTCCTGGCTGCTCGTCGTTGGGACGGCAGTCTCACCATGGCTCGTGTCGGTTTTGGTAGATGTCCGCGTGGCGGCTTACTGCAAATGTTAAACAAGGGGCAGAAACAGCGTCCATTTGCAAGGTAAATAATGGCACCATTGTGTTACAATCCCAAATAAATGTGTGGGGGGGGGGATAAACAAACAGTTTATCACAGCACATCCACCAAACACGGGTGATGAGAGAGAGGGACCAGCAGATCCAGCAGTTGGTATCACAACACACACACCAAACACGAATCATAAGAGAGTGGGGCCATCAGAGCAAGCAGTCTGTTTCACAGCACACCCACCAAACATAAGTCATAAAATAGAGGGGCCATCAGGGAAACCTCACAGCATCACAGCACACCTTCTGTAAACATGATTGTTATGAAAATAATTCCCAGAACCACACACCACTCATGTAATGTCACTAGTAACAGGGTTGTACTACCACAGCCGACAATAGCATTATATTTGTATTATTGAAGTCTGCACCGTAACTAGCATTACCGTAGGAAACAGTGTAGAAATAAGTGGCGGCGGCATAATAAATATATATTAATGGCATAACAGCAAGAAGTTGGATGAAAGCCAGTCATACTGAAACCAAAATGCAACATCTAGCATTCACAAGAACAGTATTAGGACCGAGAAGTGTTAATAACCGGGTGTGCTGACGGTGCAAACATAACTAGCAATTATTTTGTTGTTATATCAACTACGTCTCAGTAATAACTGCACAAGGGTGAGGGAATGCCAATATAAACTAGCCTGTACTTACAGCTGGGAGAGAGACTGGTTCCACTGTTTCGCAGCAAATAAGGCAGCAAACCGAGCGTCGTTAAAATCAGCACGCGGTGCATACCGCCGGGGCCCGGTCGGGCGCCCGGCGATGCGCGGCATAACCTGACAAAGGACTACTTCCGACACCGAAGCGACAGCCAACACCCGCTGGGCGAGGGCTACAATACGGGAGGCAAGTCGACTGGGATCGACGCCGGCAAGGGACAGTTCGTTAGTGCCGATGTCGACTATAACCGCTCGCGGACCGAACTCGCAAATCAGCGGCAATTCGGCCAGCAAACCATCAACTTTGAAACCGCCCACGCCGTGGTAAAAAGCTTGAAAATTGCGCGGAAACCTACAGATCCGCCCCAACAATCTGTGTCGTACCATCACGACGCAGTAACAAAACCGCTTAACAAAACTATGACCAATAACCAAGAGATCCGAGTCCATAGCGGACGTGAAACGAAGGCAATTTTCGAGAAGGGTGACAAAATGGCGTTGAACAAAGGAACTGTGCGAGACCAACGAGCAAAATGCTAAATCCACTAAAATCAAGGATTAAAAAAAGTTGCAGTACGCGAACAAACGCGTATCACTTACATATACTATAGACAAAGTGTCTAAACATAATTGAACAATACCAATCTAGAAATCGTGGTTGAATAAAATCTTCCTTCGTGTTGAGAAAACGAAGACGGGCGACGTTATTGAATTCCAACACAAAGGGAACATTCCATACTCAGCCTCGTTTTGATGCCGGGTGAATGCTTGCGTAATCCAGACCGTTGACCGACTATCATACAAGGACCGTTGGCGGAATATCATCTCAAAGACAATAATAGTAATATTCGCCTCACATTGTATAAATATTATTTTCTACATATGTAAAAATATTAATTTTAATGCGAAATTGCTATGACATTAGGTTAATACATCAATAACTTCTTACATAACGCAGTTTTCAGTTTGTAGCGACGTTCAATGCTCTTTATTTCCCATCCCCTGCAAGAGCTTACACTCCACCCCCTGGCAAACCTTACACTCCATCCACTGGGGTATCTTACGCATAATTGTATATTGTACTAATTTATACAGCAAAGTGAACTGGGACAACATGGAGCAAAGTAAATTAGAACGGCGGCAACCACTGATGGGATTACTGTAGATATCATATTGACCAAATCAAATAAAGGAATGGGTAACATGTGTCAGAGAGTATTTATATGAGTTCATGATGACTGGACACATGAATAATGACTAATTAACCAATACTAGAGGACCAAATTCGAAATGATGTACGATCAATACTATTTTGACTGACGGACACATATATGTATTAGAACATATTAAAAACGTAAAACTAAATGGGGATATATGTTAAAATTACTATTAAGATCCAGATATTTTTTACGATTGATGCACTATGTTTAATGTACAACCAACGTGTGGTGCAACATTCGAGGTGCAATAACCGTCAATACAGCGACTTATTGCAATAATGTGTCATGGTGTTTCGATTCAATGTGGTGGGCGTGACAGCTATTTAAGTGAGGTGACCAAAACATAAAATGCAAGCCCATTGGTTATTTATCTGACATGGAGTCACGTGACATCGCATTTATAAAGGCGATGCGCGTAAAGTAAAATATTCACTGCGTAACAGCACAAACTTACAGACGAGCAATATCCAGGTACGTTGCAATTTGACGTTTTAACTAATTTCAATGATATAATAATAATAATAATAATATATATATATATATATATATATATATATATATATATATATATATATATATATATAATTTAGATTGGAACTTTTGTTACTGATTCAAATTATATACGTTCGATAGCCTCACGTCGCCATCCAAGTAAACTTTCGGATTTATTTGAACTACATAGCAGCATGTATACTATTGCATCGTTTGAGGCTGCGTTTTTGTGTTCTCACAGTTTCGTTTGCATGCGGCATTTCCTCGGATTTGGGGAACTGTTGTACAAAGGGTAGTTGGCAGATATATAGTGGCTACGATATGCATGTTTTCTAAGGTTGCTCAGAGCAACGCAATATAGTTCAAACGTCTGCATCAGTTCATTCTTACGAACGCATCGTGAAACCAATCCCTGCCTAAAAAGAATATAAAAATGTGGGCAGTGAAATCTCGCATAGCTAAAAGTGATATATTATATATATAGACGCTGTTCTAGGTAGAAATACTTACGGATAGCTTTTCACATTACCGGGTAAATCAGGTAGATGTTAATAGAAATACTATACATGCGCACATGCATTTACATTCAAAGACTCACGGACGCAAGCAGGTTCCCACGTACGCACAAACACAGTCGCGCAAACACGCACAAACGAACGCACACAAAAACACACGCATGCTCTCACGCTCACACACATATTCACGCATGCAACCACACACACGCACACGCAAACACGCATGCAAACACACACTCACACATACCCACGCACACACACACACACATACACACACACACACACACACACACGCACGCACGCACGCACGCAAGCACGACACTAACTCAATGTTGTTCATCGTGTTTCGTAGGTGAGAACTGAACAAGTAAAATGGCGAATGTATGTGGACTGCTGGTGTTGAGTCTCGCGTGCTTGTTGCTGTGTCAGGTAAAGTTGAAAGTATCATTCCATATGTTTAGAAATATGTAATTATGCACATTTATTTTAAAGTATATGTGTTTCAGTACCTGTTCAGTAGATTTACCTGCTTGTTGGTAGGATGTGCTACATTGTAGAATGGCTAGTAAAGCATATGCGAGAATCGCAATATAACCAGTGTTCGCCACACGTGCGTATCCTTTGTTCTTAAGCATATACTACTTATTTTAGATGAAAACATTTGATGATTACGTGCACTGCGAGTGCCTATGATACCACAGTATATTTTCATTGTTTAGATGATGTACCTGAGTGAAGCTTGCACTAAAGATAAGAAGTAAGTGATATAAACGATGTGATCCGATAAGGATCATTCACACAGAACATATATGTGACACTTGCAACACCCCATCGTTGTCGTCAGATATCATTAACGGAACCTGTTATGGTGTCGCATAATCACGTTGGTGGTGATATTGCAATTATTTCGGGTAAATTTTGGGAATATCTTATTAGCTGCCTGCATTTAATATCGCCTCCGCATAGTTCTATACCACAAACACGTTCTCCTCGTTTTGTCCACACATATATAATTGCGGTTTGAATATTTGTATTGTTGTTGTTTATTGGTGTCTTGTGTTCTCCTTCAGGTGTACTTTTCCTGGGTGCGGCACTTTCTGCTGTCCTAACACGAATAAGTGCCTTAGATCCTGCGGGTGTGGATACGGGGGTTTGTGGGCTCAAGTAAGCATCACATTTTTTTATATTTAAAGATATTTCGGGTCATGGCATGTTCCGATCATATCGTGTTTGGAACCATCTATGGTTAGTAGATTGCTAGGGGGCGCCATAGTTAGCCTATGTCTGTCATGTATGAATAGTATTATTTATTCTATGATAATAACTTTATATTTATACAGCGCAATTTCAGTTCAATACGCAAATACATATACTTTATTCACATTGTCTACCACACTTCCTTCCTTCCTCTTCCTCGTCTCCCTTCCTTCCTCTCTCACTCCCTCCCCCATCTCTCATCTCAACGTGTCTCCTTCCTATCTTCCTCTATCCTTTCTTCCTTTCCTAAATACCAGGCCTACTCGATTTACAATTGACGTTTATTTGTCATATGCATATATTGAAAGTTGCCAAATTTGGGCAAAGTGCCGAAATATAATTTGGAAAATACTATTTATCAAATTGTCAAATTAACTCTCTTCACGTGGTATTGTTTTTTTTTTATACAACGTCACATTTTCCATTTCAGTCATTGCAGTGTTGAGTGATCTCCAACTCTCTTCACAACGGTATTGTTTTTTATACAAAGTCACGCATTTTATTTCAGCCAAAGAAGTGTTGAATTAGCTCCAGCAGAGAGATTCCTTCCCATGTCTACCGCAGACAGCATGACACCTGTCTTAGAGCGACCGTGAAATACACAAAAGCGCCGTGTACTTCGCACGACCAAACAACCTAAAGTTTCTACTAATAGCGTATAACTGACTCAAAGATGTCGCTGCTAACTTGTATTATTCAAGCCAATATGACTACGCAGGAAAAACAATTGCGATGATATTTCGAAATGATACAGTTGTCCTTTGTTAACATATGTTTCTCGTCATGTTAAAGTTTCTTTCACTAACTATTGTTCGTGTTTCTTTAGAAGCATTTACCTGTTTGTAACGAATGCTGCACTTATTAAGCCGAATAGGTACACATGGTGCTGGGCTTGCACAACCGACATTACACAAAGATAAACTGGAAACACATGAAAACCTGCGATTGCGCACGAATATCTTTCCGGATGACGCCGTTCAGTATATTGACCTGACGAAGACATAACAAAAACACTCGAGGCACTCGACTCGACACTTACGATATGTCGGAGTGCGTAAAAAGACACGTGTTGTGTCTGCAGATGCTCGCGAGAAAGAAGAACGCGAAGTTGAAGAAAGCCATCATCGCCAACGCCGACAGCGATCTGAAGCGTAGTATCGCCGTGTGTGCGTATAACATTATAAAAGGGACGTTCGATTGACGCGGAGGCAGAAGGAAAAGCTACGACGGTACAGAAAGCAACTCAGAACATTGGCGAATAAAGGAACGGGTGTGGCGTGTCAGAGAGCGATCATACAAACCGGTGGTTTCCTGCATTACTAGCTCCGTTAGCGACTTCGTTCCTTCACCGGTTCCTTCACCGGCACAATTTGCTACAGTATATGGAGCACACCATGCCTTGGTGGACCCGAGGCTGTTGGAGACTACTCGACCGCAACCGCCTTCAGATACGGTCGGAAACATCATTCGAAGTCTCAACGACGAAATGAAAGCGATCATCCCTCGAATGGATTTGTAAGACCGGGAGAAGGTAACGTTGTGCAATCAGCTATTGAGTCGCTTCAACGACATGAACGATATGCGCGCGCAACAATCGACACGAGTGAGCGTGGTGAACGACAAAAAGAAACATGCCGCTGGAGAAGCAGCGGAAACGGAAGTGGCGCGGACAGTAGCTGTAAATCGTGTAAAAGTAGACATAGCCGACGACGTTCTGAAAACCCTGAGAAAGAAAGCCAAGTGCTTTGTCGAAAGACTTAAAGCCGACATCAAGGCGGAAAGGAACGATCGAGGCGAATTCGTGTGCGACTGCATGGCTGTGACTGGAAGCAACATGGAGGACCTCGTGAACGATGTTCTGTGAAAAAGAAAGAAGCCTGCGCCGAGGGTGGCAACCATTCAAGCGACACCTCAAGCGACTCAACGTCCCGAACGATATGGTCGGCAACCCCGATCGGTGGCAGTACTTGCATCTAGCGGACCAGTCACGTCGACCCGCCAAAAGAACGAGCAGCAGCCGTCACAGCCAATCATCAATAACATACCGTTGGGACGTTTATTAAAGAGTCGCACACGTCGCTACGATGCAGCAGTGCATCATGGACGTGATAGTAGATAGTGTTGTGTGCGGCGTGCTGTACACCGTCGTGCGCGTATAGACTATCATCCGAAATATTCGCACTTACAGCCACCACCACCACCACCCTTGACACAACCACCACCTCCACCACAACCGCAACCATCCGCACTACCGCTAGCTCATCAATTAAAGAACTGTATTATTCAGTTTACCAATACCCTTTGTGAGACCGAGGTATTTTTCTTCCCACTCGAAGTTGATTTTGTTTGCAATGTTCACTAGTCCTAACTCCTGAGCGTTGTTGAATCAAATCAGAGATCAGTGAGCGCCTTTTACGGCACAGCAATAATGAAAGTGGATAACGGATTTTGCGCGCGCGCACGCACACACACACACACACACACACACACACACACACACACACACACACACACACACACACACACACACACACACACACACACACACACACACACACACACACACACACACACACACACACACACACACACACACACACACACACACACACACACACACACACACACACACACACACACACACACACACACACACACACACACACACACACACACACACACACACACACACACACACACACACACACACACACACACACACACGTAGAAAGGACGAGCGGATTTTGCTGTATCTTCAGAAAGACAAAGTTGGGTGAACGAAATTGCCCGTAACTGCAATAGGAGGTTTCGAACCTCTGTCGAATGTCCAAAGCATTATCACATAGCCGCCACGCAGTAGTATGATTAATAAAGATAAACAGTGTATTTTAAAAGTACTTATATGTATGTTTTATACAATGCGTATGTTGAGTAAATGACAGTATCATTCATATATTCGTCTCGTTTACATGATTAAAACATTAACCGTAATTATATTTAAATATATTATGTTTAGTGCAGTGAATACTTCGTACTAAGCAACTACAAATCTCATTAAAATGTTTAAGAAAATAAACGGTGTTCGATACAACAATGTGCGGAATTCATGATTTCGCATTGGTGAAATTATGGACATTGATTTATTCTTATTTACTATGAAAGAAAGTTGCAGTGATGTTGTCCCTTCTTCGGAGGGGGGCAGTCTTGGAAGGTTGGAGGGTTCATCTGATCAACGGGAACTGTGGCAGAAATAGCCATATCCATTATAACGTAAACGTTTACACATGAATTCAGTGGCCTGAAAAAGTAGGTTATGTTATCCGTCTCCGACTTTTCTGTATAATGCGATTGATGCAGTAACTTTTAACGGACCACCAACATTAAAAAAAAAAACTTAAGTGCTTAAGTGCCGAAGTTTAGAAAAACTGGTATTGGACTACTGAAAAGTAATTGCAGTGTAATTATTGCATTTAGGTATAATTATTTTAAATTATATATATTTAGTGCATTAAATACCTCTAGGTAAGAAACTAATTTAAATAATTGACTTGGTTTGTAAGAACATTGTCGCTATAGTGTATTGGAACTTATTACTCCAGACAGTCCTGATTGATCATCGACCGCAAATATGCTAAATGCTTAACTGCAGCAATGTACAATGTTATTTGAATATTGCTTGCTGGGGAATTATTGCAATTGAAGAGTAATTACGTTTAAAGGCAAATTTAATGCTGTCAATATATCCAGCTATCATCAATCAAGTTCAAATACTAATCTCATTTAAATAGCAAAAACAGACTTGGGACCCAATATGGTGCATTCATGATGCCGCATTATAGAGTTTACGGAGATTTATTTTTCATTACATAAGGGAAACGACCCACTTAAGGAATAATACTTTGCATCGATCTTAAAAATTACCCTCTAGATACGTGGGGCACTGTCTGCTGCTATCAGGGGTATCACTGCGGGCACTGCAGATGTTTGGATTCCTGGGGGTGCTTATCGAGTAAACACCATATTTGAACATACAATTTAATGTGTATTTAAAGGTTTTGATAAGTGCATATTGATTTTGAATATAAAATATTTTGGTTCACTGAATGTTCCGATCATATCTTGTCTGGAAACACCCATGGTTAGTATATTGCTACGGGGCGCCATAGTCCGCATTTGTCCCTCATGTGTGAACCCTATGATTTATCCTTTAAAATAACTTAATTTTTACGTAGCGCAATATCCTTAAAAGTTCAATGCGCAGATACATATACTGTATTCACGTTGTCTCCCTCCCTTCCTACCTCCTCCATTCTAGGTACAGTCGATTCACAATTGACTTTTATTTGTTATGTACCGATAATGAAACATGCCAACAGCCTACAAAACACTATTGATCAACTTGTCAAATGTCCTCCACCTCTCCCTTCCTCCCTCTCTCACTCACACCCTCCCTCTCTCTCCCTCTTCCTCTTTTCCAGGTCTAGTTGATCCACAATTGACGTTTATTTGTCATATACCTACATTGAAACTTGCCTACGGCCGACATTTGGCAAAACCTAATTCTCAACTTGTTAACTTTTCTCTCTTCACTGTTACTTTTGTTATACAAAGTCACACGTTTTCTTTCAGACACTGAAGTATTGAGTGCGCTCTAGCAGAGAGAGTCCGTCTCAAGTCCGCCGTGGACAGCGTGACACCTGGAGTATATGAAAGCGCCGTGTACGATCAAACAACGCACAGCTTCTACTAATGTCGTATAACTACCAACAACATACAGCTGCTAGCTTGTATTATTCTAACAAATATAACTACATGGTGAAAACAGTTGTAACTATATTTAAAAATTATACATTTATTCTTTGTTAACATATGTTTCGTCATAGTAAACTTTATTTTACCCACTATGTTTCGTGTTACTTTTGAATTATTCAATTGTTTGCACTGAATGCAGCCCTTAATAAACATAATACGTACACATGGTACTGGGCTTGTACTGCGGACATTAGATACACAACGAATGTTCTCCTGACACATCAGCATTGTTTCTGGACATTACTTGTACATTGAAACAAAATGTTTTTTTATCGTGTGCAGTTAATAACGGAACAACTTACCAACACAAAACGTTTCCAAGCGTGTTCCATGGCAATACATTGTATTAATACAATATCGAATAACACAAGTTGGATAACTTTGCCCGGATCGACATTGTTGTATTTTGCATTACATCCGTACAAAGCGGCGTACTTCATGCAGTGTATGTAGCTAATTACCATATGTATGTCGCTAATTACCATAATTAACAATATAACATAGTTTAACTTGTAAAACGTTGCAATGAAAATATACATAAAATACATAACAGTGTTATCAGTGTGTGTGCAGTTCCAAAAGTTCCTCGGCCCAATAACAGGACTGACGATTTTTTGTTATTCCAAAAGTCCCTCTGACCCAGTAACATAATTGACGGTTTGTTTAAATTTCAATAGATCCAAGGACTCAGTAACTTGGTTCTAACAGTTCCCCGTGCCCAGTTTCAGGAATGATATATTTCAGATTGTCCACACACACACGCACACGCACACGCACACGCACACGCACACGCACGCACACACACACACACACATTGCAGTATATATAATAATCTAATCCAATAAAAAAGTTTATATAATAATATAATGTATATCAATAAAACATTCAGTATAATTTCATTTAAATACCTCCAGATAAGCTACTATCACTCTCCTTTAAATTATCATTTAACTGAATAAGACAAACAAGTGCTGGATTCATGATTTCTCATTGGCGAAGTTGTAGAAATCTATTTAATATTAAGTATACTTAGTAAAAAAGTTGCCGTTACAGTGTACTTCAGCCTAAGTGCGGTAATTTGGTAAGCTAAACCTCAATGCATTACGTAGCCACATACAACTACTGGCGGGGAAGGGGCCACTTATTCACGGTACTCTATTACACAATATTATTGGACGATAGGAACCCTTATTCGAGTTGGCGCACATACCCGCTATGTTACTGTTATTTTATGCGGAAATGTAATGCAAATTTACCTTGATAAATGTGTGAACCAAATTACAATGTTACAATGCCACGTAATACAATGATGTCCGCCACTTAATACGTTAAAATACAGCATCGCAAAATAACAGGAATGTTCTGACTAAACTATGATCAATGAATTTGATGCGAAAACAACGATGCAGTATACATGTAAAACAATACATTAACTGAACTATTTTTTATTTTGGTCGTGGCAACGCGGAAAACCTCTTGCTAAGTTTACTTTTCTAAATTACCACTTTCGTCTCAATAAAAAAACATCGTTGGACAATACCAATTTAAGAAATGTAATAGCTACTATGCTGTAATTCAGCATGGACGAAATATAGCTCAATTGTTTGACGTGCAATCACTTCCACGTCATTTTGAATCCATTATTCCGGAGTTACGTTTTAGAAAATCAGCGGCTTAATATAATCAAATTGCTCTGGGCCGAAGTTTAGCGGATTCTACTATATCGTTTAAGTAGTTAACTATATTTAAGATAGCATGACAATGTAATATAACTCGTTGAAATTAGTGCATCGACACGTCACATTATTCACATAGCTGCGACGTCGTGATCAATGCTGCACGAATTAGGGGAAGGCAGTGTTAGTTGTTTCCCGGGAAACTACAGCAGCGACACGTACATGACATCATCCAGTGATTGAACATTTTACTAGAACACGATTTAACTAATATGGTTTTACTGTGCACATTGTAGAATAATGTTTACATAACATCACATCACGCAACACATTAGCAACTAGTTACGCTGGTTGCAATTGGCATATGCTCTATAGTAATTAAATGTGTCAACTTATTAAATAAGCATTTGGAATTGTCAGAGACGTGTTGTGCCCATTGGGTATATGTGTTGGCTGAGCTGATATGAATTTTGCGTACAAGGCCTACGTAAATTATACAAATAAAGCATTTTGGGTCAACTTCCCCCTCACAAAGTTTTAGTTAAGCCAGCTTAACAACCCTATTTGAATCAGCTATATGTGATTATATATGCATGTTAGATATATTGTCTTGATATAAAATTATTTACTAATATTCATAATTTGTTTGAATACAATTTTCACTTATGAATATGATTGCACCCTATACATCAAACATAAGGAAACGGTGCTATGATATTAAGATGTTGTGCTGAACAATTATTGTTCAGCACAACATCTCATTATCATAGTGGCGGTATTGTGAATGTTCTATTGTCGGACAACATAAATTTTAAGTATGTGAGATTGTTGTCTGATAATAAAAAATTGGCTATGCAACTGTTTTGTTTTGTTGCATCTAATGATCTGTTAACATGAGTTGAGACAAAATGAACTCTCTTTTATAGGATTGTCGACACATGCGTTATTTATATACATACAATTGTTCTCTTACTGGAAAGCAATTAGTTATACACACAATGCACACATATATTGGCGTATGATGATCGAACCTTTCGAAGAAAGACTTGATTGTTATGTGTTGAGCCTCATACTATGCGTTGGTGTACATATCCTTTGAAGTGTTGGGGCCTTCTGACGAACCTGATCCCACATCCAGTATAACCAGGGCTGTCCTCAATTATTGAAGGGTATGCTCATCTACCTTATTAGTTAGTTTTTCTCGAAGAAGAGGCAGAACTCTTCGTTATTTGACATAAAACAAATAGACAAGTAGACGTGAGAGACGCCTGCTTTGACACACTTACACATTATTACTTGCAACATCGGAGCTTTTAACTTATTGCTATGACGAAAGATGCAAACGGACCTAACAGCCTCTCCCTTCTCAATCCCTCAATTTTCTTACTCATCCATCTCATTGTTCACAAAATTATATACATTAAGCGAGCCTCATAGGTTTATGTTAATTTTCAAGTTCGCCACCCCTACAATACATTTCTACTTTCCACCCCTACAAACACATGAGAAACCCTCTAAATCTGTATCTGCTGAAGTACTGCAATAAACATATATTATAAAATCTATTCAGTTGATTATCATAAACAAAAACATAGAGGCAGGATTAGGGGATATTGAATATACGTCATGCTGCGAAAAGCAAACCAACGGCTTTTTAAATTAGCTTTACATAAAATCGCCGCTATGAAGCCTGGGACCTTGTATGCACATTAACGAAACAAATAAAGTAATATGTTTGCAACGATACATATTGTGTCACAAATCAAATGCATATTAGTTATGTTGTCCATATAAGTTTATGCATCATCGTCTAACTAAAGCTCAACATGTATAAAACCTAATCATTTGACTGAGCAGTTTAAAGAGACGGCGATCTGATGGATTGAGTCCATCATATTTCTAAAGAGCTGCTTTTTGCTAACATGCACAACAGCCTAGATAGCATTGTTTCATTTGGTGTGAGTGTAGATGGAGCCGGATATCAGATGTCTGGTTCGGGCCTACATTCCAAGAGACGAGGTCTCGGGCCTGCACTCCACGAGACGAGGTGAAATTGGAATTAATGTATAAGATGTGAGAAATGCATTTCCCATTCGACAGTTCATTATATATTTTGTACTATGTATAATATTTGTTGACATTTTTAATGAACACAAATTCAATTCAGTTAGTATTAGTAAAAAATATGCGCCACTAAATTTCAAACCATTCAGGTTGCGAACCAGGCTCTCATATTACTTATGGGTAGTACTACTTTCCAAACTCGTTCACGTTTGTCGAACAAAAAAGATTAACGGTTATCACCGTAACAACCATGTGTCCCGTTTGTTCACAATGAACACTGACTCTTAAAACCAACTTTGTTTTGGCAACAGTCTGCAGTCAATACACTTTATATTGACGTTGTAGTCAGCAGGTAATGCTAATTAGACGGACCGATGCGCTCATTTCTTTGTCGCGTCTGGAACAACAGAAATGAGGAAATACGTTGTCCAGTTTCAGAACGTTGCGACGTACTAATCACAGGATCCCGACACATACGTAAATTGTAGAAAAATTACCCATGTATTAGTCTACACAAATGTGCAACCTAAAAAATTTATCGACAGGTAGAGGCAATAGTTGCTTGCATTGACACGTAAATACAGTATTGCTAGCGGCGCCAGATCCGTGATAACGTACATTGAAAATGTGTATGAATAGTGTTTGAATAATGATGCCTACAGTACAAAAGAACCTAGATAAAAAATTGTGGCTATACCTCAACCAAACAGGAGAACCTTTTAATATCTCCCATGCCCAATTTCATCCTGCTAACTTCACTGCTGTCTCTAGTACAACCGTCACCTTCCCTGTTGTTACTTGTTTCTAATCCGTCTCATTGCTTACATGTAAACTATAGGAGCCTAATTTGCTATGTCCTTGACCAGTTTGTTGCCAGTTTCGCCATTTCTGCTCCACACAAATTTCACTCCATGGGAAAATAAAGTATTGTTGTATTGTTGTAATGTAGTTTGGCAGGTGGGCAACGACAACTTTGATGTGGCTATTATGGTTACAGTTGTTGAATCTTATGGTGCCGCAGTAGTTACGATCACGTTGGTCGTCATATTGCAACTATTTCGGGTAATTATCGCTGTTATTTATCATGTTTGGTTAGCAGTAGTGTTAATTGTAGCAGCATATATATATATATATATATATATATATATATATATATATATATATATATATATATATATATATATATATATATATATATATATATATACATTTATTGATGTATTGTGTTCTCGTTCAGGTGTGTATCGCACAAGTGCGGCACTTGTTTGATGTTTGGATTCGTAAATGTTCCGATCATGTATGGTCTAGACGATTCACAATTGACTTTTATTGATCATACACCGATATTGAAACTTGCCAACAGCCGACATTTGGCAAATTATATTTCTCAAATCGTAAAATGTCCTCTTTTCACTGTTATTTTTGTTATACAAAGTCACACGTTTGATTTCAGCCAATGAAATGTTGAGTGAGCTCCAGCAAAGAGATTCCGTCTCAACTCCGCAGCAGACAGCATGGCGCCTTATAGCGACCGTGGAGTACATGAAAGCGTGTACGTGTACGACCAAACAACGTACAACTTTCACTAAAGTCGTATAAGTAACACAAAGATACCGCTACTAACTTGTATTATACTAACCAATATGACTACGTAGTAAAAACAGTTATAATGATATTTCGAAATTATACATTTATTCTTTGTTAATTTAATTTATTTCTCATCATATTACAGTTTCTTTTATCCATTATGTTTCTTATTACGGGAGAATAATGAAGAGTTCAGCCACTTTTTTTCCAAAAGAGGCAGAACTCTCCATTATTGTACATATCGCGGAAATATCTGCAGCATCCCATACGTTAACGTACGGCTATGATGCAAAGATGCAGAAAAAACTTTCAACCTCTCCCGTCTCAATCCCTCAAGTTATGTTCTTATCCACAAACAATTATTACATACAATATATAAAAAACAAAACTGATTTTTTCTACAGTTTGAATAATGCCATCCTGGAACGCGTAAACAGCAACCCATACCCATAACAGCAATCCATTCCTTGGCCTCACCATTTCAGAAGACCTTAAATGACACTCACACATATCAACCGTCACAAAAAAGCAAACTCCACACTCGGTTCTCTTAGGCGTAACATACGCCACTGCAAAAGGAGAGCATGCATTTCCCTTGTGCGCTCTGTCCTGGATTATGGATCCATTGTGTGGGACCCGTACCACCAGGACTACATAAATCGACTTGAGCGAATTCAAAACTGCGCCGCCAGTTTCATCGTTCACATAATTTTATACAGTAAGCGAGTCTGACCAGTTTATGTTCATTTTCAGTTTCGCCACACCTACAACACATTTCAACTCACCTCCCCTACAAACAAATGAAAAACCCTTCAAATTTATATCTGCGGAGGTGTTGCAGTACACAGAAGTTCTAAACATTATTCGTCTGATCATCTTCAACACTTGGATGCAGAATAATGAGAAATTGATTATATGTAATGTTGAGAAAAGCACAAGACCGGCTTTCCAGCTAGTTTTGCAATAAAATTGCCGCAACGATGCCTGGGAACGTGCAGTAACTGTAACGAAGCAAACAAAGTAATATATTTGCAATGACATACAAAAGCTGCATATTAATCACAGCAGTTTATGATGTTGCCCAACACAGGTGGCAGGGAAGGGTGGCTTCTTGTTAATATTGTTAAGTTACACAGTAGTTACTGTATTTTTTCCAGTCACGTATGTATCCATCTAAAGGTATCCCTACATAACAGGTGTCCCTTCATCGGAGTGGATAGTCTTGGAAAGGTGGAGGGGTTACTCTGATGAAAGAGATCTGCGGTGGAAATGTCCAAACAATATCCATCTACATTACAACGTAAGTATGTTGTTATCCGTCTCTGATTTTTCTATATGATGGTGTTGATGTATCACCAACATAACATTATTGAAATGGTTAAATGCTGCAGTTTAGAAAAAACACTAATTTAAATAATGTATTTAGTTTGTAAGAACATTGCCGTTGTGGTGTCTGCGAACTGGTTACTCCAGTCAGTTCTGATTAATCATCAACAAAAAGGTATACTAAATGCTTAAATGCAGCGGTTTGTACAAGTATTTGAATATTAATTATTGCTTCCTTTGTAATTATTGTAATTATTTAATGATGTCAATATATCAAGCTACCAATAATCAAATTTAAATAGTAATCCATTAAAATGAAAAAAAAACAGACATGTGACGCAGCATGCTGCATTTATGACGCCACGGTGATGACTTAATGGATATTTTTGTATTACAACATTTAAAAGGAAAATATTCATTGAAACGACCCACGTAAAATATTCATTACAATATGAATTGCATCGATTTTCAAAACAACAGTATAGGTGTCAGTTAGAACAATGTATTACTTTGTCTAATATAACAGGTGACGGTGAAGGGGAATCACTTATGCTCTGTGACATTGACATTGTCATTATTTAATAGTCATATAGGTCACTTCTTATTAAACTGGTGAAGATTCCGCGTGAATTTTTATTTTTGTTCGTGAACTAAAGCTAAACAGTATTTGGTAATATTTTCATCAATGATAGTGCTATAGTCATGGTTTAACTATATTTGTTTATATATTTAAAACACTAACCCACACTCAACAGATCATGTTCATGAAAATAATAGGTTTACTTACAAACAATAGGCTTTATCAGATAAAATAGTGTTAATCATATATCCCATATTCTTGGTCCCCTAATAAAGGTAATTTAATCAGTATCCATGTTTCCAGTCATGATGAGCTCACATAAATATTCTCTGACGCACCCATCCATTGCTTCATTTGTTTTGGTCAATATGATAAATGTTGGCAGTCTCATCAATGCATGATGATAGCATTCGTGATACCATTGTCATTGGTTATAATTTTAAAGTCATATTTACTGAGGAAGACAACATGAAATCCTCAGTTGGCTTTATATAAGTTAAAGAGTTGCTCGCGTACTAATTGGGCAGTTTAATTTGTTACACTTCGTCCCAGTTCACGCTATTGCATAAATGAGTAATTGGCAATATTATTGCAGTTGCTACATGAGTTGCCTTTGTCCAAGACGCAGATGGGGGACAGAGCCTTCTCCATTGCTGCTACCACATTGTTGAACAATATTACACTTGTTCTTTGCCAGGCTCCCTCGTGTGATAACTTCAAGAAACTACTTAAGACAGATTTGTTCACTCCTGATTATATATTAAATTAGCTGGAGTGTTAATAATAAAAACTAGTGATAGTTTTACTTTTACTGAATGGAATTGTTTTTCAGTTAGTATTTAGGAATTTGTTTAATTAATTAAATAATGAACTCTGAAATCGCCTTTGAACTGTTAATGACTACACAATGGTACATAAAATACATCTTCCTTAGTATTTACAGCGTGGCTGATTGATGCACCGACAATTCGAGTTGGTGCTGGAACGAATAGATATGCCATAGGTTGACGTATAAGTTCTGCCTGGGGTGGAATGTAAAGTCTGCCAGGGGGAGGAATGTAAGGTCTGCCAGAGGGTGGAGTGTACGGTCTGCCAGGGTAGGAATGTAAGGACTGCCAGAGGATGGAGTGTAAGGTCTGCAACGATGTGTAGTGTAAGGTCTGCCAGGGCGTGGCATGTTATGTATGTCAGAGTGTGGAGTGTAAGGTATGCCAGTGGGTGGAATGTAAGGTTTGTCAGGGGTAGAATGTAGGGTCTGCAAGGGCGTGGAGTGTAAGGTCTGCCAAGGGGTGGAGTGTAAGATATGCCAGGGGAGGGGTGTAAAGTATGCTAGGGGGTGGAGTGTTAGGTCTGCCAGGGCGTGGAGTGAAAGGTCTGTCAAGGGGTGGAGTGTAAGGTCTGCCAAGGGGTGGAGTGTAAGATCTGCCAGGGGAGGGGTGTAAAGTATGCAAGGGGGTGGAGTGTTAGGTCTATCAGGTCGTGGAGTGTAAGGTCTGTCAAGGGGTGGAGTGTAAGGTTTGCCGGGGAGTGCTATGAAAGGTCTGCCAGCGGGTGGAATGTAAGGTCTGCCAGGGGTGGTATGCAAGGTATGCCAGGGGGTTGGGTGTAAGATCTACCAGAGAGTAGAATGTAAGGTTGGCCAGGGGGTGGAGTGTGAGGTCTGACAGGGGGTGGAGTGTAAGTTATGCCGGGGGGTGAAGTGTCATGTCTGCCAGGATGTGCAGTGTATGGTCTGCCTGGGGGTGGAGTGTAAAGCGCTTTGAACGTTCCTATATTCTGAATATTGCACTATGTAAGAACTGATTATGCATAAACCAATTTCAGCAATTTCGTATCAAAGTATTACTTTATTAATTTTAATTTATTTTGACAACGTGTGGATAAAGCAACGTTAACTTTAAAAGCTATGTGGGCAAATTGCGCAGAATACCAATATAAAACAGTTCGTTAATTGGCATTATCTTAGAAACTCCTATTTAAAATATCGACTTCAGTAAGAACCCTTAATCGAGGTTACGCGCGTACTCGATGTTTTTCTGTCATTGTGAGCGGCGACACGGATGGGACACCCGCGGCGGTTGACGTGATATTTTGATGGACAAAGAAATTTTGATCTTCACATGGATATTCCGCTCCACAGTTGCATCTTAGGAATGCGAATGTTGCGCTAATAGGCTGCATATTTCCATATACCCATAATTTGAATCTGCCTATCAATGAAACAATAGTAATTGCAGCACCTATGATAACTGTTCTGGATGTCATTCTTCTGACTCTTTAATCCACTCGAGACGTTTGCCATCTTAGCTTATGCCATGCATATGAAAACAACCATTATCATGTAACAGGGTTAAATATAAGAAAAAACGTCAATCAGTATGCGGATCAATTATTTCATCGTATACGCACTGAATTTTTATTCGTGTTTTGTTTAAATAACTTCTACTAAATTAAAGAAACTAATATTTATTAAAATATTAAAATAAAATAGAACGACCCCGATAGGATACGTAATGTTTTGGAGAGATCGAATAGGAAGAAGGGGAGGGGGAGTTATTGTATATGTTAAAGAATCTATTCGGGCTTATGAAATAAAATTAGAAAGCGAAGCAGATTACGATGAAGCTGTTTGGTGCAAAAGAGTTTCACGAAATGCAAAATTAACTATTGAATTAGTTTACCGAAGTCCAAACATAAACGCAGCGGATAACACAAAAACTACAAAATGCTATAAAGGAAGTTAGTAAAGGGGAAAGTATCATCATGGGGGATTTTAATCATGGACACATACAATGTAAATCTCTACAGAATACAGGTAGTGATGACCAACAATTTTTATTTTTAATTCAGGCGAGCTTCCTTGCTCAGCACGTGCTAGAACCAACCAGGAGAGAAAATGTATTAGATATAGTTTTATCATCACAAAAAGAATTAGTAGACAATGTAAAAATACATGAACCATAGGGTAACAGTGACCACAATCAAATACATGTTGACATCAACATAAAATCAGAAAGTAAAATTAAAAAAACGTATAGGAGAAACTACCACAAAAGTAACTATGAGAAAATACTTAGCAAAGCTAGATTGGAATAACATGCTGATGAATAAGACCGCAATTGAATGTTGGAATATTCTAAAATATGAAATTGAGAGTATCATCGATGAATTTGTTCCCTTGAAAAAACAAGGAAAAAGGTTTAGAAAGAAACACTTGTCAAAAGAAGCTATTAGAAAAATAGTGTTTAAGCAAACTATGTGGAGGGTTTATAGGCGTACCAGAAAGGATGAAGACTAATCAAATTATAAACAGGCACTTAACCTAGCTACAACTGAAATTAGAAAATCTAAAAGAACCTTTGATAAAAAATTGGCATGTAATATATAAAATGACAGCAAGAGTTTACATGCTTATGTAAGGTGTAAACAGAACGTTCGAGATAAGGTCGGACCAACAATAGGGGAAACATAATTTCAGAGGGGTTTCAAAATGGCAGAGGTCTTGAATGAGTATTTCAGCTCAGTATGTACAACAGAAGATATCAGCTCACTTCCAGTTCAATTTACTAAATTTGAGGGAAATAAATATGAACATTAAGGGCAGTTATTTGTAACTCCTGTAATGATAGCAAACACAATTAAGAAGATGAAAGATAATATTAAATTATTAAATTATGTTTTACAAGGAATTCCACCACGTGGTCTCTAATTAATGTTTCGAGTAATTTACATATAACTGATGTTAAACTCACTGGTCTGAAATTGTCTGGCTTATTCCTTGATCCCTTCTTAAATATTGGCATAATGTTTGCTTCTTTCCATTCTAATGGAACTATTCCTTCTTCTAGTGACAAGTTAAACAATTTTGCAAGTGGTGTACTAATTTGCTCAACAATTTCCTTAAGCAGTTTTGGTGGTAGCCCATCAACTCCAGGTGATTTATTATCTTTCATCTTCTTAATTGTGTTTGCTACCATTACAGGAGGTACAAATAACTGCCCTAAATATTCATATTTATTTCCCTCAAATTTAGTAAATGGAACAGGAAGTGAGCTGATATCTTCTGTGGTAAATATTGAGCTGAAATACTCATTCAGGACCTCTGCCATTTGAAACCCCTCTGAAATTATGTGCGTAGTTACTTTGTATTCTAGTTATACTGTGAGTGTTGTTGTTACTATATATTTATATATATATATATATATATATATATATATATATATATATATATATATATATATATATATATATATATATATATATATAATATATATATATATATATATATATATATATATATATATATATATATATATATATATATATATATATATATATATATATATATATATATATATATATATATATATATATATATATATATATATATATATATATATATATATATATATATATATATATATATATATATATATATATATATATATATATATATATATATATATATATATATATATATATATATATATATATATATATATATATATATATATATATATATATATATATATATATGTATGTGTGTGACTGGGGATACAGGGACTATTTTCTGTTATAGCTGTCTGCTGAGATTGCAGTGATTATGCATTCTAGATGTGTACTGAGGGTGCAGTGACAGTGTATTCTAGATATTTGCTGGGAGTGCAGTGAATATGTATTCTGAGAACTGGAGTTGTATTGACTGTGTATTATAGCTGTTTGTTGGGATATCGTGACTATTTTATTCTAGCTGTGACCATGGTGTTGTGACTATGTATTCTGACAGTGTGCTTGGAGTGTAGTAACAATGGTGGTGGTGGTTGTGGTGGTGTTGATGGTGGCAGTAGTCACGGTTGCATCATGAATTATATGTATGTTTATGGTACTGATTTTTGATAATATATTACGTTATATTATTGTCATTGTTTATAATTTGAAAGACTGAGGGGACGTCATAAAATCACAGTTCACGCTATTGCATAACTAAATACCTGGCAACATATTTGCAGTTGCTAAGTGAGTTTCCTTTGTCCAGGACGCAGCTGGGGACGGAGCCTTCTCCATTGCTGCTCCCACATTGTTGAACAATATTACACTTGTTCTTCGCCAGGCTCCGTCGGCTGATACAGTCAAGAAACAACTGAAGACAGACGTGTTCACTCCGGATTGAATATTAAATTAGTCGGAGTGTTAATGATTTAAATTTGTTGTAGTGGTAGGTTTTAATTTTAACTTAACGGAATTGTTTTTCAGTATTTAGGATTTTTTTTATTAATTAATTAATTAACTCGGAAAGCGCCTTTGAACATTTAAGGCTGAAAAGGGCGATGTATAAATATACGGGATTGATTTAATGAATATACAATGGTATATACAATACATTTCTCGCAGTATTTACAGCGTGGCTGATTGTTCACCCGACAAGTTGGTGCTGAAAGGAACAAATCTGCCAGGGGTGGTGTGTAAAGTCTGCCAGAGGTGGTATGTCAGGTCTTTCTGGGGGTGGCGTGTAAGGTCTGCCAGGAGGTGGAGTGTAAGGTCTGCCAGGGGGTAGAATGTAATAGCTACGAAGGGGTGGAGTGTAAGGTGTGCCTGGGCGTAGATTATAAAGTCTGGCAGGGTTTGGAGTGTAAGTTCTGCCAGGGAGTGGAATATATGGTATGTCAGGGGTTGGAGTGTAAGGTCTGCAAGGAGTTAGAATGTAAGGTCTGCCAGGCGTGGAGTGTAAGTTCTGCCAGGGAGTGGAATATATGGTCTGTCAGAGGTTGGAGTGTAAGGTCTGCCAGTGGTGAAGTGTAAGGTCTGCCAGAATGGGGAGTGTATGATGTGCCAGAGGGTTGAGTGTAAAGCGCTTTGAACGTTCATATATTCTAAATATTGCTCTATGTCAGAACTGATTATGTATAAAACCAATTTCATAATTCAAAGTTTACTTAAAAAGAGCCGCGCCGCGGTCAGACGTATACGCAAACGGTCGCCTGTCGGAGAAAGATGCACACCATCAAGACCTGAATTTTAGGAAAAAAGGCAATTAAGCGCATTAATTCCGCGTTCACTTCATCCATCAAACCGTTGTAACCAGGACGAAGGGTTTGTCTATCAGCAGCTCTACTGCGTGCACGCTGATATGAGGGGGAAGCCGTAGCACAGTTGACAAATGGCGACTTTTGTTACACCTTCGTCCAGTATCAACAGCCGTGCGATATGGAAAATATCCCTAGCTATCTGTTCAGGTTGACAACAAGGATTGTTCAAATACACCAATCGCTTGACTTTCTTTCTCAAGGTTTTCGTAACGCTGTCGGCGATATCTGCTTGTACATGATCTACAGCTGCCGACCCCGCCGCTTCCGTTTCTGTTTGCGTCGCCCCGTCGTTCACCACGGTCACTCGTGTCGGGTGTTGCGCGTGTATGTCGTTCATGTCGTTGTAGCGACTCAAGAGCTGATTACACAGCGTTACCTTCTCCCGGTCTTACAAAACCATTCGAGTGACGATCGCTTTCATTTCGTCGTTGATACTTCGAATGATGTTTCCGACCGTGTATGTAGGCGGTTGCTGTCGGAGGGCCTCCAACAGCCGCGGGTCTACAAAGGCCATTTTCATGGTGTGCTCCGTCTACTGTAGCAAATTGTGGAGCAACGGGAGAAGGACCGAAGTCGCTAACGGAGCTAGCAATGCCGGCAGGAAACCACTGGTTTGTATGATTGCTCTCTGAGACGCCACACCCGTTCCTTTCTTCGCCAATGTGCTCAGTTACTTTCTGTACAGTCGTACCTTTGCCTTCTACATCGGAGTCAATCGAACGTTCCCTTTTAGAATGTTATACACGCACTCCGACATATCGTAAATGCCGACACGAGTGCCTCGACTCTTCTTTTATATCTTCGACAGGTAGATATACTGAAATGCGTCGTCCGGAAAGATGGTCGTGCGTAGTCGCAGGTCTTCCTGTGTGTCCTGTTTCAGATCGATCAACATATAGCCGTACGGAACTAACATCGTAATGTAGGGCCATTACGCGGGTTCTTGAACAGCACCATGTATTACGATTTTATGCTGATGGTGCGACTATCCTTGGTTTTTGGAGAACAAGCTCTGCCCGAGAACGAGGACGGATGATTCGACATGATGACTTTTTTTAGTGAACAAGGTCGCGACCCTACCGTACTTTTACGATTAGGTCGTCTACGACCACCAAGTTCTTCGTATTTGGGTCGAACAACGATGCATTCGGTAAGCCGTTTCGAGACTTGGGCAATTTTGTTCACCCAATACTGTCTTTCTCTTTCTAAATATACAGTCGTTGGTCCTTTCTACATGGTTTCTATATCATATCTCATACATAAAAAATGGAAACAAATATATGGCTAACTCTAGAGTAGGACCTTTTAAAACTGAAATAAATACATACATAGCAACTGATTACACTATTATGCATGTGAGTTTTAGCTGCAATTTTTTTTTTAGTTTTAAAAGCTTTTTTGTTTTATGCAAAAATGTAAAACATCTCACAGATATGTCGCACCGCGCTAGGCTATCTAGTTTATCTTACTAAATATTGTATTATTAAGATGTGTTATCATGGATCATGCATGTTGTTCAATAATAAAATACACGCTTTGCATCAATGTACAAGTATTGTCAACAAACAATGCTGAATTGTCAGGAGAACCTTCGGTGAGTGTCTAATGTCAGTTGTGCCCAGCACCATGTGTACGTGTTCTACTCATTATGTGCTGCAATCAGGTGAATACTTCTAAAGAAAGACGAACAATAGTCAGTGAAAGAAACTTTAATATGACGAGAAACATGTGGTAAC
>BSQZ01000150.1:277500-430000 GCA_033239005.1 Lamellibrachia satsuma | reverse complement strand
AGTGGTGTGGTGTTTACGGTGGTGTGGTGTTTACAAACGTCTGTGTGATGTGCCTAATGTTGTAGTTTAGTGTGTAGTATGTAGTGTGTGCTTTATATTCTCGCTTTCAGCTACAGCTGCCAGATAGCTCCTTCTTGTGAAAAGGGAGCAGAGTTCGTAAGTCTCCCCTGCTGGTACATAGCCTCTCCATAGACAAGATTCAAGCACAACCTCATCGTGGTAGACTGCGGATACTGGGCACCTTTCGGCCCCAGGCGAATGAGCTAGGGATATCGGAGCAGGTTGGAGCCTTAAAGGTGCAGTGTGCAGGGTCTACCAGCGTGTGGACACGTCCCGGTGCTGCAGTACTGGGTAGATCACGTTCATGTGCCTTGGTAGACAGGCGACCTAGGAGAAGGAAAACTCTGACATAAAACCGCAACAGCAGGTCAGCCAGGGCAGCGCTGCTGAGTGGCTAAGATGTCCCAACTATAATGATGGTACAAATATTGTTGAGCGAGAGGGCTACCGCGTCCGGGGTAACCGACGCGCCGTCTACCTTGGCTGCGGCGAGAAGAGAGCGAAGACCAAGGGGATCGTCAGGCCGGCAGCGATCTAGATGTGAAGTCCGGTTAGACAGTCTGAACGTGGGGACGATGGGCGGGAAAGGAGTAGAGGTGGTGGAAATGATGGAAATAAGGAGACTGGAAGTATTATGCATCCAGGAGTCTAAGTGGAAGGGAGACAAAACAAAGACGATGATGGTAGGGTAAAAGCTATTGCACGCAGGAGGAGATGGAAGAATTAACGGAGTGGGTATCATTGTATACGAAGAGATCAGTAAGACGGTGGCCAGAGTGGAGAGATGGAAGGGGCGCATAGTGATGGCATGGCTGATAATTAAGAAATAGCTTATGTGTGTTATATCTGTCTACGGGCCACAGACGGGAAGGACGGAGGCAGAAAAAGAGGAGTTCATGGATGCTTTGGAGAGGATGATAGGATTGGTGGAGCTGAAGATGATGTTGTTTATTGCGGGATACTTCAATGCACATGTTGGAGTAGTGGAACCAGGTGAAGAGGAGAGCGTTGGCAGGTATGGTTGGGGAGCGAGGAATAGAGAGGGTCGAGCTCAAGTGGAGCTGGTGTCGAGAAATGGGTTAGCAGTGGCTAGCTCTTTCTTCCAGAAGCGATAGAGTCATAAGATCACATACAGGAATGGACAGCACAAGACATAATTAGTCCTAGTGATAGTCCGGAAGCAGCAGCTATGGTAGATTAAGTCAGTGGTGTTCGTTGTGCGTATGCAGAAGAAGAAACAAACTAAGACTGTGGGCCGCAGGACTGTTAAGTAGTGGAGGTGCAAGGAGTGGGTGACGGTTAAGTATGAAGAGCTCAGTGAAGAAGTGGTTTGGAGGAAGAGTGGAAAAAGTACAAAGAATAATTTGTTTGCTGCAGAGGAGCTATGTGGAAGAACATCAGGGAAGGGCGGAATGTCAAGGAGTAGTAACCAAGGATGGTGGACAAGCGAAGTTGCAGAGGCAGTATGCGAAAAGAAGGAAGCCTGGAAAGAAATTGAGAAGACCAAGAAGAAAGGAAATGAACCGGATGCAAGGATGATACACACATACGGACAGAAGAAGAGAGCGGCAAAAAGAGCTGTTGATAAGGCGAGGAGAGATATGGATGCAGATGTATATAGCAAGCTAGATGAGGATGGTGGAAAGAAGATGATATACAAAATGGCCCGAGACAGGGATGAGAATAGTAAGGACGTGAAGGATGGGACGGTGATGAAGGATAGAAACGGGAAGTTAGTGACAGAACAAGAGGCAGTGCTGAAGGTCTGGGAAAGCTACTTCAAGGAGCTACTGAACCAGGAAAGAAATAACAACGATCTGGAATTACCATCATATGTACAGGGGAAAGTGGAGTTAACTGATATTACGGATATAGAGATGCAAACCTGGAAGAAAGGATGACGAAGGAAGAGCACCTGGTATCGATGAGATGCGTGTGGAGATGGTAATGGCAGCGTGGGAGAGCGGAATCAGATGGACAAAGAGGCTGCTGAATACATGTATGAGGCAAGGTAAAGTACCAGAGGAATGGCGGACAGGGCTAATAATCCCAATATGGTAGAAGGAGATGTGCAAGACCCAGGGAAGTAACGAGGAATCACACTTCTAAGTCACATCATGAAGCTGCTAGAGAGGATCCTAGATGTTAGGATGCGAAAGAAAGAAAGGCAATAATTGGGTGAAGAACAACAAGGATTCAGAAAGGGCAGAGGGACGACTGATGGGATGTTTGCATTAAGAAAAATGGTAGAGAAGAGGGTGGATAAGCAAGGGAGAGTGGCAGTTGGATTTGTGGACCTGGAGAAGGCGTATGACACAGTCCCTAGAGAGATGGTGATGGCAACAGTGAGATGGATGGGAGTGCCAGAAGCAGAAGCTAGGATTGTGGAAGCAATGTATGAGAGAACAGAAGGAAGAGTTGTGGTAGGATCTGGGTTGTCAGAAGAGTTTCCAGTTAACATCGGTTTGAGGCAAGGAAGTGCACTTAGCCCTTTACTGTTTATCATGGTGATGGAAATAATCAGCAGGAAGATTAGCACGAAGGATATTCTCAGGAAGATGATGTACGCAGATGATCTGGCCATAATAGCAGAAAGCAAACAAGACCTACAGGAAGTGTTGAAGGAATGGAAGGGGGTTTCGAGAAGCACGGACTGAGAATGAGCCTAGAGGAGGATGGGCATTCAGCGGCAGAAGTGCGACGTCGGACACAAGCGGGAGCGAATGCTTGGAGAAAGGTAGAGGGAGTCATGTTGGACAGAAAAAAATAAAAAAAGCTGAAAGGGGAAGTCATGAGAACATGTGTTACAGCAGCATGTCTGTATGGTCTGGAGACAGTGGCGTTGACAGAACAACAACAACAGAGTTGCAAGTGTGTGAGAATAACTGGGTTCGGCGAATAACAAGAACAAAGAGGGTGGACACAAGAAGGATGAAAGACCTAAGGAAAGAGGTTGGGATGCAATGCAGCCTAACAGGAAGGTTCGCTAGAAGCAGAATGAGATGGACAGGCCACTTGGTAAGAATGGATGCAAGCAAACTAGCAAAGAGAGCAGAGGTGGAAAAACATCAAGGACGCAGGAAAAGGGGAAGGCCACAGATGATATGGGAGGACTGCGTGAGGAGGGACATGAGAAGATCGGGGGAGGATGAAAGATGGAGAAAGGGAGCGGCCGACATAAAACTATGGAAAGAAAGAAAAGAAAGAGTGGCTCGACAGTACTGTACCTGACCCTAACCCCTGTACAGCAGGGAACAAGGAGAAAGAGCACATTAAACTAATGTTATAGCAATTTCGTATTAAAATATTATTTAATTTCGACAATGAGTAGATGAAGTAACGTTAACATTAGAAGCTATATGAGCAAATTGCGCAGAATACCAATATAAAACAGTTCGTTAATTGGCATAATCTTGGAAACATCTATTTAAAATGTCGTCTTCAGTAAGAACCTTAATTGAGGTTAAGCACGTACTCGCTGTTTTTCTGTCATTGTGAACGGTGAATTAGATGGTACGCCGCGGGTGTTGATGTGACATTTTGATGGATGCTTGTGTTTACAAGGAACGGCCAATGCAGTTTGTGGTATGCAATTTAGTTCATGCACAGTATCGCTTATATTCTTTTTAAGAAACAATTAAACATAGTATCCACAACAACATTCCAGCTCGTTTGTGAAACTGTTGTATTTTTGTTTGGGGTAATGATCAGGCAAACTATTACATTAATGAAAGTTTTATTTAGCATTATTTGAAGTGAAAAGGAAACTGAACGAATAAAAAAATGACGACTTTGACCCATGGTGAAATTTCGTAACTACATCAATTGATCGAATGGAGTATGAAAGTCACGTCCAGCGAGTTTAACGTCAGTGATTTGTAAATTATTAGAAAGGTTAATTAAAGACCATATGGTGGAATTCCTCGTTAAGCATAAATTATTAAATTCATCTCAACATGGATTCCTTAAAGCGAGGTCATGCTTAACAAATATGTTATGTTTTTTGGAAGAAATCACTAAGTGGATAGACGTGGGATCGCCAGTAGATATTATCTACTTAGATTTTCAGAAAGCTTTTGACAAATTGCCACATCAAAGATTACTACTTAAATTAAAAACCCATGGTATAACTGACTGGATAGAACAATGGCATACTGACAGAAGACAACGAGTTGTAGTAGATGGAGAAGTTTCAAATTGGAAATCGGTTTTGAGTGGGGTACCTCAAGGATCAGTATTAGGACCTATATTATTCTTAATTTATATCAGTGACTTGGACGACAGTATAACAAGTAACGTACTGAAATTTGCGGATGACACAAAACTGTTTAAAAAGGTTAATGCTGATGGTGATAAACAACATTTACAAAACGATCTAGACAGATTAGTGAAATCCTCTGAGAAATGGCAGATGCTGTTCAATTTTGGGAAATGTAAATGTCTACATACAGGACATGGAAACTTGAATGTAAACTATAAAATGGGAGATACTGTTCTGGGTACTACTGTAAAAGAAAAGGTCTTAGGAGTTACAATAAGCGCTGATATGAAAGTTTCAGAGCAGTGTGGTATTGCAGCTTCAAAGGGTAATCAAATTTTTGGATTGATTAGAAGAAACATAACATACAAGAGAAAAAGTTAATTATACCTCTTTATAAAGCAACAGTTAGACCTCATTTAGAATACTGTATACAAGCATGGAGACCATATCATAAGAAGGATATAGATACGCTTGAACGAATACAAAGTAGAGCAACTAAAATGATTCCAGAACTTAGAGACCTTAGTTATAAAGAACGCCTGCAAAAATGTGGTTTAACAACTCTAGAGACAAGGAGGTTAAGAGGAGATCAGATTGAAGTTTTTAAGATATTGAATGGGTATGAATATATTGATAGAAATATGTTTTTCTCACTCAAGAAGGATAGCAGAACTAGAGGACATGAGGTAAAATTAGTAAATGATCAATGTAGGTTGGACATCAGGAAGCACTCGTTCTCACAGAGGACAATAAATGAATGGAACAAATTGTCTACAGATTGTGTAACTGCTAGCAGCGTGAATATATTTAAAAACAAGGTTCACACATATCTCAGGAGGGCGGGTTATAAGTAGGTGAACATTGTTGGACTCTCGATAAGCCAATGGCTTCCTTGTCCACTTGCCATCTGGGCCTTTGGCTTGGATGGCAAATCTTGTTAAATATTGTTAAATAATCTACATCGGGATTGACCCGCACAGAGTTTATCAATTTGGATATCCATTATATTAACTTTACCTGATCTAACGACTGAAGTAACTTATTTTGATGACTTGAAAAAATGCATTTTTAATCGACTGCGGATATCGATTAACCGTAGACTGTTGCGAACTCAAGGTTGATTTTAAGAGACAGTGTTCGTTGTGAACAAACGGGACACATGGTTTTTACTGTGATAAACTTTAAACCTTTTTTGTCCGACAAACGTGAACGAGTATAGAAAGTAGTACTACCCATAAGTAACATGAGAGCCTGGTTCGAATCCTGGATGGATTGACATTTTGTGGCACTTTGTTTTCACTAATACGCACTGGATTAAATTGGTGTTTATTATCCCAAGATAGAGTAGCAACACTGTTTCACACCCTCAGATAATACTAATAGCCCAGACTCTAAATTTAAAGAAGGTATGAGACATAGTTTTCTGTTCCAACATGTCACACTCCCACAAGAGAGCGATTAGGAAATAAATCGAACTCTTGATTTAGTTTGAGCAAATTAAAAGGTATGGTAGATCACGCAAAGTACGAAAACCTACTTGGAAACAGTGAACACTCTGTCTTTATTATTACATTTAGGTGTTATGCAGAAATAGCAAATCATACACTACTTAAAAACTATTACGACCACGGGGATTATAAAGGTATGAAAGCTAATACACAGACTGTGCCGATATATGTGGCACTATGAACGACCAATGTTTAGGTTTTTAAAAAAATATATTACAATTTATGAGTCGGTAAACAATTTAAGAATATACTCACTTAATGGAAGCGTTACATGGAGATAAAAGAAGAGACATACTATACTGCATATTATAGGGCTTCAAATCAACACAGTACAATAACGAATATGATACAGAAGGAATTTCAGTTGAAGCTTCCAAAAGAGGATAATTTAAATTCTTGACCAGTATGGAATTATATGAACCCCAAACCAAGAATCGGGAAGGTGTTTCAGGCCAGAACATAGAACATAATGATCTTCAATCTAGATTCACAGACTCTGATATTGAAAAGGCAGATGTCTTATGAAAAACATGTTCAATATGTCAAGTGTTTTTACTATATAGCCATATGGTGACATCCCTCATATTCCATTAGAGGAGTTAAAACACAACATGAAAGAATTGGCTATTGATGGGGAAATGGGTAAATACAACTTGCTAATCTTAAAGTGTGTAAATCAATAGGACCAGACGGTGTTCACCCTATGATGTTGAAATAGTATATAATCATTTATGCAAACCACTAGCTAGGTTATTTAATAATTAACTTGATGTGGGTGAACTACCAAATAAATGGAAACAGGGAAGGATATCTGCTATATTTAAGAAAGATCGTCGTAAAAAAGGCAAATAAATATAGACCATTCAGTCTTACAATTATACCATGCAAATGCATGGAACACTATGTCAAAGAACATATTGTTAGCCATATGATGAAAGGTTTACTTTTCAGTACGCAACACTTTGGTTCATTAAAATCGTTCTTCTGTACTCCAATTGTTAAATGTTATGGAGTCATGGACCAAAGTTTTAGATAGAGGAGATTATATATACTTCATGAAAACATTAGTTACCGTCCCTCATAAAAGATTGATACGCAAACTTAAATAATTTGGCACAGATTACCACACACTAAGATGGATCCAGGCGTTCTTGTCTGACCGTGCTAGTGTAAATGGTACACACTCTGAATTCCACAAAGTAGTACTTTAGTAACGATCCTATTTGTTTTATATATACATGATCTTCAGAAGAATATAGTTTCGGATGTATTTTTTTTACTGATGATATCAAGATGTTTATAACTATTAATAATCCAGATGACCATCATACACTACAGCACGATGCAGATTGTCTAACATCTTGGTCAAATCAATGGTTACTTAAATTTCACCCAGACAAATGGCAGTTGATGCATTTAGGAAAAAATGTACATCATGCGTATGTTTATAATCTGAATGTAGATAATAATGCCCATAGAATAGGAAAATAGAACACGAAAAATACAAAGATTGAATTTGATAAATACAACCACCATAAAAAATAAACAAAGCAAACAGTAACATGACAGTTATTAGTAGGGTTTTTACAACACTCAATACAAATAATGTTGTGCTTTCGTATCAAGCTTTAGTTAGAAGAAGTCATTTACATTATATAACAGCTATATTATTCAGGGATCCACACTGCAAAAAAGCATCTATTTAGGGATGAAGAGGATGCAGTTTAGTGTGGATACCAGCCCTTTTTTTGATAGATTGGTGCATCTAGATGAATAATCACGCGGTCTGCTTTGCCATATCTCTTGCAAAAACTCCGCACATTTTATTTTAAGAAGGGTACCCTCAATTGACAATTTCCGCGACTTGCGTCAGGGAACGTATTGACTAGAGCACATATTACTCAATGGACATTTATGTATATAATATGTGCAAATAAATGGACAACCAAATGAAAGCACAATATCCGTTGCATATATTGTCATGTGGTTTGTCACTTAGTGCTCTATAATGAGAATGACTATTGTTATACAGGAACTCCAAAAAAAGTCACACAAATAATAACATAATTTTATATAAACTGCTAACAATATTTTGATGGCAACATTATAATTATTACCTATTTTGGGGTGAAGCATATGTTTATTACCTACAGTTTTATACCACACCTATATCCATACATTATAAACAAATTCAGTTATTGTGTTGGCAATATAACAACCCAAAACAGCCGAATAAGTATATTTGGTAATTTGCATGATTAAACAGACATGTGAGAACAGTCTATCTCTAAAATGCAATTTCATCCTACATGTTGGACCCAAATAAGTAGCTATATAATTTAAGACTTATTTTATTGTGTACAAAAGAGTATAACATGGATAATTCGAATTAAGTCAGCCATTTTGTATTTCCAGAGAGCCGACAAAGAAATTCCCATTTTTACTAAATTATTACTAACATTTATAATAGTATATGTAGAATCGAACTTTATAGAAAATGTCCAGTTACCATTTCATTAGAAAGGGAGTATTTTATACAATTACGTATGCTTCAATAAAAGTTCCATTTGCACTTACATAGCACAATAATAGTATAAAAATGCACTGCATTGACATCCTGCTCTATTTGCTATTGATCAGTGCTACACAACCCTACTCATAATCGTCATTTTCAGAATCAAGGACACGAGCACATGTGCACGGTTTAGCTGAACACTTGCAGGCAACCAAACATTTCACGTCAGCAGCAACACGTGAACATCTCTTTGTGCATTTCCTCTTGACACACGTAAAGTATTGCTTTCCATTCGCCGCTGGGGGTCTGTATGGTTTGTCCATCACGACTGAAACCAGTTTTTCACCACAAATCTCTCTCTAAAATTATGTAGGGACGGGTACGATGGGGTGATTATGCTGAGCACTTTGTAAATGAGAATTCGGAGAGTGCACGCAGCATATGGTAGTGAAATGAATCTTCTGTCGGATGAAAGCACCTGAGGTCCGCCTTTGTCGTACTGAATGCATCAGCTCTGGCTTCATCCAGATTGGTGTCAGAGTTGCCGTGTAGCTTCAGGTAGAAGAGACGAGCAAATTGTTTGACTTCATCAGACAAGGATACATCAATGTCTGCTTAATATTCAAATCACAGTATACATTGCAGCATTTAAGATGTTAGCATACTTTCGGTTGATGATTAATCTGCCTGGAGTAACTAGTTCTCAGACACTATAACGACAATTTTCTTACAAACTAAGTCAATTATTTCAATTAGTTTCTTACCTGGAGTTATTTATTGCACGAAATACTATATAATGTTAAATAATTATGCATAGAATGCTTATATTACACTGCAATCACTATTCAGTATCCCAATACCAGTTGCTGTGTAAACTGCAGCATTTAAGCGTTTAAGTTAGTTTATGTTGGTGATTTACCAAAACGCATTGTATCAACCGAATTATACCGAAAACGTATAATATTTTATATATATATATATATATATATATATATATATATTTAGACGGATAACAACATACTTGTCAGGCCACTGTAAACATATGTACACGGTTACGTAATAATGCAGATGGATATTGTTTGGACATTTCCACCGTAGTTCTCGTTAATCAGATTAAACATTCAACCATTCCAAGACTGTCCCCTCCGATGAAGGGACGCCTTTGGATGGATACATATTTGACTGCAAGATACAGTAAATACTGTGTAACTGAACAATGTTAGCAAGTAGCCATCCCTCCCTGCCACTTTTGTTTGACAACATAATAATCTACTGTGATTAATATGCAGTTTTGGTGTGTCGTTACAAACAAATTACTTTATTTGTTTCTTTACTGTGTATACACGTTCCCAATTCCCATTTAGAAAAGCTTGTGGTGTGCTTTTCGTTTGATATAATCAGCCAAAATCGTAGGACCTCTGCATATTGCAACATTTCAGCAGATATCAATTTAGAGGGTTTTTCATTTGTTTGTAGGAGCGGTGAGTGGAAACGTATTGTAGGGGTGGCGAAACTAAAAATTATATTATCATAAACTGATCAGACTAGCTTACTGTATGAAATTATGTGAACGATGATACGGATGAGAAAGTAACTTGAGGGATTGAGACGGGTGCACGTGTAACAGGGGTGAAATAAGCAGGACGGACGTAGACTCGGGAGAGGTTGAAAGGTTCATATGCATATCTGTGTCATAGTCATAAGCTAACGGATCTGATGCTACAAGTAAAGACATATTATGTGTCAATGCAGGCGACTGTCGCCTCTACCTGTCTATTCGATGTATGCACAATAATGAAGAGTTTTGCCTCTTCCTGAAGAAGTTGTGGCCCTTGTCGTAACATAATAGGTAAATGAGCATGCCCTTCAACAATTGAGAACAGCCCCGGTTATAATGGACGTGGGTTCACCAGAAGGTCCCAACACTTCAGAATACATGAACAAAACCGTCCAGGTTCTATGAGCCTAACGTACAAATGTTTTAGTTCAAATGGGATGTCTTATATAGTAATCATCACATGTGAACGTACTGTTTAATGAGTCACTAAACGTTTTGATAAGTATTACATTTTTTTTAATAAGATCCACCTTTAGTTAGTTGATTGCTAGGGGGCGCCATCGTTCGCCTCTGTCCGTCATGTATGAACACTATTATGTATACAGTAATAACAACTTTATTTTTTTTATAGCGGAATTTCCTTCAGATCAATGCGCAAATACATATACTGTATTCACATTGTCTCCCACCTTTCCTGCCTCCTCATCCTCGTCCTCTATATTCCTTCCTCTCTCACTTCCCCCCTCTCTCCTCCCTCCTTATCTCCTCCCCCTCTCTTCCTCCCTCCCTCCCTCCGTTCCTTCATCCCAGGTCTATTCGATTCACAATTGACGTTTATTTGTCGTATGCCAACATGGAAACTTGCCACATTGGGCAAAGTGCCGACATTTAAGTTGGCAAATACTTTTTCTCAAATTGTCTAATTCACTCTTCACACGGTGCTGTTTTTTCTATACAAAGTCACACTTTTTATTTCAGCCACAGAAGTGTTGAGTGAGCTACACAAAATATTTTCCGTCTTATGTCTGCCACAGACAGCATGACTTATGTCTTAGAGCGGCCGTGGAGTACATGAAAGCATAATATGCACGTGGAGTACATGAACACGTGCATATTATATTAAAAATTATATAACTGACTCAAAAATACCGCTGCTAACATGTATTATTATAAGCAACATGACTAAACAGCAAATGTAGTTGTAATGATATTTCGAAATATTACACTTGTCCTTTGTTTATATATTTCTCTCGTCTCTATTAAAGTTGATTTTATTGACTGTTGTTCGTGTTTCTTTAGAAACAATCACCTGTTTGTACTGAATGCAGCATTTAGTAAGCAAAATACGTATACAGGATGCTGGGCTTGCATAACCGATATTAGTCACTCAGCGAAGTATTGTATGTTGACATTACTTGTACATTGAAGCAAAGTTTTTTTTACCATGTGTAGTTTATAATAGAACAATATACCTGATCCATGGCAATACATCTTAATAATACAATATTTATTAATATAAGCTGGATAGCCTAGCGCGGTGCGACATTGCTGTATGTTTCATTACATCACTGCATGAAATAAAAACGCTTTTAAGACTAGGACAGCTTGCAGCTAAAGACAAATACATAATAGTGTAATCAGTTTATGTGTTAAACAATTATGTATTTATTTTTTTCAGTTCCAAAAGATCCTACTCTAGAATTAGTGAGTCCACGATATATTTGTTTCCATTTATCTGCATGGGATATGACATAGACACCAGGTAGAACGGAGGAGCGGCTTTCGCTGTATCTTCAGATATACAAAGTTGGGTGAATGATATTGCCCAACTACGTAATTGCAATACGAGGTTACGAACTCGCATCCCCTATGTCGAATGTCCGAAGCATTACCACATAGCCACTACACAATATTATGATTAAGAAAGATAAATAGCGAATTTTAAGAGTACAATAATAATCGTCTCGTTTACATGATTAAAACATTAACTGTAATCATATTTAAATATATGTTTAGTGCAGTGAATACTTACAACAAAGCAACTTCAAATCTCATTTATTTTTTAAAGAAAATAAACGGTGTTGGATACAACAATGTGCTGAATTCATGATTTCGCATTGGTGAGGGAGAACAGTCTTGGAAGCGTTGAGGGTTCATCTGATCAACGGGAACTCTGATAAAAAATATCCATATCCATTATAACGTAATCGTTTGCACATGAATTCAGTGGCCTGAAAAAGTATGTTACGTTATCCGTCTCCGACGTTTCTGTATAATGCGATTGATGAAGTAAGTTTTGACAGATCACCAATATTAAAATAACTTAAGGGTTTAAATGCAGCAGTTTAGGAAAAACTGGTAGTGGACTACTGGAACGTTATTAAAGTGTAATTATTGCATGTAGGCATAATTATGTTAAATTATATATATATATATATATATATATATATATATATATATATATATATATATATATATATATATATATATATATATATATAACTCATTTTAAAAAAAATTGCTTAGTTTTTAAGAACATTGTCGTTATAGTGTCTTGGAACTTGTTACTCCAGGCAGTTCTGATTAAACATTGATTGCTGTCGAATTATTGCAATTTAAGAGTAATTACGTTTAAATGCAAATTTAATTATGTCAATATAACCAGCTACCATAAATAAAATTCAAAGAGTAATATCAAAAGTCCTGGTAGCCAATATGGTGCATGTATGATGCCGCATTAGATAATTTACGCATATTTATTTTTTTATTACATAACGGAATCGACCCACCTAAGGAATAATTATGTGCATCGATTTGCAAAATTACCCTCTAGGTGTTAATGACAACAATGTATTACGTTGCCGAACATAACAGGAGACGGCGAATGGGGATTATTTATTTACGGTGGTATACTATACATGTAGTTTGGCAGGCTGGCAACGACAACTTTGATGTGGCTATTATGGTTACAGTTGTTGCATTTTATGGTGTCGCACGATCATGTTGGTCGTCATATTGCAACTATTTCGGGTAATTTATGGAAATATCATATCAACTAACTGCATTTAATATCGCATCCTTATCGTTTTGCACACGCATATGTAATTGTTGTCTTAACACTGTTATCGCTGTTTTTATCACCTTTGGATAACGGTAGTGTTAATTGTAGCAGCACACAGACAAGCAACTATTGGTGTATTGTGTACACTTTCAGGTGTGTATCGCGGAAGTGCGGCACTGCCTGCTGTTATCAGTAGTATCACTACGGGCACTGCAGATGTTTGGATTCTTCGGGGGAGGGGGGATTGCTTATCGAGTAAACATCACATTTTAACGTACAATTTAATGTGTAATTAAAGGCTTTGATAAGTGCACATTGATTTGTTATATAAGATATGTTGGTTCACTGAATGTTCCGATCATATCTTTTCTGTCATGGTTAATATATTGCTACGGGGCGTCATAGTCCGCCTTTGTAACTCATGTGTGAACCCTATTATTTATCCTATGAAATAATACATTTTTACATAGAACAATATCCTTAATAGATCAATGCACATATACATATTATGTATTCACGTTGTATATCTCCCTTCATACCTACCTATGATTTATCCTATCAAATAACTTTAACATAGCGCAATATCCTTAAAAGTTCAATGCGCATATACATATACTGTATTCACGTTGTATCCCTCCCTTGCTTCGTTCCTCCCCCTCCTCCTCTCCCTTCCTCCTAAAACATTCAGTATAATTTCATTTAAATGCACCCAGATAAGAAACTATCAATGTCTTTTGAATAAGATTTAATTTAATAAAACAAACATAAGCTCGATTCATGATTTTGCATTGACGAAGTTGTATACATTGATTTACTAGTAATTACTTTGTAAGACAGTTGCAGTTATGATGTACTTTAGCTAAAGTGCAGTGATTTGTTAAGCTGAACCTCAATGTATTACGTAGCCACATACAACATGTGGCGGGGATGGGGGCCACTTATGTATGGTACTATATTACGCAATATTATTGGATGATTGGAACCCTTAATCGAGGCGGCGCACGCACCCGCTGTGTTACTGTTATTGTGGACGTGGGCACGGATGATACGGCGCCTCGTTTGAAGAGACATTTTGATGGAAAATGCACGTGTGACGAATAAATGTATCACTTCGTTTGGCGGTATGAACATTATGTGATATACATAATCGTTTGAAAGCACGTTACATTTCACTAGATTGCCATCCAAAACAAAACCTTATTTCATGCGGAGATTCAGTGCAAATTAGCCTTGTGAATTGAGTGAACCAAATTAAAATGGACTACGCTTAACGGAATCACGGATAACATAATCAGCCTCTCTGCAGAATCAGAATGGCGGGAAAGGAAGCATAACCTATGTTTGTCGTGTTGCAATGGGCACGTAACACAATTATGTTCGCCACTTAATACAGTCATATACACTAGCGCGAAATAACAAGAATGTTCTGAAAAAACTATGATCAATAATTTTGATGCGTAAACAACGTTGTAATATACATGAAAACATTACATAAACTGAACTACTTTTGAATTTGGTCGTGGCAATGTGGAACACCTCTTGCGAAGTTAACTTTTCTAAGTTGCCACTTTCGTCTCAATAAAAAAAAAAATATTGTGAGAATACCATTTTACGAAATGTTGTAGCTACTATGCAGTAATTCAGCATGACCGAAATAAAGTTCAATAGTTTGATGTGCATTGCGTTTTAGAGAATCAGCGGCTTAATATAATCAAATTGTTATGGCCCGAAGTTTAGCCAATTCTACTATATCGTTTAAGTAGTTATCTACATTTAAGATAGCATGACAATGTAATATAACGCGTTGAAATTAGTGCATCTGTATTGTGCTACTGTTTACATGTACGCATGAAGCACGCATTCATTGGAGAGACTGACATCAAGTAGTTGGCATAATCATTATTCCAGTCAGCTACATTAAAAAAAGTTACTTTTGCAGAAGGGTTGTCGGCATGAAAGAGTTTGTCCAGACACCTGACATTATTCACATAGCTGCGACGTCGTGATCAATGCAGCACAAATTAGGGGAATGCAGCGTTAATTGTTTCCCGGGAAACTACAGCAGTGACAGGTACATGGTACCATCCAGTGATTAAACGTGTTATTATAACACGATTGGCCTAACATGGTTTAGCTATGCACATTGAAGAAGAGTATTTACATAGCTTCGCGCATTATTGAGAAGTTAATTAAATAAGCTTAATTGTCGAAACGGGGCTAGTTGATCCACCCAAGACCCCAGGGAGGATTAGTTGAGCAGCGGTTAAAGAACGAAGACGATTGTTCTCTACCCCAAAATACATCAAGGATTAAATTTTTTCCGAGCAAATTGGGACATGGGACAGCTACAAGGCAACATATTAGCAATAAGTTACATTTGTTGCGATTGGCCTATATGAGTCTACATTAACTAACTGTGTCAACTTATTAATGTATCAGCTATTAATTAACTTATTAATGTATACATTGGGTAGATGTGTTGGCTGGTTTGTTATGACTGTTATGACGTCCTACGTGAATTATACAAACAAATCATTTTGGCTAAAATTACCCCACACCAAGTGTTAGTTAATCCAGCTTACCAACCCTATTCGAATCAGCTATATGTAATTATCTATGCATGTTTGATATATTATCTTGACATCAAATTATCTACTAATATTCATAGTTTTTGTGAATAAAACAATGTTCACTTATGAATACGATTGCACCCTAGACATCAAAAATAATAAAAAAAAGGCTCAACTAAAACTGCCTCCCCATCCTATCGTATATCTTCTAGCAATATGAACATATAGCGAAATAAGGTATGAGTGGATGACCTTGCAACAAGTGGTAGCTGTTTCACAGAACTAAACTATATAATTGTTCAGCACAACATCTCAGTATCATAGTGGCAGTGTTGTGAATATTCAGTTGTCGGACAACATAAATTTGAAGTATATGAGATTGTGGTGTGACAATTTTAAATTGGCTATGCCACTGCTGTATTTCTTTGCATCTAATTATCTGTTAACATGGGTTGTGACAAAATAAACTATCAATTATAGGACTTCCGACATACGCGTATTTATATCCATACAATTGTTCTCTTACTGGGATGCAATTTGTTCTACACACAATGCACACTTACATTGGTTTTCGATGATTGACTTGATCGTAACGTATTGAGCCTCATATACTCATCATATATATATCCTCTGAAGTGTTGGAACATACAGCAAATAGATAGGTAGCGGTGAGAGATGCTTGCTTTGATACACACAAACACCGATACTTGCAGCATCGGACACGTTAACTTATGGCTATGATGCAAAGATGTAGACGAACCTAACAGCCTCTCCCGTCTCAATCCCTCATCAGTTTATGTTCATTTTCAGTTTCGCCACTGTTGCAATACATTTCTACTTCCCGTCCCTACAAACAAATTAAGCACCCTCTAAATCTATATCTGCTGATGCGTTGCAATAAGCAGATATTATAAAATATATTCGGCTGATTATCTTAAACAAAAACATGTACGCAAAAGTATGTGAAATTTAATATACGCCAGGTTGCGAAAAGAAGACCGCCGGCTTTTTCAATTAACTTTGCCATAAAATTACCGCTACGATCCCTGGAAACTTGTATGCACTGTAACGAAACAAATATATATATATATATATATATATATATATATATATATATATATATATATATATATATATATATGGTTATATGACCGTTTTCTCTTCTCGTACTCCTCTTCCCGTCAGGGCTTGAATCGTACCATTGTTCGGCGCATGATGGGACTCGCACCCTGAACAACCATTTCCCTTCATCAGTTATCTATCCCTGCATGCCATCATAGTCCGTGTGGCCAACTAATGTCATGCATGACATCATGGTCAAGTAAGACAGAACAGCATAGCATTCTGTTATACGTAGAAAGGGTTAAATCATGCAAGAGAGCTTGTCTCACCCCACATTTAAATTGAATAGCTCTCTTCTCTGCTTTACCTTCTCAGGTCCATCGTTTCTTTTATGTTTAGACTCCTCATCCCTTCTATCACATCTAGGGCTAGGCTTGTAGCTGTGAATAAAAATATCAAGTCGGGGGAATATCAGGAAAGCTGTTTCAGTGATTAAACCTGAATTTAATAGTTTAGTTTAGTCTGATTTGAAAATACTTTAGCACTACTCACTGATTTATTAGCCAGTCGAATTTCGTTGTGCTAAATGGCAACGCCAAAGGCGCCATGACAGTGCCTTGTCATAAAGTTGCAGGTTGGATTATAATTAAAAAGTTTACTCACTCTCAGTCATTAGTGGTATGTTCAACTTTGTTCAAATGACAGTGTCGCAATACTTTCTTTTTTGGGTTGCGAAAAGAAGGGATAGTTTATCGGAGTTAGTATTTTGGAATTTCTCAACTTATATAATATCTTCCTTATATAAAATAGGTAATTAATTGCTAAAGCAAGTCATGTGGTGTCAGGTATTATCTAGATGGGCTCATCATGACTGGAAACATTGGTTACGATAAATTGCCCATTACTAGAGGACCAAAATATACGATATGTTTAATACTATTTTATCTGACGAAAGCCTATTTGTTATTAAAAATATCGTAATCAAAATGACATTTTGAACAAGGGTCAGTGCGTTTAAACATATATGATAAAATAGTTAAGTCATGATTGTTACACTATAATTAATGAAAATATGACCAAACTCTGCTTAGCTTTAGTTCAAGAACAAAAGTAAGAATTCACGCGGAATCTTCACCAATGTAATAAACTGTTTTATTTTTCTTGACTCATAGTAGTCCCTGGGGTCTGACAGTGTCACCAAAATAAGTGACATTTTCTATCATCTCGACGTTACGCAAGCCTAAAGATTAAAGGCAAGTAACATGTGAGCTAGTTGTATATGAATAAGTTGAATGACAATCAGTATTGATTTATCATTTAAGTACTAAAAATAAAGCAACAATAAATGGGGACATATTATGTTAAAAATTACTCCTTAGTAAGCTCCAGATGATTAGTTGCTCATGATAGACATGGAAAGTATGTATGGACATAACGTTGTCAACACGTTTTGACGAATACTGGCGCCGCAGGGTTCCATCTTTCTGCTGACTGTTGCAATGGATGTTCAATCTTAATGTTTCTTTAATTGATTAGATAATATATACTCTTGTAACTACCCTCTGACCAGTGAAGTGCTTTATGCTGAAATATTTACGTGTTTCTCCTTGTAAATGCTGATCTCTTGAGCCGAAGCCTGCTGAACGCGGATAAAAGCATAATTGGTGCTGTGATGAGCACGGTTTTTCTGAGGATTTCGGCGCTGTAGAAGTCTTCTTTATTGTATTTTATTGTTATATTTATGTATTATCTTCATGTTCAAGCAGACTTGCATATTTGTTGTCAAGTTTCCAAAATACATCATGAAGGAATGTAATCAAAATGGTTAACCATGGGCTTGGCGTCGAGGCTTATTTGGGAAATTATGTCAGAGTAGCATTTTCCTGAGGAACTTGCTTTTTGAAATTAAATCGCCCGGTTGCAATTTGGTAGTTTTGGTAGTATTTTGCAGATATGATAAACTTACACTCCACCCTCTGGAATACCTTACACTCCAGCCCTTGACCGAATTTACAGTCCACCCATTGGATGACCTTACACTCCACCCCTTGGATGACCTTACACTCCACCCCTGGAAGACCTTACACTCCACCGCGTTTCCACTAATTTGTGAATGCTAATTTCATTATAGCCCGTACATAGACAGCGCGCAGTGTCTTCCTATGGCGTAACCGTTGCAATACCAGTAACCTTAATGACTACTCCAAAGCGGCATCAATGTTGCAGCATATTGTTTCCCAAGACTGTTTTTTATGTAAGTGAAATTACTTTTTGAATTTGATTGATGGTAGCTGGATATATTGACAGCATTAAATTTGCATTTAAATTTAATTACTCTTATATTGAAGTAATTATAAAGCAAACAACGTTTAAAATCCAAGGGACAACTTGTATTTACTGTATCTTGCAGTCAAATATGTATCCATCCAAAGGCGTCCCTTCATCGGAGGGGACAGTCTTGGAATGGTTGAATGTTTAATATGATTAACGAGAACTACGGTGGAAATGTCCAAACAATATCCATCTGCATTATTACGTAACCGTGTAATGGCTTGCTTGATGTCAGCTGGATATATTTATATATATATATATATATATATATATATATATATATATATATATATATATATATATATATATATATATATATATATATATATATATATATATATTAAATGCTGCAGTTTACACAGCAACTGGTATTGGGATACTGAATAGTGATTGCAGTGTAATATAAGCATTTTATGCATAATTATTTAACATTATATAGTATTTCGTGCAATAAATAACTCCAGGTAAGAAACTAATTGAAATAATTGACTTAGTTTGGAAGAAAATTGTCGTTATAGTGTCTGAGAACTAGTTACTCCAGGCAGATTAATCATCAACCGAAAGTATGCTAACATCTTAAATGCTGCAATGTATACTGTGATTTGAATATTAAGCAGACATTGATGTATCCTTGTCTGATGAAGTCAAACAAGTTGCTCGTCTCTTCTACCTGAAGCTACACGGCAACTCTGACACCAATCTGGATGAAGCCAGAGCTGATGCATTCAGTACGACAAAGGCGGACCTCAGGTGCTTTCATCCGACGGAAGATTCATTTCACTACCATATGCTGCGTGCAATCTCCGAATTCTCATTTACAAAGTGCTCAGCATAATCACCCCATCGTACCCGTCCCTACATAATTTTAGAGAGAGATTTGTGGTGAAAAACTGGTTTCAGTCGTGATGGACAAACCATACAGACCCCCAGCGGCGAATGGAAAGCAATACTTTACGTGTGTCAAGAGGAAATGCACAAAGAGATGTTCACGTGTTGCTGCTGACGTGAAATGTTTGGTTGCCTGCAAGTGTTCAGCTAAACCGTACACATGTGCTCGTGTGCTTGATTCTGAAAATGACGATTATGAGTAGGGTTGTGTAGCACTGATCAATAGAAAATAGAGCAGGATGTCAATGCAGTGCATTTTTATACTATTATTGTGCTATGTAAGTGCAAATGGAACTTTTATTGAAGCATACGTAATTGTATAAAATACTCCCTTTCTAATGAAATGGTAACTGGACATTTTCTATAAAGTTCGATTCTACATATACTATTATAAATGTTAGTAATAATTTAGTAAAAATGGGAATTTCTTTGTCGGCTCTCTGGAAATACAAAATGGCTGACTTAATTCGAATTATCCATGTTATACTCTTTTGTACACAATAAAATAAGTCTTAAATTATATAGCTACTTATTTGGGTCCAACATGTAGGATGAAATTGCATTTTAGAGATAGACTGTTCTCACATGTCTGTTTAAGCATGCACATTACCAAATGTATTTATTCGGCTGTTTTGGGTTGTCATATTGCCAACACTATAACTACATACGTTTGTAATATATGGACATAGTTGTGGTATCATACTGTAGCTAATAAACATATGCTTCACCCCAAAATAGGTAATAATTATAATACTGCCATCAAAATATTTTTAGCAGTTTATATAAAATTATGTTATGAATTGTGTGATACATTTTTGGAGTTTCTGTATAACAATAGTCATTATCATTATAGAGCACTAAGTGACAAACCACATGACAAGATATGCAACGGATATTGTGCTTTCATTTGGTTGTCCATTTATTTGCACATATTATATACATAAATGTCCATTGAGTAATATGTGCTCTAGTCAATACGTTCCCTGACGCAAGTCGCGGAAATTGTCAATTGAGGGTACCCTTCTTAAAATAAAATGTGCGGAGTTTTTGCAAGAGATATGGCAAAGCAGACCGCGTGATTATTCATCTAGATGCACCAATCTAACAAAAAAGGTATCGTTTCCATACTAAACTTCATCCACTTTATTCCTAAATATATGTTTTTTTTGCAGTGTGGATCCCTGACTAATATAGTCGTTGCATAATGTAAATGACTTCTTCTAACTAAAGCTTGATACGAAAGCACAACATTATTTGTATTGAGTGTTGTAAAAACCCTACTAATAACTGTCATGTTATTGTTTGCTTTGTTTATTTTTTATGGTGGTTGTATTTATCAAATTCAATCTTTGTATTTTTCGTGTTCTATTTTCCTATTCTATGGGCATTATTATCTACATTCAGATTATAAACATACGCATGATGTACATTTTTTCCTAAATGCATCAACTGCCATTTGTCTGGGTGAAATTTAAGTAACCATTGATTTGACCAAGATGTTAGACAATCTGCATCGTGCTGTAGTGTATGATGGTCATCTGGATTATTAATAGTTATAAACATCTTGATATCATCAGTAAAAAAAATACATCCGAAACTATATTCTTCTGAAGATCATGTATATATATATAAAACAAATATGATCGTTACTAAAGTACTACTTTGTGGAATTCAGAGTGTGTACCATTTACACTAGCACGGTCAGACAAGAACGCCTGGATCCATCTTAGTGTGTGGTAATCTGTGCCAAATTATTTAAGTTTGCGTATCAATCTTTTATGAGGGACGGTATCTAATGTTTTCATGAAGTATATATAATCTCCTCTATCTAAAGCTTTGGTCCATGACTCCATAACATTTAACAATTGGAGTACAGAAGAACGATTTTAATGAACCAAAGTGTTGCGTACTGAAAAGTAAACCTTTCATCATATGGCTAACAATATGTTCTTTGACATAGTGTTCCATGCATTTGCATGGTATAATTGTAAGACTGAATGGTCTATATTTATTTGCCTTTTTTACGACGATCTTTCTGAAATATAGCAGATATCCTTCCCTGTTTCCATTTATTTGGTAGTTCACCCACATCAAGTTAATTATTAAATAACCTAGCTAGTGGTTTGCATAAATGATTATATACTATTTCAACATCATAGGGTGAACACCGTCTGGTCCTAACGATTTACACACTTTAAGATTAGCAAGTTGTATTTACCCATTTCCCCATCAATAGCCAATTCTTTCATGTTGTGTTTTAACTCCTCTAATGGAATATGAGGGATGTCACCATATGGCTATATAATAAAAACACTTGACATATTGAACATGTTTTTCATAAGACATCTGCCTTTTCAATATCAGAGTCTGTGAATCTAGATTGAAGATCATTATGTTCTATGTTCTGGCCTGAAACACCTTCCCGATTCTTGGTTTGGGGTTCATATAATGCCATACTGGTCAAGAATTTAAATTATCCTCTTTTGGAAGCTTCAACTGAAATTCCTTCTGTATCATATTCGTTATTGTACTGTGTTGATTTGAAGCCCTATAATATGCAGTATAGTATTTATCTTCTTTTATCTCCATGTAACGCTTCCATTAAGTGAGTATATTCTTAAATTGTTTACCGACTCATATATTTTAATATATTTTTTTTAAAAACCTAAACATTGGTCGTTCATAGTGCCACATATATCGGCACAGTCTGTGTATTAGCTTTCATACCTTTATAATCCCCGTGGTCGTAATAGTTTTTAAGTAGTGTATGATTTGCTATTTCTGCATAACACCTAAATGTAATAATAAAGACAGAGTGTTCACTGTTTCCAAGTAGGTTTTCGTACTTTGCGTGATCTACCATACCTTTTAATTTGCTAAAACTAAATCAAGAGTGTTCGATTTATTTCCTAATCGCTCTCTTGTGGGAGTGTGACATGTTGGAACAGAAAACTATGTCTCATACCTTCTTTAAATTTAGAGTCTGGGCTATTAGTATTATCTAAGGGTGTGAAACAGTGTTGCTACTCTATCTTGGGATAATAAACACCAATTTAATCCAGTGCGTATTAGTGAAAACAAAGTGCCACAAAATGTCAATCCATCCAGGATTCGAACCAGGCTCTCATGTTACTTATGGGTAGTACTACTTTCTATACTCGTTCACGTTTGTCGGACAAAAAAGGTTTAAAGTTTATCACAGTAAAAACCATGTGTCCCGTTTGTTCACAACGAACACTGTCTCTTAAAATCAACCTTGAGTTCGCAACAGTCTACGGTTAATCGATATCCGCAGTCGATTAAAAATTAATATAATGGATATCCAAATTGATAAACTCTGTGCGGGTCAATCCCGATGTAGATTATTTAACAATATTTAACAAGATTTGCCATCCACGCCAAAGGCCCAGATGGCAAGTGGACAAGGAAGCCATTGGCTTATCGAGAGTCCAACAATGTTCACCTACTTATAACCCGCCCTCCTGAGATATGTGTGAACCTTGTTTTTAAATATATTCACGCTGCTAGCAGTTACACAATCTGTAGACAATTTGTTCCATTCATTTATTGTCCTCTGTGAGAATGAGTGCTTCCTGATGTCCAACCTACATTGATCATTTACTAATTTTACCTCATGTCCTCTAGTTCTGCTATCATTCTTGAGTGAGAAGAACATATTTCTATCAATATATTCATACCCATTCAATATCTTAAAAACTTCAATCTGATCTCCTCTTAACCTCCGTGTCTCTAGAGTTGTTAAACCACATTTTTGCAGGCGTTCTTTATAACTAAGGTCTCTAAGTTCTGGAATCATTTTAGTTGCTCTCCTTTGTATTCGTTCAAGCGTATCTATATCCTTCTTATGATATGGTCTCCATGCTTGTATACAGTATTCTAAATGAGGTCTAACTGTTACTTTATAAAGAGGTATAATTAACTTTTTATCTTGTATGTTATGTTTCTTCTAATCAATCCAAAAAATTTATTACCCTTTGAAGCTGCAATACCACACTGCTCTGAAACTTTCATATCAGCGCTTATTGTAACTCCTAAGACCTTTTCTTTTACAGTAGTACCCAGAACAGTATCTCCCATTTTATAGTTTACATTCAAGTTTCCATGTCCTGTATGTAGACATTTACATTTCCCAAAATTGAACAGCATCTGCCATTTCTCAGACCATTTCACTAATCTGCCTAGATCGTTTTGTAAATGTTGTTTATCACCATCAGCATTAACCTTTTTAAACAGTTTTGTGTCATCCGCAAATGTCAGTACGTTACTTGTTATAATGTCGTCCAAGTCACTGATATAAATTAAGAATAATATAGGTCCTAATACTGATCCTTGAGGTACCCCACTCAAAACCGATTTCCAATTTGAAACTTCTCCATCTACTACAACTCGTTGTCTTCTGTCAGTATGCCATTGTTCTATCCAGTCAGTTATACCATGGGTTTTTAATTTAAGTAGTAATCTTTGATGTGGCAATTTGTCAAAAGCTGTCTGAAAATCTAAGTAGATAATATCTACTGGCGATCCCACGTCTATCCACTTAGTGATTTCTTCCAAAAAACATAACATATTTGTTAAGCATGACCTCGCTTTAAGGAATCCATGTTGAGATGAATTTAATAATTTATGCTTAACGAGGAATTCCACCATATGGTCTTTAATTAACCTTTCTAATAATTTACAAATCACTGACGTTAAACTCGCTGGACGTGACTTTCATACTCCATCCGATCAATTGATGTAGTTACGAAATTTCACCATGGGTCAAAGTCGTCATTTTTTTATTCGTTCAGTTTCCTTTTCACTTCAAATAATGCTAAATAAAACTTTCATTAATGTAATAGTTTGCCAGATCATTACCCCAAACAAAAATACAACAGTTTCACAAACGAGCTGGAATGTTGTTGTGGATACTATGTTTAATTGTTTCTTAAAAAAAATATAAGCGATACTGTGCATGAACTAAATTGCATACCACAAACTGCATTGGCCGTTCCTTGTAAACACAAGCATCCATCAAAATGTCACATCAACACCCGCGGCGTACCATCTAATTCACCGTTCACAATGACAGAAAAACAGCGAGTACGTGCTTAACCTCAATTAAGGTTCTTACTGAAGACGACATTTTAAATAGATGTTTCCAAGATTATGCCAATTAACGAACTGTTTTATATTGGTATTCTGCGCAATTTGCTCATATAGCTTCTAATGTTAACGTTACTTCATATACTCATTGTCGAAATTAAATAATATTTTAATACGAAATTGCTATAACATTAGTTTAATGTGCTCTTTCTCCTTGTTCCCTGCTGTACAGGGGTTAGGGTCAGGTACAGTACTGTCGAGCCACTCTTTCTTTTCTTTCTTTCCATAGTTTTATGTCGGCCGCTCCCTTTCTTCATCTTTCATCCTCCCCCGATCTTCTCATGTCCCTCCTCACGCAGTCCTCCCATATCATATGTGGCCTTCCCCTTTTCCTGCGTCCTTGATGTTTTTCCACCTCTGCTCTCTTTGCTAGTTTGCTTGCATCCATTCTTACCAAGTGGCCTGTCCATCTCATTCTGCTTCTAGCGAACCTTCCTGTTAGGCTGCATTGCATCCCAACCTCTTTCCTTAGGTCTTTCATCCTTCTTGTGTCCACCCTCTATGTTCTTGTTATTCGCCGAACCCAGTTATTCTCACACACTTGCAACGCTGTTGTTGTTGTTCTGTCAACGCCACTGTCTCCAGACCATACAGACATGCTGCTGTAACACATGTTCTCATGACTTCCCCTTTCAGCTTTTTTTATTTTTTTCTGTCCAACATGACTCCCTCTACCTTTCTCCTAGCATTCGCTCCCGCTTGTGTCCGACGTCGCACTTCTGCCGCTGAATGCCCATCCTCCTCTAGGCTCATTCTCAGTCCGTGCTTCTCGAACACCCCCTTCCATTCCTCCAACACTTCCTGTAGGTCTTGTTTGCTTTCTGCTATTATGGCCAGATCGTCTGCGTACATCATCTTCCTGAGAATATCCTTCGTGCTAATCTTCCTGCTGATTATTTCCATCACCATGATAAACAGTAAAGGGCTAAGTGCACTTCCTTGCCTCAAACCGATGTTAACTGGAAACTCTTCTGACAACCCAGATCCTACCACAACTCTTCCTTCTGTTCTCTCATACATTGCTTCCACAATCCTGGCTTCTGCTTCTGGCACTCCCATCCATCTCACTGTTGCCATCACCATCTCTCTAGGGACTGTGTCATACGCCTTCTCCAGGTCCACAAATCCAACTGCCACTCTCCCTTGCTTATCCACCCTCTTCTCTACCATTTTTCTTAATGCAAACATCCCATCAGTCGTCCCTCTGCCCTTTCTGAATCCTTGTTGTTCTTCACCCAATTCTTGCCTTTCTTTCTTTCGCATCCTAACATCTAGGATCCTCTCTAGCAGCTTCATGATGTGACTTAGAAGTGTGATTTCTCGTTACTTCCCTGGGTCTTGCACATCTCCTTCTACCATATTGGGATTATTAGCCCTGTCCGCCATTCCTCTGGTACTTTACCTTGCCTCATACATGTATTCAGCAGCCTCTTTGTCCATCTGATTCCGCTCTCCCCCGCTGCCATTACCATCTCCACACGCATCTCATCGATACCAGGTGCTCTTCCTTCGTCATCCTTTCTTCCAGGTTTGCATCTCTATATCCGTAATATCAGTTAACTCCACTTTCCCCTGTACATATGATGGTAATTCCAGATCGTTGTTATTTCTTTCCTGGTTCAGTAGCTCCTTGAAGTAGCTTTCCCAGACCTTCAGCACTGCCTCTTGTTCTGTCACTAACTTCCCGTTTCTAACCCTCATCACCGTCCCATCCTTCACGTCCTTACTATTCTCATCCCTGTCTCGCGCCATTTTGTATATCATCTTCTTTCCACCATCCTCATCTAGCTTGCTATATACATCTGCATCCATATCTCTCCTCGCCTTATCAACAGCTCTTTTTGCCGCTCTCTTCTTCTGTCCGTATGTGTGTATCATCCTTGCATCCGGTTCATTTCCTCTCTTCTTGGTCTTCTCAATTTCTTTCCAGGCTTCCTTCTTTTCGCATACTGCCTCTGCAACTTCGCTTGTCCACCATCCTTGGTTACTACTCCTTGACATTCCGCCCTTTCCTGATGTTCTTCCACATAGCTCCTCTGCAGCAAACAAATTATTCTTTGTACTTTTTCCACTCTTCCTCCAAACCACTTCTTCACTGAGCTCTTCATACTTAACCGTCACCCACTCCTTGCACCTCCACTACTTAACAGTCCTGCGGCCCACATTCTTAGTTTGTTTCTTCTTCTGCATACGCACAACGAACACCACTGACTTAATCTACCATAGCTGCTGCTTCCGGACTATCACTAGGACTAATTATGTCTTGTGCTGTCCATTCCTGTATGTGATCTTATGACTCTATCGCTTCTGGAAGAAAGAGCTAGCCACTGCTAACCCATTTCTCGACACCAGCTCCACTTGAGCTCGACCCTCTCTATTCCTCGCTACCCAACCATACCTGCCAACGCTCTCCTCTTCACCTGGTTCCACTACTCCAACATGTGCATTGAAGTATCCCGCAATAAACAACATCATCTTCAGCTCCACCAATCCTATCATCCTCTCCAAAGCATCCATGAACTCCTCTTTTTCTGCCTCCGTCCTTCCCGTCTGTGGCCCGTACACAGATATGACACACATAAGCTATTTCTTAATTATCAGCCATGCCATCACTATGCGCCCCTTCCATCTCTCCACTCTGGCCAACGTCTTACTGATCTCTTCGTATACAATGATACCCACTCCGTTAATTCTTCCATCTCCTCCTGCGTGCAATGGCTTTTACCCTACCATCATCGTCTTTGTTTTGTCTCCCTTCCACTTAGACTCCTGGATGCATAATACTTCCAGTCTCCTTATTTCCATCATTTCCACCACCTCTACTCCTTTCCCGCCCATCGTCCCCACGTTCAGACTGTCTAACCGGATTTCACATCAAGATCGCTGCCGGCCTGACGATCCCCTTGGTCTTCGCTTTCTTCTCGCCGCAGCCAAGGTAGACGGCGCGTCGGTTACCCCGGACGCGGTAGCCCTCTCGCTCAACAATATTTGTACCATCATTATAGTTGGGACATCTTAGCCACTCAGCAGCGCTGCCCTGGCTGACCTGCTGTTGCGGTTTTATGTCAGAGTTTTCCTTCTCCTAGGTCGCCTGTCTACCAAGGCACATGAACGTGATCTACCCAGTACTGCAGCACCGGGACGTGTCCACACGCTGGTAGACCCTGCACACTGCTCCTTTAAGGCTCCAACCTGCTCCGATATCCCCAGCACATTCGCCTGGGGCCGAAAGGTGCCCAGTATCCGCAGTCTACCACGATGAGGTTGTGCTTGAATCTTGTCTATGGAGAGGCTATGTACCAGCAGGGGAGAGTTACGAACTCTGCTCCCTTTTCACAAGAAGGAGCTATCTGGCAGCTGTAGCTGAAAGCGAGAATATAAAGCACACACTACATACTACACACTAAACTACAACATTAGGCACATTACACAGACGTGTGTAAACACCACACCACCGTAAACACCACACCACTTTTAATACATAAAACAAATCAATTTTCACATAGCGTAGAATTCAGTATGTGATAAACTTCAATGCGCTTTATTTCCCACCCCCTGCAAGACCTTACACTCCACCCCCTGGCAAACCTTACACTCCATCCCCTTGGGTATCTTACGTACCATCGTATATTGTCAGGTACACATTTATGTAGTAGAGCGAACTGAGACAACGTGGAGCAAAGTAAATTAGAACGCGTACAATCACTGAACACTGAACATATTACAGTAGATGTCATATGTCATGTTGACCAAATCAAATAAAGGTATGGATAACAGTTGTCAGATAGTATTAATATGAGTTCATGACGTCTGGACACATGAGTAAGGACTAATTAACTATAACTAGAGGACCCTCCGACAGCAACCGCCTACATACACGGTCGGAAACATCATTCGAAGTCTCAACGACGAAATGAAAGTGATCGTCACTCGAATGGTTTTGTAAGACCGGGAGAAGGTAACGCTGTGTAATCAGCTCTTGAGTCGCTACAACGACATGAACGATACACACGCGCAACACCCGACACGAGTGACCGTGGTGAACGACGGGGCGACGCAAACAGAAACGGAAGCGGCGGGGTCGGCAGCTGTAGATCATGTACAAGCAGATATCGCCGACAGCGTTACGAAAACCTTGAGAAAGGAAGTCAAGCGATTGGTGTATTTGAACAATCCTTGTTGTCAACCTGATAGCTAGGGATAGTCTCCACATCGCACGGCAGTTGCCACTGGACGAAGGTGTAACAAAAGTCGCCATTTGTCAAATGTGCCACCGCGTCCCCCTCATATCAGCGTTCACGCAGTAGAGCTGCTGATAGACACCACCCTCGTACTGGTTACAACGGGTTGATGGATGAAGTGAACGCGGAATTAATGCGCTTAATTGCCTTTTTTCCTAAAATTCAGGTCTTGATGGTGTGCATCTTTCTCCGACAGGCGACCGTTTGCGTATACGTCTGACCGCGGCGCGGCTCTTTTTAAGTAAACTTTGAATTATGAAATTGGTTTTATACATAATCAGTTCTGACATAGAGCAATATTTAGAATATATGAACGTTCAAAGCGCTTTACACTCAACCCTCTGGCACATCATACACTCCCCATTCTGGCAGACCTTACACTTCACCACTGGCAGACCTTACACTCCAACCTCTGACAGACCATATATTCCACTCCCTGGCAGAACTTACACTCCACGCCTGGCAGACCTTACATTCTAACTCCTTGCAGACCTTACACTCCAACCCCTGACATACCATATATTCCACTCCCTGGCAGAACTTACACTCCAAACCCTGCCAGACCTTATAATCTACGCCCTGGCACACCTTACACTCCACCCCTTCGTAGATATTACATTCTACCCCCTGGCAGACCTTACACTCCACCTCCTGGCAGACCTTACACGCCACCCCCAGAAAGACCTGACATACCACCTCTGGCAGACTTTACACACCACCCCTGGCAGATTTGTTCCTTTCAGCACCAACTTGTCGGGTGATCAATCAGCCACGCTGTAAATACTGCGAGAAATGTATTGTATATACCATTGTATATTCATTAAATCAATCCCGTATATTTATACATCGCCCTTTTCAGCCTTAAATGTTCAAAGGCGCTTTCCGAGTTAATTAATTAATTAATAAAAAAAATCCTAAATACTGAAAAACAATTCCGTAAAGTTAAAATTAAAACCTACCACTACAACACATTTAAATCATTAACACTCCGACTAATTTAATATTCAATCCGGAGTGAACACGTCTGTCTTCAGTTGTTTCTTGACTGTATCAGCCGACGGAGCCTGGCGAAGAACAAGTGTAATATTGTTCAACAATGTGGGAGCAGCAATGGAGAAGGCTCCGTCCCCAGCTGCGTCCTGGACAAAGGAAACTCACTTAGCAACTGAAAATATGTTGCCAGGTATTTAGTTATGCAATAGCGTGAACTGTGATTTTATGGCGTCCCCTCAGTCTTTCAAATTATAAACAATGACAATAATATAATGTAATATATTATTAAAAATCAGTACCATAAACATACATATAATTCATGACGCAACCGTGACTACTGCCACCATCAACACCACCACAACCACCACCACCATTGTTACTACACTCCAAGCACACTGTCAGAATACATAGTCACAACACCACGGTCACAGCTAGAATAAAATAGTCACGATATCCCAACACACAGCTATAATACACAGTCAATACAACTCCAGTTCACAGAATACATATTCACTGCACTCCCAGCAAATATCTAGAATACACTGTCACTGCACCCTCAGTACACATCTAGAATGCATCATCACTGCAATCTCAGCATACAGCTATAACAGAAAATAGTCCCTGTATCCCCAGTACACACACATACATATATATATATATATATATATATATATATATATATATATATATATATATATATATATATATATATATATATATATATATATATATATATATATATATATATATATATATATATATATATATATATATATATATATATATATATATATATATATATATATATATATATATATATATATATATATATATATATATATATAAATAACAAAACACTACAGTATAACTAGAATACAAAGTAACTACGCACATAATTTCAGAGGGGTTTCAAATGGCAGAGGTCCTTTAATGAGTATTTCAGCTCAATATTTACCACAGAAGATATCAGCTCACTTCCTGTTCCATTTACTAAATTTGAGGGAAATAAATATGAATATTTAGGGCAGTTATTTGTACCTCCTGTAATGGTAGCAAACACAATTAAGAAGATGAAAGATAATAAATCACCTGGAGTTGATGGGCTACCACCAAAACTGCTTAAGGAAATTGTTGAGCAAATTAGTACACCACTTGCAAAATTGTTTAACTTGTCACTAGAAGAAGGAATAGTTCCATTAGAATGGAAAGAAGCAAACATTATGCCAATATTTAAGAAGGGATCAAGGAATAAGCCAGACAATTTCAGACCAGTGAGTTTAACATCAGTTATATGTAAATTACTCGAAACATTAATTAGAGACCACGTGGTGGAATTCCTTGTAAAACATAATTTAATAAATACATTTCAACATGGGTTCATAAAACAAGGTCATGTCTAACCAATCTATTGTGTTTTTTTTTTGTAGAAATTACAAAGTTGGTAGATGACGGGTCACCAGTGGATGTTGTCTACTTAGACATAACAGTATTCAGAAAGGTTACAAATGATACAGATAAACACAGTTTACGGGATGATCTAGATAAATTAGTTAAATGTTCATAAAAATGGCAAATGTTATTAAATTTTGGGAAGTGCAAATGTATACACATAGGGCATGGAAACATTGATGAAGAATATAAAATGGGGGATGCTGTACTAGGTAGAACCACACAAGAAAAGGATTTAGGAGTAATATTTAGTGCTGCCATTAACGTTTCAGAGCAATGTGGGATTGCTGCTTCAAAAAGAAATCAAATTATAGGGCTAATTAGGAGAACTATCAGGTAAAAGGAGAAACAGCTAATAGTTAGACCACATTTGGAATATTGTATTCAAGCATGGAGGCCGTATCGTAAAAAGGACATAGACAAGCTAGAAATAATACAACGAAGAGCAACCAAAATGATTCCAGAATTTAGAGACCTTAGTTATAAAAGTCGCTTATTACAATGTGGTTTGATAACACTAGAGACCAGGAGACTAAGAGTAGACCAAATAGAAGTATTTAAAATAGTGAACGGTTATGGGGATATTGATAGGAATATGTTCTTCAAATTTAATGAAGGCAGTAGAACCAGAGGACACAAAGCAGCATTAGTTAAGGAGCATTTTAGGTTGGACATGAGAAAGTACTCTTTCTCACAGAGGGTGATAAATAAATGGAACAAACTGCCAAATGATTATTATATACAATACCTATACCATGGGCTTTTAGTTTAAGCATCAATCTTTGGTGTGGCACTTTATAGAAAGCTTTTTGAAAATCTAAGTAGACAACATCCACTGGTGACCCGTCATCTATCCACTTTGTAATTTCTTAAAAAAACACAATATATTGGTTAGACATGACCTTGCTTTTAGGAACCCATGTTGAGATGTATTTATTAAATTATGTTTTACAAGGAATTCCACTATGTGGTCTCTAATTAATGTTTCGAGTAATTTACATATAACTGATGTTAAACTTACTGGTCTGAAATGTTCTGGCTTGTTCCTCGATCCCTTCTTAAATATTGGCGTAATGTTTGCTTCTTTCCATTCTGATGGAACTATTCCTTCTTCTAGTGACAAGTTAAACAATTTTGCAAGTGGTGTACTAATTTGCTCAACAATTTCCTTAAGCAGTTTTGGTGGTAGCCCATCAACTCCAGGTGATTTATTATCTTTCATCTTCTTAATTGTGTTTGCTATCATTACAGGAGTTACAAATAACTGCCCTTAATGTTCATATTTATTTCCCTCAAATTTAGTAAATTGAACTGGAAGTGAGCTGATATCTTCTGTTGTACATACTGAGCTGAAATACTCATTCAGGACCTCTGCCATTTGAAACCCCTCTGAAATTATGTTTCCCCTGTTGTTGGTCCGACCTTATCTCGAACGTTCTGTTTACACCTTACATAAGCATGTAAACTCTTGCTGTCATTTTATATATTACATGCCAATTTTTTATCAAAGGTTCTTTTAGATTTTCTAATTTCAGTTGTAGCTAGGTTAAGTGCCTGTTTATAATTTGATTAGTCTTCATCCACATAGTTTGCTTAAACACTATTTTTCTAATAGCTTCTTTTGACAAGTGTTTCTTTCTAAACCTTTTTCCTTGTTTTTTCAAGGGAACAAATTCATCGATGATACTCTCAATTTCATATTTTAGAATATTCCAACATTCAATTGCGGTCTTATTCATCAGCATGTTATTCCAATCTAGCTTTGCTAAGTATGTTCTCATAGTTACTTTTGTGGTAGTTTCTCCTATACGTTTTTTTAATTTTACTTTCTGATTTTATGTTGATGTCAAAATGTATTTGATTGTGGTCACTGTTACCTTATGGTTCATGTATTTTTACATTGTCTACTAATTATTTTTGTGATGATAAAACTATATCTAATACATTTTCTCTCCTGGTTGTTTCTAGCACGTGCTGAGCAAGGAAGCTCGCCTGAATTAAAAATAAAAATTGTTGGTCATCACCCCCTGTATTCTCTAGAGATTTCCATTGTATGTGTCCATGGTTAAAATCTCCCATTATGATACTTTCCCCTTTACTAACTTCCTTTATAGCATTTTGTAGTTTTTGTGTTATCCGCTGCGTTTATGTTTGGACTTCGGTAAACTAATTCAATAGTTAATTTTGCATTTCGTGAAACTCTTTTGCACCAAACAGCTTCATCGTAATCTGCTTCGCTTTCTAATTTTATTTCATGAGCCTGAATAGATTCTTTAACATATACAATAACTCCCCCTCCCCTTCTTCCTATTCGATCTCTCCAAAACATTACGTATCCTATCGGGGTCGTTCTATTTTATTTTAATATTTTAATAAATATTAGTTTCTTTAATTTAGTAGAAGTTATTTAAACAAAACACGAATAAAAATTCAGTGCATATACGATGACATAATTGATCCGCATACTGATTGACGTTTTTTTCTTATATTTAACCCTGTTACATGTTAATGGTTGTTTTCATATGCATGGCATAAGCTAAGATGGCAAACGTCTCGAGTGGATTAAAGAGTCAGAAGAATGACATCCAGAACAGTTATCATAGGTGCTGCAATTACTGCCGCAACAAGGGTTTCATTGATAGGCAGATTCAAATTATGGGTATATAGAAATATGCAGCCTATTAGCGCAACATTCGCATTCCTATGATGCAACTGTGGAACGGAATATCCATGTGAAGATCAAAATTTCTTTGTCCATCAAAATATCACGTCAACCGCCGCCGGTGTCCCATCCGTGTCGCCGCTCACAATGACAGAAAAACATCGAGTACGCGCGTAACCTCGATTAAGGGTTCTTACTGAAGTCGATATTTTAAATAGGAGTTTCTAAGATAATGCCAATTAACGAACTGTTTTATATTGGTATTCTGCGCAATTTGCCCACATAGCTTTTAAAGTTAACGTTGCTTTATCCACACGTTGTCAAAATAAATTAAAATTAATAAAGTAATACTTTGATACGAAATTGCTGAAATTGGTTTATGCATAATCAGTTCTTACATAGTGCAATATTCAGAATATAGGAACGTTCAAAGCGCTTTACACTCCACCCCCAGGCAGACCATACACTGCACATCCTGGCAGACATGACACTTCACCCCCCGGCATAACTTACACTCCACCCCCTGTCAGACCTCACACTCCACCCCCTGGCCAACCTTACATTCTACTCTCTGGCAGATCTTACACCCAACCCCATGGCATACCTTGCATACCACCCCTGGCAGACCTTACATTCCACCCGCTGGCAGACCTTTCATAGCACTCCCCGGCAAACCTTACACTCCACCCCTTGACAGACCTTACACTCCACGACCTGATAGACCTAACACTCCACCCCCTTGCATACTTTACACCCCTCCCCTGGCAGATCTTACACTCCACCCCTTGGCAGACCTTACACTCCACCCCTTGACAGACCTTTCACTCCACGCCCTGGCAGACCTAACACTCCACCCCCTAGCATATTTTAAACCCCTCCCCTGGCATATCTTACACTCCACCCCTTGGCAGACCTTACACTCCACGCCCTTGCAGACCCTACACTCTACCCCTGACAAACCTTACATTCCACCCACTGGCATACCTTACACTCCACACTCTGACATACATAACATTCCACGCCCTGGCAGACCTTACACTACACATCGTTGCAGACCTTACACTCCATCCTCTGGCAGTCCTTACATTCCTACCCTGGCAGACCGTACACTCCACCCTCTGGCAGACCTTACATTCCTCCCCCTGGCAGACTTTACATTCCACCCCAGGCAGAACTTATACGTCAACCTATGGCAGATCTATTCGTTCCAGCACCAACTCGACTTGTCGGTGCATCAATCAGCCACGCTGTAAATACTAATGAAGATGTATTTTATGTACCATTGTGTAGTCATTAACAGTTCAAAGGCGATTTCAGAGTTCTTTATTTAATTAATTAAACAAATTCCTAAATACTAACTGAAAAACAATTCCATTCAGTAAAAGTAAAACTATCACTAGTTTTTATTATTAACACTCCAGCTAATTTAATATATAATCAGGAGTGAACAAATCTGTCTTAAGTAGTTTCTTGAAGTTATCACACGAGGGAGCCTGGCAAAGAACAAGTGTAATATTGTTCAACAATGTGGTAGCAGCAATGGAGAAGGCTCTGTCCCCCATCTGCGTCTTGGACAAAGGCAACTCATGTAGCAACTGCAATAATATTGCCAATTACTCATTTATGCAATAGCGTGAACTGGGACGAAGTGTAACAAATTAAACTGCCCAATTAGTACGCGAGCAACTCTTTAACTTATATAAAGCCAACTGAGGATTTCATGTTGTCTTCCTCAGTAAATATGACTTTAAAATTATAACCAATGACAATGGTATCACGAATGCTATCATCATGCATTGATGAGACTGCCAACATTTATCATATTGACCAAAACAAATGAAGCAATGGATGGGTGCGTCAGAGAATATTTATGTGAGCTCATCATGACTGGAAACATGGATACTGATTAAATTACCTTTATTAGGGGACCAAGAATATGGGATATATGATTAACACTATTTTATCTGATAAAGCCTATTGTTTGTAAGTAAACCTATTATTTTCATGAACATGATCTGTTGAGTGTGGGTTAGTGTTTTAAATATATAAACAAATATAGTTAAACCATGACTATAGCACTATCATTGATGAAAATATTACCAAATACTGTTTAGCTTTAGTTCACGAACAAAAATAAAAATTCACGCGGAATCTTCACCAGTTTAATAAGAAGTGACCTATATGACTATTAAATAATGACAATGTCAATGTCACAGAGCATAAGTGATTCCCCTTCACCGTCACCTGTTATATTAGACAAAGTAATACAGTGTTCTAACTGACACCTATACTGTTGTTTTGAAAATCGATGCAATTCATATTGTAATGAATATTTTACGTGGGTCGTTTCAATGAATATTTTCCTTTTAAATGTTGTAATACAAAAATCTCCATTAAGTCACCACCGTGGCGTCATAAATGCAGCATGCTGCGTCACATGTCTGTTTTTTTCATTTTAATGGATTACTATTTAAATTTGATTATTGGTAGCTTGATATATTGACATCATTAAATAATTACAATAATTACAAAGGAAGCAATAATTAATATTCAAATACTTGTACAAACCGCTGCATTTAAGCATTTAGTAAACCTTTTTGTTGATGATTAATCAGAACTGACTGGAGTAACCAGTTCGCAGACACCACAACGGCAATGTTCTTACAAACTAAATACATTATTTAAATTAGTGTTTTTTCTAAACTGCAGCATTTAACCATTTCAATAATGTTATGTTGGCGATACATCAACACCATCATATAGAAAAATCAGAGACGGATAACAACATACTTACGTTGTAATGTAGATGGATATTGTTTGGACATTTCCACCGCAGATCTCTTTCATCAGAATAACCCCTCCACCTTTCCAAGACTATCCTCTCCGATGAAGGGACACCTGTTATGTAGGGATACCTTTAGATGGATACATACGTGACTGGAAAAAAATACAGTAACTACTGTGTAACTTAACAATATTAACAAGAAGCCACCCTTCCCTGCCACCTGTGTTGGGCAACATCATAAACTGCTGTGATTAATATGCAGCTTTTGTATGTCATTGCAAATATATTACTTTGTTTGCTTCGTTACAGTTACTGCACGTTCCCAGGCATCGTTGCGGCAATTTTATTGCAAAACTAGCTGGAAAGCCGGTCTTGTGCTTTTCTCAACATTACATATAATCAATTTCTCATTATTCTGCGGCCAAGTGTTGAAGATGATCAGACGAATAATGTTTAGAACTTCTGTGTACTGCAACACCTCCGCAGATATAAATTTGAAGGGTTTTTCATTTGTTTGTAGGGGAGGTGAGTTGAAATGTGTTGTAGGTGTGGCGAAACTGAAAATGAACATAAACTGGTCAGACTCGCTTACTGTATAAAATTATGTGAACGATGAAACTGGCGGCGCAGTTTTGAATTCGCTCAAGTCGATTTATGTAGTCCTGGTGGTACGGGTCCCACACAATGGATCCATAATCCAGGACAGAGCGCACAAGGGAAATGCATGCTCTCCTTTTGCGGTTGATTGGGCAGTGGCGTATGTTACGCCTAAGAGAACCGAGTGTGGAGTTTGCTTTTTTGTGACGGTTGATATATGTGAGTGTCATTTAAGGTCTTCTGAAATGGTGAGGCCAAGGAATGGATTGCTGTTATGGGTATGGGTTGCTGTTTACGCGTTCCAGGATGGCATTATTCAAACTGTAGAAAAAATCAGTTTTGTTTTTTATATATTGTATGTAATAATTGTTTGTGGATAAGAACATAACTTGAGGGATTGAGACGGGAGAGGTTGAAAGTTTTTTCTGCATCTTTGCATCATAGCCGTACGTTAACGTATGGGATGCTGCAGATATTGCCGCGATATGTACAATAATGGAGAGTTCTGCCTCTTTTGGAAAAAAAGTGGCTGAACTCTTCATTATTCTCCCGTAATAAGAAACATAATGGATAAAAGAAACTGTAATATGATGAGAAATAAATTAAATTAACAAAGAATAAATGTATAATTTCGAAATATCATTATAACTGTTTTTACTACGTAGTCATATTGGTTAGTATAATTCAAGTTAGTAGCGATATCTTTGTGTTACTTATACGACTTTAGTAAAAGTTGTACGTTGTTTGGTCGTACACGTACACGCTTTCATGTACTCCACGGTCGCTATAAGGCGCCATGCTGTCTGCTGCGGAGTTGAGACGGAATCTCTTTGCTGGAGCTCACTCAACATTTCATTGGCTGAAATCAAACGTGTGACTTTGTATAACAAAAATAACAGTGAAAAGAGGACATTTTACGATTTGAGAAATATAATTTGCCAAATGTCGGCTGTTGGCAAGTTTCAATATCGGTGTATGATCAATAAAAGTCAATTGTGAATCGTCCAGACCATACATGATCGGAACATTTAAGTGAACCAAAATATATTATATTAAAAATCAATATACACTTATCAAAACCTTTACAGACACATTAAATTGTACGTTGAAATGTGATGTTTACTTGATAAGCACCCCCCTTCAGGAATCCAAACATCAAACAAGTGCCGCGCTTACGCGATACACACCTGAAAGAGAACACAATACATTAATAAATGTTTATATATATATATATATATATATATATATATATATATATATATATGCTGCTACAATTAACACTACCGCTAACCAAACATGATAAATAACAGCGATAATTACCCGAAATAGTTGCAATATGACGACCAACGTGATCGTGCGACACCATAAGATTCAATAACTGTAACCATAATAGCCACATCAAAGTTGTCGTTGCCCACCTGCCAAACTACATTACAACAATACAACAATACTTTATTTTCCCATGGAGTGAAATTTGTGTGGAGCAGAAATGGCGAAACTGGCAACAAACTGGTCAAGGACATAGCAAATTAGGCTCCTATAGTTTACATGTAAGCAATGAGACGGATTAGAAACAAGTAACAACAGGGAATGTGACGGTTGTACTAGAGACAGTAGTGAAGTAAGCAGGATGAAATTGGACATGGGAGATATTAAAAGGTTCTCCTGCTTGGTTGAGCTATAGCCAACATTTTTTATCTAGGTTCTTTTGTACTGTATGCATCATTATTCAGACACTATTCATACACATTTTCAATGTACGGTATCACGGATCTGGCGCCGCTAGCATTAATGTATTTACGTGTCAATGCAAGCAATTATTGCCTCTACCTGTCGATACATTTTTTAGGTTGCACATTTGTGTAGACTAATACATGGGTAATTTTTCTACAATTTACGTATGTGTCGGGATCCTGTGATTAGTACGTCGCAACGTTCTGAAACTGGACAACGTATTTCCTCATTTCTGTTGTTCCAGACGCGACAAAGAAATGAGCGCATCGGTCCGTCTAATTAGCATTACATGCTGACTACAACGTCAATATAAAGTGTATTGACTGCAGACTGTTGCCAAAACAAAGTTGGTTTTAAGAGTCAGTGTTCATTGTGAACAAACGGGACACATGGTTGTTACGGTGATAACCGTTAATCTTTTTTTGTTCGACAAACGTGAACGAGTTTGGAAAGTAGTACTACCCATAAGTAATATGAGAGCCTGGTTCGCAACCTGAATGGTTTGAAATTTAGTGGCGCATATTTTTTACTAATACTAACTGAATTGAATTTGTGTTCATTAAAAATGTCAACAAATATTATACATAGTACAAAATATATAACTGTCGAATGGGAAATGCATTTCTCACATCTTATACATTAATTCCAATTTCACCTCGTCTCGTGGAATGCAGGCCCGAGACCTCGTCTCTTGGAATGTAGGCCCGAACCAGACATCTGATATCCGGCTCCATCTACACTCACACCAAATGAAACAATGCTATCTAGGCTGTTGTGCATGTCAGCAAAAAGCAGCTCTTTAGAAATATGATGGACTCAATCCATCAGATCGCCGTCTCTTTAAACTGCTCAGTCAAATGATTAGGTTTTATACATGTTGAGCTTTAGTTAGACGATGATGCATAAACTTATATGGACAACATAACTAATATGCATTTGATTTGTGACACAATATGTATCGTTGCAAACATATTACTTTATTTGTTTCGTTAATGTGCATACAAGGTCCCAGGCTTCATAGCGGCGATTTTATGTAAAGCTAATTTAAAAAGCCGTTGGTTTGCTTTTCGCAGCATGACGTATATTCAATATCCCCTAATCCTGCCTCTATGTTTTTGTTTATGATAATCAACTGAATAGATTTTATAATATATGTTTATTGCAGTGCTTCAGCAGATACAGATTTAGAGGGTTTCTCATGTGTTTGTAGGGGTGGAAAGTAGAAATGTATTGTAGGGGTGGCGAACTTGAAAATTAACATAAACCTATGAGGCTCGCTTAATGTATATCATTTTGTGAACAATGAGATGGATGAGTAAGAAAATTGAGGGATTGAGAAGGGAGAGGCTGTTAGGTCCGTTTGCATCTTTCGTCATAGCAATAAGTTAAAAGCTCCGATGTTGCAAGTAATAATGTGTAAGTGTGTCAAAGCAGGCGTCTCTCGCGTCTACTTGTCTATTTGTTTTATGTCAAATAACGAAGAGTTCTGCCTCTTCTTCGAGAAAAAACTAACTAATAAGGTAGATGAGCATGCCCTTCAATAATTGAGGACAGCCCCGGTTATACTGGATGTGGGATCAGGTTCGTCAGAAGGCCCCAACACTTCAAAGGATATGTACACGAACGCATAGTATGAGGCTCAACACATAACAATCAAGTCTTTCTTCGAAAGGTTCGATCATCATACGCCAATATATGTGTGCATTGTTAGTATAACTAATTGCTTTCCAGTAAGAGAACAATTGTATGTATATAAATAACGCATGTGTCGACAATCCTATAAAAGAGAGTTCATTTTGTCTCAACTCATGTTAACAGATCATTAGATGCAACAAAACAAAACAGTTGCATAGCCAATTTTTTATTATCAGACAACAATCTCACATACTTAAAATTTATGTTGTCCGACAATAGAACATTCACAATACCGCCACTATGATAATGAGATGTTGTGCTGAACAATAATTGTTCAGCACAACATCTTAATATCATAGCACTGTTTCCTTATGTTTGATGCATAGGGTGCAATCATATTCATAAGTGAAAATTGTATTCAAACAAATTATGAATATTAGTAAATAATTTTATATCAAGACAATATATCTAACATGCATATATAATCACATATAGCTGATTCAAATAGGGTTGTTAAGCTGGCTTAACTAAAACTTTGTGAGGGGGAAGTTGACCCAAAATGCTTTATTTGTATAATTTACGTAGGCCTTGTACGCAAAATTCATATCAGCTCAGCCAACACATATACCCAATGGGCACAACACGTCTCTGACAATTCCAAATGCTTATTTAATAAGTTGACACATTTAATTACTATAGAGCATATGCCAATTGCAACCAGCGTAACTAGTTGCTAATGTGTTGCGTGATGTGATGTTATGTAAACATTATTCTACAATGTGCACATTAAAACCATATTAGTTAAATCGTGTTCTAGTAAAATGTTCAATCACTGGATGATGTCATGTACGTGTCGCTGCTGTAGTTTCCCGGGAAACAACTAACACTGCCTTCCCCTAATTCGTGCAGCATTGATCACGACGTCGCAGCTATGTGAATAATGTGACGTGTCGATGCACTAATTTCAACGAGTTATATTACATTGTCATTCTATCTTAAATATAGTTAACTACTTAAACGATATAGTAGAATCCGCTAAACTTCGGGCCATAGCAGTTTGATTATGTTAAGCTGCTGATTTTCTAAAACGTAACTCCTGAATAATGGATTCAAAATGATGTGGAAGTGATTGCACGTCAAACAATTGAGCTATATTTCGTCCATGCTGAATTACAGCATAGTAGCTATTACATTTCTTAAATTGGTATTGTCCAACGATGTTTTTTTATTGAGACGAAAGTGGTAATTTAGAAAAAGTAAACTTAGCAAGAGGTTGCCACGACCAAAATAAAAAATAGTTCAGTTAATGTGTTGTTTTACATGTATACTGCATCGTTGTTTTCGCATCAAATTCATTGATCATAGTTTAGTCAGAACATTCCTGTTATTTTGCGATGCTGTATTTTAACGTATTAAGTGGCGGACATCATTGTATTACGTGGCATTGTAACATTGTAATTTGGTTCACACATTTATCAAGGTAAATTTGCATTACATTTCCGCATAAAATAACAGTAACATAGCGGGTATGTGCGCCAACTCGAATAAGGGTTCATATCGTCCAATAATATTGTGTAATAGAGTACCGTGAATAAGTGGCCCCTTCCCCGCCAGTAGTTGTATGTGGCTACGTAATGCATTGAGGTTTAGCTTACCAAATGACCGCACTTAGGCTGAAGTACACTGTAACGGCAACTTTTTTACTAAGTATACTTAATATTAAATAGATTTCTACAACTTCGCCAATGAGAAATCATGAATCCAGCACTTGTTTGTCTTACTCAGTTAAATGATAATTTAAAGGAGAGTGATAGTAGCTTATCTGGAGGTATTTAAATGAAATTATACTGAATGTTTTATTGATATACATTATATTATTATATAAACTTTTTTATTGGATTAGATTATTATATATATACTGCAATGTGTGTGTGCGTGCGTGTGCGTGTGCGTGTGCGTGTGTGTGTGGACAATCTGAAATATATCATTCCTGAAACTGGGCACGTGGAACTGTTAGAACCAAGTTACTGAGTCCTTGGATCTATTGAAATTTAAACAAACCGTCAATTATGTTACTGGGTCAGAGGGACTTTTGGAATAACAAAAAATCGTCAGTCCTGTTATTGGGCCGAGGAACTTTTGGAACTGCACACACACTGATAACACTGTTATGTATTTTATGTATATTTTCATTGCAACGTTTTACAAGTTAAACTATGTTATATTGTTAATTATGGTAATTAGCGACATACATATGGTAATTAGCTACATACACTGCATGAAGTACGCCGCTTTGTACGGATGTAATGCAAAATACAACAATGTCGATCCGGGCAAAATTATCCAACTTGTGTTATTCGATATTGTATTAATACAATGTATTGCCATGGAACACGCTTGAAAACGTTTTGTGTTGGTAAGTTGTTCCGTTATTAACTGCAAACGATAAAAAAACATTTTGTTTCAATGTACAAGTAATGTCCAGAAACAATGCTGATGTGTCAGGAGAGCATTCGTTGTGTATCTAATGTCCGCAGTACAAGCCCAGTACCCTGTTTAGGTATTATGTTTATTAAGTGCTGCATTCAGTGCAAACAATTGAATAATTCAAAAGTAACACGAAACATAGTGGGTAAAATCAAGTTTACAATGACGAAACATATGTTAACAAAGAATAAATGTATAATTTTTAAATATAGTTACAACTGTTTTCACCATGTAGTTATATTTGTTAGAATAATACAAGCTAGCAGCTGTATGTTGTTGTTAGTTATACGACATTAGTAGAAGCTGTGCGTTGTTTGATCGTACACGGCGCTTTCATATACTCCAGATGTCACGCTGTCCACGGCGGACTTGAGACGGACTCTCTCTGCTAGAGCGCACTCAATACTTCAGTGTCTGAAAGAAAACGTGTGACTTTGTATAACAAAAGTAACAGTGAAGAGAGAAAAGTTAACAAGTTGAGAATTAGGTTTTGCCAAATGTCGGCCGTAGGCAAGTTTCAATGTAGGTATATGACAAATAAACGTCAATTGTGGATCAACTAGACCTGGAAAAGAGGAAGAGGGAGAGAGAGGGAGGGTGTGAGTGAGAGAGGGAGGAAGGGAGAGGTGGAGGACATTTGACAAGTTGATCAATAGTGTTTTGTCGGCTGTTGGCATGTTTCATTATCGGTACATAACAAATAAAAGTCAATTGTGAATCGACTGTACCTAGAAAGGAGGAGGTAGGAAGGGAGGGAGACAACGTGAATACAGTATATGTATCTGCGCATTGAACTTTAAAGGATATTGCGCTACGTAAAAATTAAGTTATTTTAAAGGATAAATCATAGGGTTCACACATGAAGGACAAATGCGGACTATGGCGCCCCGTAGCAATATACTAACCATGGGTGTTTCCAGACAAGATATGACCGGAACATTCAGTGAACCAAAATATTTTATATTCAAAATCAATATGCACTTATCAAAACCTTTAAATACACATTAAATTGTATGTTCAAATATGGTGTTTACTCGATAAGCACCCCCAGGAATCCAAACATCTGCAGTGCCCGCAGTGATACCCCTGATAGCAGCAGACAGTGCCCCACGTATCTAGAGGGTAATTTTTAAGATCGATGCAAATCATTATTCCTTAAGTGGGTCGTTTCCCTTATGTAATGAAAAATAAATCTCCGTAAACTCTATAATGCGGCATCATGAATGCACCATATTGGGTCCCAAGTCTGTTTTTGCTATTTAAATGAGATTAGTATTTGAACTTGATTGATGATAGCTGGATATATTGACAGCATTAAATTTGCCTTTAAACGTAATTACTCTTCAATTGCAATAATTCCCCAGCAAGCAATATTCAAATAACATTGTACATTGCTGCAGTTAAGCATTTAGCATATTTGCGGTCGATGATCAATCAGGACTGTCTGGAGTAATAAGTTCCAATACACTATAGCGACAATGTTCTTACAAACAAAGTCAATCATTTAAATTAGTTTCTTACCTAGAGGTACTTAATGCACTAAATATATGTAATTGAAAATAATTATACTTAAATGCAATAATTACACTGCAATTACTTTTCAGTAGTCCAATACCATTTTTTCTAAACTTCGGCACTTAAGCACTTAAGTTTTTTTTAATGTTGGTGGTCCGTTAAAAGTTACTGCATCAATCGCATTATACAGAAAAGTCGGAGACGGATAACATAACCTACTTTTTCAGGCCACTGAATTCATGTGTAAACGTTTACGTTATAATGGATATGGATATTTCTGCCACAGTTCCCGTTGATCAGATGAACCCTCCAACCTTCCAAGACTGCCCCCCTCCGAAGAAGGGACAACATCACTGCAACTTTCTTTCATAGTAAATAAGAATAAATCAATGTCCATAATTTCACCAATGCGAAATCATGAATTCCGCACATTGTTGTATCGAACACCGTTTATTTTCTTAAACATTTTAATGAGATTTGTAGTTGCTTAGTACGAAGTATTCACTGCACTAAACATAATATATTTAAATATAATTACGGTTAATGTTTTAATCATGTAAACGAGACGAATATATGAATGATACTGTCATTTACTCAACATACGCATTGTATAAAACATACACATAAGTACTTTTAAAATACACTGTTTATCTTTATTAATCATACTACTGCGTGGCGGCTATGTGATAATGCTTTGGACATTCGACAGAGGTTCGAAACCTCCTATTGCAGTTACGGGCAATTTCGTTCACCCAACTTTGTCTTTCTGAAGATACAGCAAAATCCGCTCGTCCTTTCTACGTGTGTGTGTGTGTGTGTGTGTGTGTGTGTGTGCGTGCGTGCGTGCGTGCGTGCGTGCGTCCGTGCGTGCGTGCGTACTTGCGTGCGTGCGTGCGTGCGTGCGTGCGTGCGTGTGTGTGTGTGTGTGTGCGCGCGCAAAATCCGTCATCCACTTTCATTATTGCTGTGTCGTAAAAGGCGCTCACGGATCTCTGATTTGATTCAACAACGCTCAGGAGTTAGGACTAGTGAACATTGCAAACAAAATCAACTTCGAGTGGGAAGAAAAATACCTCGGTCTCACAAAGGGTATTGGTAAACTGAATAATACAGTTCTTTAATTGATGAGCTAGCGGTAGTGCGGATGGTTGCGGTTGTGGTGGAGGTGGTGGTTGTGTCAAGGGTGGTGGTGGTGGTGGCTGTAAGTGCGAATATTTCGGATGATAGTCTATACGCGCACGACGGTGTACAGCACGCCGCACACAACACTATCTACTATCACGTCCATGATGCACTGCTGCATCGTAGCGACGTGTGCGACTCTTTAGTAAACGTCCCAACGGTATGTTATTGATGATTGGCTGTGACGGCTGCTGCTCATTCTTTTGGCGGGTCGACGTGACTGGTCCGCTAGATGCAAGTACTGCCACCGATCGGGGTTGCCGACCGTATCTTTCGGGACGTTGAGTCGCTTGAGGTGTCGCGTGAATGGTTGCCACCCTCGGCGCAGGCTTCTTTCTTTTTCACAGAACATCGTTCACGAGGTCCTCCATGTTGCTTCTAGTCACAGCCATGCAGTCGCACACGAATTCGCCTCGATCGTTCCTTTCCGCCTTGATGTCGGCTTTAAGTCTTTCGACAAAGCACTTGGCTTTCTTTCTCAGGGTTTTCAGAACGTCGTCGGCTATGTCTACTTTTACACGATTTACAGCTACTGTCCGCGCCACTTCCGTTTCCGCTGCTTCTCCAGCGGCATGTTTCTTTTTGTCGTTCACCACGCTCACTCGTGTCGATTGTTGCGCGCGCATATCGTTCATGTCGTTGAAGCGACTCAAGAGCTGATTGCACAACGTTACCTTCTCCCGGTCTTACAAATCCATTCGAGGGATGATCGCTTTCATTTCGTCGTTGAGACTTCGAATGATGTTTCCGACCGTATCTGAAGGCGGTTGCGGTCGAGTAGTCTCCAACAGCCTCGGGTCCACCAAGGCATGGTGTGCTCCATATACTGTAGCAAATTGTGGAGCAGCCGGTGAAGGAACGAAGTCGCTAACGGAGCTAGTAATGCAGGAAACCACCGGTTTGTATGATCGCTCTCTGACACGCCACACCCGTTCCTTTATTCGCCAATGTTCTGAGTTGCTTTCTGTACCGTCGTAGCTTTTCCTTCTGCCTCCGCGTCAATCGAACGTCCCTTTTATAATGTTATACGCACACACGGCGATACTACGCTTCAGATCGCTGTCGGCGTTGGCGATGATGGCTTTCTTCAACTTCGCGTTCTTCTTTCTCGCGAGCATCTGCAGACACAACACGTGTCTTTTTACGCACTCCGACATATCGTAAGTGTCGAGTCGAGTGCCTCGAGTGTTTTTGTTATGTCTTCGTCAGGTCAATATACTGAACGGCGTCGTCCGGAAAGATATTCGTGCGCAATCGCAGGTCTTCATGTGTTTCCAATTTATCTTTGTGTAATGTCGGTTGTGCAAGCCCAGCACCATGTGTACCTATTCGGCTTAATAAGTGCAGCATTCGTTACAAACAGGTAAATGCTTCTAAAGAAACACGAACAATAGTTAGTGAAAGAAACTTTAATATGACGAGAAACATATGTTAACAAAGGACAACTGTATCATTTCGAAATATCATCGCAATTGTTTTTCCTGCGTAGTCATATTGGCTTGAATAATACAAGTTAGCAGCGACATCTTTGAGTCAGTTATACGCTATTAGTAGAAACTTTAGGTTGTTTGGTCGTGCGAAGTACACGGCGCTTTTGTGTATTTCACGGTCGCTCTAAGACAGGTGTCATGCTGTCTGCGGTAGACATGGGAAGGAATCTCTCTGCTGGAGCTAATTCAACACTTCTTTGGCTGAAATAAAATGCGTGACTTTGTATAAAAAACAATACCGTTGTGAAGAGAGTTGGAGATCACTCAACACTGCAATGACTGAAATGGAAAATGTGACGTTGTATAAAAAAAAACAATACCACGTGAAGAGAGTTAATTTGACAATTTGATAAATAGTATTTTCCAAATTATATTTCGGCACTTTGCCCAAATTTGGCAACTTTCAATATATGCATATGACAAATAAACGTCAATTGTAAATCGAGTAGGCCTGGTATTTAGGAAAGGAAGAAAGGATAGAGGAAGATAGGAAGGAGACACGTTGAGATGAGAGATGGGTGAGGGAGTGAGAGAGGAAGGAAGGGAGACGAGGAAGAGGAAGGAAGGAAGTGTGGTAGACAATGTGAATAAAGTATATGTATTTGCTTATTGAACTGAAATTGCGCTGTATAAATATAAAGTTATTATCATAGAATAAATAATACTATTCATACATGACAGACATAGGCTAACTATGGCGCCCCCTAGCAATCTACTAACCATAGATGGTTCCAAACACGATATGATCGGAACATGCCATGACCCGAAATATCTTTAAATATAAAAAAATGTGATGCTTACTTGAGCCCACAAACCCCCGTATCCACACCCGCAGGATCTAAGGCACTTATTCGTGTTAGGACAGCAGAAAGTGCCGCACCCAGGAAAAGTACACCTGAAGGAGAACACAAGACACCAATAAACACCAACAATACAAATATTCAAACCGCAATTATATATGCGTGGACAAAACGAGGAGAACTATGCGGAGGCGATATTAAATGCAGGCAGCTAATAAGATATTCCCAAAATTTACCCGAAATAATTGCAATATCACCACCAACGTGATTATGCGACACCATAACAGGTTCCGTTAATGATATCTGACGATAACGATGGGGTGTTGCAAGTGTCACATATATGTTCTGTGTGAATGATGCTTATCGGATCACATCGTTTATCTCACTTACTTCTTATCTTTAGTGCAAGCTTCACTCAGGTACATCATCTAAACAATGAAAATATACTGTTGTATCATAGGCACTCGCAGTGCACGTAATCATCAAATGTTTTCATCTAAAATAAGTAGTATATGCTTAAGAACAAAGGATACGCACGTGTGGCGAACACTGGTTATATTGCGATTTTCGCATATGCTTTACTAGCCATTCTACAATGTAGCACATCCTCCCAACAAGCAGGTAAATCTACTGAACAGGTACTGAAACACATATACTTTAAAATAAATGTGCATAATTACATATTTCTAAACATATGGAATGATACTTTCAACTTTACCTGACACAGCAACAAGCACGCGAGACTCAACACCAGCAGTCCACATACATTCGCCATTTTACTTGTTCAGTTCTCACCTACGAAACACGATGAACAACATTGAGTTAGTGTCGTGCTTGCGTGCGTGCGTGCGTGCGTGCGTGCGTGTGTGTGTGTGTGTGTGTGTGCGTGGGTATGTGTGAGTGTGTGTTTGCATGCGTGTTTGCGTGTGCGTGTGTGTGGTTGCATGCGTGAATATGTGTGTGAGCGTGAGAGCATGCGTGTGTTTTTGTGTGCGTTCGTTTGTGCGTGTTTGCGCGACTGTGTTTGTTCGTACGTGGGAACCTGCTTGCGTCCGTGAGTCTTTGAATGTAAATGCATGTGCGCATGTATAGTATTTCTATTAACATCTACCTGATTTACCCGGTAATGTGAAAAGCTATCCGTAAGTATTTCTACCTAGAACAGCGTCTATATATATATAATATATCACTTTTAGCTATGCGAGATTTCACTGCCCACATTTTTATATTCTTTTTAGGCAGGGATTGGTTTCACGATGCGTTCGTAAGAATGAACTGATGCAGACGTTTGAACTGTATTGCGTTGCTCTGAGCAACCTTAGAAAACATGCATATCGTAGCCACTATATATCTGCCAACTACCCTTTGTACAACAGTTCCCCAAATCCGAGGAAATGCCGCATGCAAACGAAACTGTGGGAACACAAAAAAACGCAGCCTCAAACGATGCAATAGTATACATGCTGCTATGTAGTTCAAATAAATCCGAAAGTTTACTTGGATGGCGACGTGAGGCTATCGAACGTATATAATTTGAATCAGTTACAAAAGTTCCAATCTAAATTTATATATATATATATATATATATATATATATATATATATATATATATATATATATATATATATATATATATATATATATATATATATATATATATATATATTATTATAGCATTGAAATTAGTTAAAACGTCAAATTCTCACGTACCTGGATATTGCTCGTCTGTATGTTTGTGCTGTTGCGCAGTGAATATTTTACTTTACGCGCAACGCCTTTATAAATGCGATGTCACGTGACTCCATGTCAGATAAATAACCAATGGGCTTGCATTTTATGTTTTGGTCACCTCACTTAAATAGCTGTCACGCCCACCACATTGAATCGAAACACCATGACACATTATTGCAATAAGTCGCTGTATTGACGGTTATTGCACCTCGAATGTTGCACCACACGTTGGTTGTACATTAAACATAGTGCATCAATCGTAAAAAATATCTGGATCTTAATAGTAATTTTAACATATATCCCCATTTAGTTTTACGTTTTTAATATGTTCTAATACAGATATGTGTCCGTCAGTCAAAATAGTATTGATCGTACATCATTTCGAATTTGGTCCTCTAGTATTGGTTAATTAGTCATTATTCATGTGTCCAGTCATCATGAACTCATATAAATACTCTCTGACACATGTTACCCATTCCTTTATTTGATTTGGTCAATATGATATCTACAGTAATCCCATCAGTGGTTGCCGCCGTTCTAATTTACTTTGCTCCATGTTGTCCCAGTTCACTTTGCTGTATAAATTAGTACAATATACAATGATGCGTAAGATACCCCAGTGGATGGAGTGTAAGGTTTGCCAGGGGGTGGAGTGTAAGCTCTTGCAGGGGATGGGAAATAAAGAGCATTGAACGTCGCTACAAACTGAAAACTGCGCTATGTAAGAAGTTATTGATGTATTAACCTAATGTCATAGCAATTTCGCATTAAAATTAATATTTTTACGTATGTAAAAAATAATATTTATACAATGTGAGGCGAATATTACTATTATTGTCTTTGAGATGATATTCCGCCAACGGTCCTTGTATGATAGTCGGTCAACGGTCTGGATTACGTAAGCATTCACCCGGCATCAAAACGAGGCTGAGTATGGAATGTTCCCTTTGTGTTGGAATTCAATAACGTCGCCCGTCTTCGTTTTCTCAACACGAAGGAAGATTTTATTCAACCACGATTTCTAGATTGGTATTGTTCAATTATGTTTAGACACTTTGTCTATAGTATATGTAAGTGATACGCGTTTGTTCGCGTACTGCAACTTTTTTTAATCCTTGATTTTAGTGGATTTAGCATTTTGCTCGTTGGTCTCGCACAGTTCCTTTGTTCAACGCCATTTTGTCACCCTTCTCGAAAATTGCCTTCGTTTCACGTCCGCTATGGACTCGGATCTCTTGGTTATTGGTCATAGTTTTGTTAAGCGGTTTTGTTACTGCGTCGTGATGGTACGACACAGATTGTTGGGGCGGATCTGTAGGTTTCCGCGCAATTTTCAAGCTTTTTACCACGGCGTGGGCGGTTTCAAAGTTGATGGTTTGCTGGCCGAATTGCCGCTGATTTGCGAGCTCGGTCCGCGAGCGGTTATAGTCGACATCGGCACTAACGAACTGTCCCTTGCCGGCGTCGATCCCAGTCGACTTGCCTCCCGTATTGTAGCCCTCGCCCAGCGGGTGTTGGCTGTCGCTTCGGTGTCGGAAGTAGTCCTTTGTCAGGTTATGCCGCGCATCGCCGGGCGCCCGACCGGGCCCCGGCGGTATGCACCGCGTGCTGATTTTAACGACGCTCGGTTTGCTGCCTTATTTGCTGCGAAACAGTGGAACCAGTCTCTCTCCCAGCTGTAAGTACAGGCTAGTTTATATTGGCATTCCCTCACCCTTGTGCAGTTATTACTGAGACGTAATTGATATAACAACAAAATAATTGCTAGTTATGTTTGCACCGTCAGCACACCCGGTTATTAACACTTCTCGGTCCTAATACTGTTCTTGTGAATGCTAGATGTTGCATTTTGGTTTCAGTATGACTGGCTTTCATCCAACTTCTTGCTGTTATGCCATTAATATATATTTATTATGCCGCCGCCACTTATTTCTACACTGTTTCCTACGGTAATGCTAGTTACGGTGCAGACTTCAATAATACAAATATAATGCTATTGTCGGCTGTGGTAGTACAACCCTGTTACTAGTGACATTACATGAGTGGTGTGTGGTTCTGGGAATTATTTTCATAACAATCATGTTTACAGAAGGTGTGCTGTGATGCTGTGAGGTTTCCCTGATGGCCCCTCTATTTTATGACTTATGTTTGGTGGGTGTGCTGTGAAACAGACTGCTTGCTCTGATGGCCCCACTCTCTTATGATTCGTGTTTGGTGTGTGTGTTGTGATACCAACTGCTGGATCTGCTGGTCCCTCTCTCTCATCACCCGTGTTTGGTGGATGTGCTGTGATAAACTGTTTGTTTATCCCCCCCCCCACACATTTATTTGGGATTGTAACACAATGGTGCCATTATTTACCTTGCAAATGGACGCTGTTTCTGCCCCTTGTTTAACATTTGCAGTAAGCCGCCACGCGGACGTCTACCAAAACCGACACGAGCCATGGTGAGACTGCCGTCCCAACGACGAGCAGCCAGGAAGCGCGCCGCCGAGGATGAGCCGCCTGCGCCAGCACCAATCATTCGCCGACGTCGCACGGTTGCCGCCTCTGCGGGGCGACCAGAGGACTTGCCAGCCGCATCTGACGGGGTCCCGGAAGCAGTAGGCAACACTGCTGACACGGTGGCCATTGTTACCAGGGAAGTGCTAAAACAGCTGCTGGAGGACCGGGATGCGACACGAGCCGCTGATGTCACGCCCACTGCGTTCGCGCCATCGGTGGATCCCGCCCCCGAAGTCGTGTGGCCAATGGCAGGCCCAAACATCGAGCGGGACAATCCCATGAACTTCGCTGTTGCAGGCGCACTCAGCACATTGATGGACGATAAGGGTGAGCCTGCTCCAAACACGTGTGTTCCATTCCACACCACCGTCACGGGGGCCGACCTTCCTGAGCGCATAAAGGCCAATATATGGGCGAATGAATTCGTTGAGTTTTTTTAATTGACTCACATCCACCATTTCCAACCCCAGCAAATGGCCGTTTCATCTGGTGTCTCGCACCATGTATTCTCTTTGCTGCCCCAGGCCAAGGGAAGGCATATTTCCACCATCGATCAGCATCGTTTTCCGGAGGCAGCACCCGGCTTGTTTAAATATTGCGAGGTTGTGCGTGATATGGCTGTGACAGGTCCACCATTGGCCTGGCGGCAATATGACGCACGATTCCGGTCACTCCGACAGTTTGATTTAGCAGGTTTCCCCTAGGAGCAACCCAGGTGGGACCTGTTCTTCAAGTGTATGTACACTAAGGATGTTCAGGGGGTCAGCTCGTGCTCCCCGCCCTGTGCCCATCAAATCCCGTCCCCCGCAGCCCTTTCCAGTTGGCTACTGCTGGTAATACCAGCGAGGGGGCAAGTGTCACTCGCGCATGTGCAAATGTCATGCACCCCACCCACCCAGCTCATGTCGTCAAAACGTCAGCAGTCCCAACACCAATAAATTCTGAACAGTTAATACAGGGCCTCATTGGTTATGACCAGGCGGGAGTTAACTTTCTGGTGGACGGTTTTATCAACGGATTCAAAATAAACTACTTTGGTACCCCTTCTCTCCTTTCTACCCACAATCACCCATCTGCTTTAGACCACAAGGCCGTAGTTGAACATAAACTGTCCGAAGAGCTTTCACTGGGTCGCATTGCTGGCCCATTCATTTCACCGCCATTAACTCATTATCAGTCATCCCCGCTTCGGGTAGTCGCAAAGAAAGTGCCAAACGCATTCCGTCTTATTCATGATCTTTCTTACCCACAGGGAATGTATTCCAAAGGACTTCAGCGCTGTCTCTTATGAAACTTTAAACCATGTCATATCTTTGTTGAATCAGTTTGGCCGAGGTGCATTTGTGGGTAAGATCGACAATGATGATGCCTTTAGCATCATTCCCATCCACCCGTCTTGCTGTCATTTGTTCGGTTTCACACGGAATTATAATTTCTTCTACGAACGTTGCCTGCCAATCGGATGTTCTGAGTCTTGCCGCATTTTAAAAAATACTGTGCTTTGCATCGGGTCCTGTAAACACGGGGTGTAGTCACTTTGAAAACATCTGAAACTATTGCTATTTTCCGAAAAAACCTCAAGACATATCTATTCCAAATTGCATTTCCACCATAAATGTTCGGTTGTCTCTCGTTCTGATACTGACTTTTGCGCGTCCCTGTTCATGATTATGCTTACTGATCTTGTTTTGTTGCGCCTCCGAGCTCAGGTTCCTGAGGATATAGACACCATAGAAGTTAATTATCATTAGTATTATTATTATTAATGGATGTGAATCACATATCGGACAATTTCATCTTCACCGGTCCCCCAAATGAATCACTTTGTTTGACGATCTTAATCTTTTCATGACACTGGCAAATGAGCTTTCTATTCCCATCAAACAAGAGAATACCTGTTGTTCAGCTACACTCATCACTGTTCTTGGCATCGAACTGGAAACGTTCAAGTGGGAGGCCTTCCCCAAGATAAAGTTCAGCAGTTTATGTCATCTCTTGCGGCCATGCGGAAATGTCGTTCTATTAATTTACACCAACTCCAATCTGTTATAGGGCTACTCACATTTGCAAGCCGAGTCATTTCACCAGGTCGAGCTTTCAATCGTCGCCTCAACAATCTCACGGTTGGCATATCTAGGCCTAACCATCACACCCGGTTGACTGCAAAGTCACGAGCTGACTTAGCAGCCTGGCATTGCTTTATTTATTCGTTCAATGGGGTCAATATGCTCATCAATAGTAATTGGGTTTCATCGGATTCGGCTAAGTTGTACACATGTGCTGCATCCACGCAGCTTTTGGTTCCCGGTGGTTTAATGGCACTTTCCCGGACACCTGGCAAAGTTATAACATTGCAATTTTGGAACTATATCCTATCGTAGCCGCTTTGGAACTGTGGGGGCAATATATGGCAAACCACTCAGTCTTGTTCCTCACTGACAACCAAGCTGTGGTTGAAGTGATCAACAAACAGTCATCTAAAAAGTTTACCTAATGCGCTTACTTAGGCGTCTAGTAGTGACTTCGTTGAACTGTAATGTTTATTTTAAAGCAAAACATATTCCAGGAAAGACTAATGTCGTAGCTGACAAATTGTCACGTTTTCAGGAGGCTGCAGCACGGTAGATGGCGTCTTGGCTCCAACCGAGACCAACAACGGAGTTATATTCGTATCCCTATGCTGCAGCTGACCAGAACTTGAATGTGTCTGGGTTGCCCGGTAGGCATTGGGTGCTTCAGTATGACTGGCATCCTTTGTGTGCAGTACTATGCCCAATTGTATACGACATCCGGTTAGAGAGGACACATTCCGTTCTTCAGATACTTGGCTTACTGCTGGGGGTAGTGGATGTTGCAGTATGACTGTGCACAACATGCCGCTAGCTTGGAACATACTCCTTTCATCACATACTTACTTTGCTTATCGCTATAGGCAGTGGTTGTTCCAGGATAACTGGCATCCACTGTGTGCAGCATGGCAATTGGGAGCAGGACTGGTTTCGCCCTGGCATCCAATTTATTCCCATATATTTACATAAACGTGTTGTTTCCTTAACGTGTACTGATATTCGCTTTGACTAGTTGTACTATTAGCATCTGAATCACTCCATATGCGGTTTAGCTCACTCTCGGAGCCTTGGGGTGGGAGTTGGGCCTATACGGTATGAGGCCCGGTGGGGGATATTATCGCCCCACCTTTGCTAATTTGATTTGTCATTTAATAACTGATTGTAGTACGGTATCATTTGCTAAGCGCTTAAGCTTTGTCTCATCGAAATATATATGTTATTTGTTACAGTTGGATACAATTATTAAATGACCTTTATCAACTATACATGTTCTTGTTCAATTTATATAGCAAACGAGCTCAGTATAGCAGAACTAGAGGACATGAGGTAAAATCTGTAAAGGATCAATGTAGATTGGACATCATTAAGCACTCGTTCTCACAGAGGACAATAAATTAATGGAAACAATTGTCTACATATTGTGTAACTGCTAGCAGCGTGAATATGTTTAAAAACAAGATTGACACATATCTCAGGACGGCGGGTTATAAGTAGATGAACATTGTTGGACTCTCGATAAGCCAATGGCTTCCTTGTCCTCTTGCCATCTGGGCCTTTGGCTTGGATGGCAAATCTTGTTAAATCTTGTACTATCGCTCACATTACATCAGCACCCCCTGTCGGCTGTAGGACGACACGAACTCCCTAGCGAAGAAAGGACTGGTCAAGGAGTCCAGTAATAGGGGTCAGAGATCATGCGACGTAAGGGAGCAGCGCCGGTGGCCCCGACGGCGACTGCGGCGACTGCAGCTAAAATCACCAACAGGGATCAAAGGGCCTTACGAGGAAAGGAGAAATGGAAAAAACACGGTATTGTACCAGTGAACACGTATTCTATTGCCAGAAATTTCCATTAGGTTTTACTACTAGTAAAACTATTTCAAAAAGCTATCGACTGGTGGTCGTCGTACAGACAGCGAGTGCGAGTAGGCGGGTTTGTTAACAGTACACGCACTTGTTTTAGGCCACGAGATCATACCAGACCGCTTATATGATTGACCCAGCGACATGCAGCAAACAAGCAAACATACACAAAACATATATGTAAGTATATCAATGACTCTAAATCTTAAACGTAAGTGAATCCATACTATTATCAAGACAAAATACTGATAATATTGCTAATTGTAAAAGCTAAAAAACGTAAATATCTAGCCAATTTCTTATGTTTTTTTTGAAGAAATTACAAAAATGGGTAGATGCCGGATCACCAGTGGATGTCGTCTACTAAGATTTTCAGAAAGCTTTCGATAAAGTGTCACATCAAAGATTGTTACTTAAACTAAGAGCCCATGGAATAGGTAATGCTGTAATCAGTTGGATAGAAGAGTGACGTAAAACAGAAGACATAGAGTAATAGTAGATGGCGAAATTTCACATTGGAAATATGTTCTGAGTGGGGTACCACAGTGATCAGTATTAGACCCTATACTATGTTTAATATATATATAAATGATTTGCAAGATTACATGTCTAGCAAAGTACTAACATTTGCAGATGACACACAAGCATTCAGAACGGTTACTAATGTTACAGATAAACACAGTGTTTTGGATGATCTAGATAAATTAGTTAAATGGTCAGAAAATTGCTAATGTTATTCAAATTTGGGAAGTGTAAATGCATACACATAGGACATGGACACATGGAAAAATAATATAAAATGGGGGATGCTGTACTAGGTAGAACCACACAAGAAAAGGACTTAGGAGTAACATTTAGTGCTGACATGAAAGTTTCAGAGCAATGTGGGATTGCTGCTTCGAAACGAAAAAAATTCTAGGGCTAATTAGGAGAACTATCACGTATTAGAAGAAACAGCTAATTGTACCCCTGCACAAAGCAACAGTAATGCCACACTTGGAATATTGCTTTCAAGCATGGAGGCCGTATCGTAGGAAGGACATAGACAAACTAAAAGCTGTTGATAGGAATAGGAATATGTTCTTGATAGGAATAGGAATATGTTCTTGATAGGAATAGGAATATGTTCTTCAAACGTCAAGAAGAAATGATAAAGTACTCTTTCTCACAAAGGATGATAAATAAATGGAACAAACTGCCAAATGATTGTTTTAATGCTAGTAGTGTGAATATTTAAAGAAATATAATTTACAAATATCTGATGAAGGCCGGCTACACATATATGAGAAAATTTTTGGGCTCTTGATAAACCAATGGCTTCCTTGTCTACATGCCATCTGAAACTTGTTGTTTGGGGTGCCAATATTGTTAAATTATTGATTAAATTGTTCATTTTAAATGATAAGGCAATGGCGGCACTATTAAAAATAACTGGCATTTAGTAGTAAAATTTCCCACGCGGACATGTCGATACATGTTCGAGTTAAGATAGCGTCGGTAGGAAGCCCTGCTAGTAATTGGGCGCAACAACGTGACTGATGCACAGAGCGGGTATTAATAGGAGGGTGTTACTCTACCCTGAATTGTAATTATCACAATACACCTAGGTATATACTTACCATTAATTATCACCATACCTTTAATTGTAATTATTAACTTCACTTTAACTGTCATTATTACTATACTTCTAACAGTTCGTTTAATTATAAGTCTCACCACACCCATAAAATACCCTAACTCTAATTCTCACCATACTTACAACTGCACTTTTAGCTGTACACAGCTACATTATTTACTCACTGCGCCCCCCATTAAACAGTTATTATAATATTCAATAAACCCCCATTACACAGCTAGAATACAAAAAAAATCATTTTAAAAATACAATCGCTCTACCCCCAACAAAAAGTAAGAAGAAATAGTCGCTACACCTCTAGTACACGGTTATGTTTCATAGTCATTGAATACTCAGTACACAGCCAAAATTAAAAAAAAACACTGCTCACCAGTATACAGCTATAATACAAAGTCACTGAACTCAGAGGACACAGCTAGAATGCATAGTCATTATACTATCAGTATCTAGCTAGAAAACGTAGTCAATACAACTCCTGTACACAGTTATAAAGCGTAGTAACAGCATTATCAGTACACATGAAGAATACAGTCAGTTAGAAAAGTAGAATACATGATCACTGTACCAACGTATCACAGCTAGAACATATATTTGCACACTCTTATTACAAATGCATAATAAATAAGCTAGAACACATGGTCAATACACCCTCAAAACACAACTAGAATACATATTAATTGTACCTAAAGCAAACATATAGAATACATAGTCACTGTGGCCAAAGTACACTGCTAGAATACATAGTAACTGAACTCCCTCTTAAATTAAGTTATCAGTGTACCGAAAAAGGTAACCAGAACTGTTATTCACACAATACTCCTAACTGTACCACTAAATGTAATTTTTACCAAACCCTTAAATGAACCATACCTTTAGTTCTCAACGTATATCTCATTGCCACCTTAATTGTAATGTTCACTATACGCCTAACTATACCAATCATCTACCAGTTGTCACCTGGCAGGGACCAAATTTTATTTAAGGGTTGGTAGATCAGAGGGGTAAAAAATCAGTAGCATAAATGTACATATAATTAATGTACATATAATTAATGATGCAACCGTGACTACTCCCACCATCACCACCACCACCGCAACCACCACCACCATTGTTACTACACAACAAGCACACTGTCACAATACATAGTCGCTACAACTCCAGTACACAGTTAGAATACATAGTCACAACAACATAGTCACTGCTAGAATAAAATAGTCAACATAAGTAACAAGAGAGCCTGGTTCGAATCCTGGCTGGAGTGATATTTTGTGGCACATTGTTTTCACTAATATGCACTGGATTGAATTTGTGTTCACAAAACATATCAACAAACAATAATCCTAATCCTAGAAAACAATATATAATTAAATGTCTAAAGGGAAATGCATGTGCAGCAATTCATACATTTTTATGTCCCATTTTGCTTTCAAATATTTAATACAGAGATAGATAGAATGCTCGAATGCGAGTATTGCGGAAACCAATACTGCATTAAATGCTTGAAATTCAAGCCTGGTGAATATTATTAAATGGGGAAACCTATCATTTTGCTTAAAATGCAAAGAAAAAGAAAAAATATTATGATAAAAAAGTATCGAAGAAAGATGTGAATATTATTTTAAAACTATGAACACGAGACCTGAGGCCGTAGAAAAAAGTTAGATGCGAAATGCGATAGAAAAGAAGTAAGACAAATCGTAAGATGTTTTGCATCCATGTAGACCAAACGATGATCACAATAGGAGCGTACAAACCACCCAAGATAGTGAACATGTTGTGCAGGAAACTTTAAAATAAATCAATTAAATAAACACAAAAATAAATAAGCCGAAGACAAACATAAATGTCTTAGAATCCAAAATGACTTAAACAACGAAAAATAGGAAGGAAAGGCTACGGACCAGAACAATGGTAAGATTCAAGCCCCAGTGAGTAAGAAAAACTGGTATATCATCATAGTAAAACAATGTAAACACAAATTATGCTCATAAACAGTTAAAACAATGACACCAACTCTGATAGTTTACTTAATAAATTATTTAATAAATACAGCTGAACTTTGTATGAGAGTCTATGATTTATTCCATAATATTAGTAAACAAGGAAGAGGAGTTTGAATATATAATCACAAACACTAAAAGCAACATCCGTCCCATCCTTGGAATCCAACTTTCAAGAATCGGTATGGGTTGAGAAAAAATTAATGTAAACAAAACATATACTCTTCTGAAATAATATGCATTTAGAAGCCCAGGGAGCTCTGCCACCAACAAAGAACATTTGTATAAATTGATTAACGGGGTAGCAAACTATAAACACTTATTTTTTATCTTGCTTGGATATTTTAATTACCCCAACATAGACTGGCAAAACTGCTGCACACCCTGAGATAATACTATTAGCCCAGACTTTAATTTTTAAGAAGGCAACATGCATAATTTTATTTTAAAACACGTCACACTCCCACAAGTCGACGATTAAGAAATAAATCGAACACTGCTGATTTAGTTTGAACCAACGAAAAACGTATGATAGATGATACAGCGTACAAAAGACCACTTGGTAAGAGTGATCATTATGTCCTTCTTATTACATTTAGGTGTTATTCAGAAATAGCAAATCATACACGACTTTATAAAATATTATTATGACCAAGGGGACTATAAAGGTATGAAAGCTAATGCACCACACAGATTGGGACACATTTTGACAATATAGCCAGACGCTGACATCCATCATATTCCATCAGTTGATTTAAGACACAAAATGGAATAATTTACTATTGTTGAGGAAATGTGTAAAAATAAGTAGGATCATATGGTGTTCACCCTATGTTTTAGAAAGAGTTATATAATAATTTATGTAAACCGATAGGTAGACTAGCTAATAATTCACTTTTTGTGGGTGAACTACCAAAGAAATGGAAAAAGGGAAGTATCTCTGTTATACTTAAGAAGGATGAAAGTAAAAAAAGGCAAGAAATTATAGACCTTTCAGTCTTACAATTATACCATGCAAATGTATGGAACACTATGTAAAAGAACATATTGTTAGACATATGATGAAACATTAACTTTTCAGTACGCAACAATGTGGGTTTATTAAAGGCCGTTCTACTGTACTCTAACTGTTAGATGTTATGGAGTCATGGAGCAAAATTTTATATAGAGGAACATATATATATATATATATATATATGTCCCTCATAAAAGGTTGACAGACAAACTTATATAATTTGCCAGAGATTACTACATTCTAAGATGGATCCACGCCTTCTTGTTTGACCGTGTACTACAGGTCAGTGTAAATGATAAATACATTGAGTGGGCAAATGGTACAAGTGGAATTATGCAGGGTAGAGCTTTAGTACCGATCCTATTTGTTTATATATATATATATATATATATATATATATATATATATATATATATATATATATATATATATATATATATATATATATATATATATATATATATATATATATATATATATATATATATATATATATGATCTTCCGATTAATATGATTTCGGATGTTTTTTTGTTTACATATGATATCAAAGTGTTTAAAACGATTAATAGTTCAGATGCCCACCATACACTATAGGACGACGTAGATTGCCTAATATCTTGGTCAAGTCAATGGTTACTTAGATTTCACCCAGACAAATGGAAGTGGATGCACTTAGGGAAAACAGTACATCAGTAATATGTTTATAATATGAACATAGATAATGATGCGAATGAAATTGGAAAAATATAAGACAAACAATTAATTGGGGTTATGATTGATTCAAAGTTTGAATTTGAAAAACACATAAGAAAAATAACAAAGCAAACAGTATAACGACAATTATTAGTAGGTATTTTGCAACACTCAATAAAATAATGTTGTGCCATTTTGTAAAGCTTTAGTTAGGAGGCATATAGATTATGCAACAGCTATATTATTCAGGATCCACACTGTAAAAGGAATATATTTAGGGATGAAGTGGACATAGCTTAGTGTGAAAAGTAGGCCTCATATTTTTTTTAGATTGGTGCATATAGATGAATAATCCCGCGGTCTGCTCTGCCATATTTCTTGCGAAACCTTTTTATTTAAAGAAGGGTACCCTACATTGACAATTTCCGCGACTTGCGTCAGTGAAAGTATTGACTATTGCACATTTTACTCCATGGAAATCTCTTTATCTAATATATGCAGATAAATGGACAACAAAATGCAAGCTAATTACCCATTGCATCTGATGACATATGGTTTGTCACTATACCGTGAGTATTCGTGAAATATATTCTTTATAATGAGAGTAATTATATTGCTATACAGAGACTCCAAAAATGTGTCACACAAATAAAAAATAATGTTATATAAGCGGCTAAATATATTTTTTGTGGTAGTATTGTGACCTATTTTGGTGTAAAGCACATTTTATTAGCTACAGTTTGTTAGCTACAGTTTGATAACAAATTCATGTCCATATATAATATACAAATGTAGGTATAATGTTGGTGATATAACAACCCAATACAGCCGAATCAAGACATTTGTTCATTTGCATGATTAAAAGGACAAACGAAAACACCCTATCTCTAAAATACAATGTCGTCCTACATGTTGGACGCAAATAAGCTGGTATATATCTTAAGATGTATTTTAATGTGTACAAAATATTATAATATGGATAACTCGAATTAAGTCAGCAATTTTGAATTTCCAGATAGCCGACAAAGAAATTATTTTTTTTTGTAAGGTCTGCCAAGGGATGGAGTGTAAGGTCTGCCGGGGAGTGGAGTGAAAGGTCTGCCAGGGGGTGGAATGTAAGATCTGCCAGGGGTGGTATACAAGGTATGCCAAGGGGTGGGGTGTACGGTCTGCCAGGGGGTTGCGTGTAAGATCTGCCAGAGAGTAGAATTTAAGGTTGGCCAGGGAGTGGAGTGTGAGGTCTGACAGGGGGTGGAGTGTAAGTTCTGCCAGGGGGTGAAGGGTAATGTCTGCCAGGATGTGCAGAGTATGGTCTGACAGGGGGTGGAGTGTAAAGCGCTTTGAACGTTCTTATATTCTGAATATTGCATTACGTAAGAACTGATTATGTATAAAACCAATTTCAGCAATTTCGTATCAAAATATTACTTTATTAGCGTTACGTTATTTTGACAACGTGTGGATAAAGCAACGTTAACTGTAACATATGTGGGCAAATTGCGCAGAATACGAATATAAAACAGTTCGTTAATTGGCATAATCTTGGAAACTCCTATTTAAAATATCGACTTCAGTAAGAACCCTTAATCGATGTTACGCGCGTACTCGTTGTTTTTCTGTCATTGTGAACGGTGACTCAGATGAGACACCCGCGGCGGTCGATATGACATTTTGATGAATAATGAACATATCGCCTATCCCTTTTGATCTTCACATGGCTATTCCGCTCCAGAGTTGCATCATAGGAATGCGAATGTTGCGCTAATAGGCTGCAGATTTCCATATACCCATAATTTGAATCTGCCTATCAATGAAACCCTTGTCGCAGCACCTATGATCAATGTTCTGGATGTCTTTCTTCTGGCTCTTTAATCCAGTCGAGGCGTCTGCCATCTTAGCCTTTGCCAATGAAAACAACCATTAATATGTAACAGGGTTAAATATAAGAAAAACCACAAATCAGTATGCAGACCAATTATGTACTGATTTATTATTCGCGTTTTGTTTAAATAACTTCTACTAAATTAACGAAACGAATATTTATTGAAATATTAAAAGAAAATAGAACGACCCCAATCTTTTAATTTGCTATTCCAATTAAGGTAGGATCGGCTTACCGGAAACACACCTATTTCTTGCTTATGTATAATTGTATATACATCTACCGTCCCCCTGCAAACATAGATAGGTGTGGTAGTGTAGTTGTTAGCACATCCGCTTTACTTACTGCTAGAGTTCTGAGTTCAATACCCGGACCCGTTATTGGTATGATTGGTGTAGAAACCTAGTTCTTAATATTGGGGACTGTGTATATCTCGTGACTCGGATGATCACGTTAAATGCGGTTCCGCCACAATTTAATTGGAGACGTAAAAGAACCATTGAGGACGACACGCACCCTGGCAGTGACCACCCTCAATGCCAGCATATAAAAAGGTTGGCTTGCCGATAATGCTCTGAACAAGGCTCGCTAGTTGAATAAGGCCTTGTAACACCATAAAATTGTAGGAACCATGATCTAGAGGCTAGTCAGTTAATAGAACGTTGCCAAGTTCTGGAAACAACAAATAAAAAGCACAATTTTATTTTTTTTAATGAATTTCCACATTTTCATTAAACCACCTTACAATTCCAAGACGATCTCTACACGTTTGGCGATTTCAATATCCGCTTTGATTTACTAAATCTAAATACTACATCATTAATTTAAAACTAATTTAAATAAAAAAACGTTGACGGTGATTTGTTTAGTTGTGACAATTAACAATATACAGGATTACAAATAGAAAAATGTGTTTCCTCAACCGTTCACTCCAAGTCGACATGTTTGTTTTAGTGTTATTTAAAGCAGTAGCAATTCGTTTGATATAATACCATTTTGTTTCAAATTTTTTCGTTTTAATCACGAAATGACTCATCGACACAACCCGGCTTATGTGCGATACAACCCGCATTCTGGTAAGGAAGTTAACAATCACAGTGGGCAATCTTGTTTGAAAAGGCTTGTGTGCTGCAGTAGTTACACTGTTTTGAATATGTGGCCTATCCAAATTGATTTGCGCCATACTCGTTCAAATATGCAGTGATCTATATATGGCCTTGTTCAGTGACGTCATCTAAGCAACGCTAACACATTGTGACGTCACAGGTAATTGCAATGCGCGACGTTTACATTGTTCGCGACAAATACATGAAGATGTAGCGAACACATATCGATGGATTTAATGTTTGCTCCAAAATGCTGATAGCATGTGATTGTGCATTGTGCTATTCATTGGAAGAGCAATAACGATAGGTCTCTTCTGAAAGAATGTTATGTCCCTTGTGGTAACTAAAACGGTAGATGAACTAGCTCGTCAACACATCAACATACCCTTTAGGCTGGACGTTGGTTCACGTTCACCAGCAAGTCCCAACACTTCAGTGGTAGTATACATGAACACATTATTATGAGGCTGAAAACCTTACTATGAGGTCAATCTCCGACAGGTGCGGTCAAGCTTATGCCAATATATGTATGCATTGTGAGTTGTATTCGTGGCTCCACAGAGCTTTAAGAGATGGATTATTAGATGCATCAATTAGTATGCAGTAGCATTACCACTTAAACATATTCATAAACACATCTTTAGAAGTAGTAGGAATGTAGCAAGACAATAATTGCTTGAACGGCTAGATCGTTGAATTGCAGCATCACCACGATGTCTTGATCAATATCGTAATTATATGAAGGTAACAATATCGTATGTGTCAGGAATCGTGAAATGGAGCGTTTATTTTGTCACAAGCCACACTATAGGGTTTTCGGATGCAACAAAAGAACGTTGTCGGATAGCCAATATGAAGTTATCAATATCGCATGCTTCAAAGTTGTCCCTTGAATATTAAACGTTGTTTGCTCTGTAATTACTGCACTATAGGAGTAATTATATTTAAATGCATATTTAATACTCTCAGTATATCCAACTATCATCAGTCCAATTCAAATAGTAACTTAATTTAAATTAAAAACATACTTGGGAAACGATATGCCGGTAGTGACGCCGCGTTGATGTAGTCATTAAGGTTACAGTTATTGCAACGCCGATATGGGGTTCAATTTATCGTCTCTGCAAAATACATTTATCTCTACCAAATTGCAGCATGGCAATTTAATAAAAACATCAGTTACCTCAGGAAAACGCTATTCTGGCTTAATTTCCCAAATAAGCTTCGCCGCCATGTTCAACCATTTTGATTATATTCCTTGATGATGTAATTTGGAAACTCAACAACACATTTGAAAACCCGCTTTAACAGGAAGATGATATCTAAATATTACGCCCTTTTCGCGTTCAGCAGGCGTCGGCTCACGACATCTGCATTTACAAGGAGAAACACGTGAACATTGAGACTATTTAAACACGTAGCACTTCGCTCGTCAGAGGGTAGCGATTAGCATATATATTATCTAGGTAAATTCTGTAATGAATTAACGACCATTAAGATTGAACAACTATCCATACATCCCTGAGACAATCACAACAAATATGGAACTCTGCGTCGCCAGTATTCAACATAACGTGTATACACACATACACACATACTTCTCCATCTCTGTCATGAGCAACCAATTGTCTGGAGCTTACTAATGGGTAATTTCTAACATATGTCCCCATTTATTTTTTATTTATTTTTAGGACTTAAAGTACAAACCAATACTGAATGTAATCAAACATATTCAAATGTAACTAGCTCGCATTGTACACGCAAGTCTTTAGGCTTGCGTAAAGTCGGAGTGATGGAAACTGTTACTTATTTTGGTGACACTGACATTGTCTTTATTTGATTGTCATATGGATCAAGACAAATAAAATATTTTTTATTAAATTGAAGAAGATTCCACTTCAGATAAAATAGTGTTAGTCATATATCCTATATTCTTGGTCCCATAGTAATTGTCAATTAGTCATTACCCATGTTTCCAGTCATGATGAGCTCATATAAATTTTCTCTGACTTTGGACAAGTCGAGTAGGTGCTGAAAGGAACAAATCTGCCAGGGGTGGTGTGTAAAGTCTGCCAGGGGGTGGTGTATCAGGTCTTTCAGGGGGTGGCGTGTAAGGTATGCCAAGGGGTGGAGTGTAAAGTCTGCCAGGGGGGAGAATGTCAGATATACCAAGGGGTGGAGTGTAAGGTCAGTTAGGAGGTGGAGTGGAAGTTTTATCGGGGGTGGAGTGTAAGGTCTGCCAGGGCGTACAGTGTAAGGTCTGCCAGGCTGTGGAGCGTAAGGTCTGCCCGGGAGTGGAATATATGGTCTGCCACGGGGTGGAGTGTAAGGTCTGGCAGAAGATAGAATGTAAGTTCTGCCAGGGGTGGAGTGTAATTTACGTAAGGGGGTGGAGTGTAAGGTCTGCCAGGGAGTGGAACATATGGACTGTCAGGGGTTGGTGTGTAAGGTTTGCCAGGGGGTGAAGTGAAAGGTCTGCCAGGGGGTGAAGTGTAAGATCTGCCAGGATGTGGAGTGTATGATCTGCCAGAGTGTGGAGTGTAAAGCGCTTTGAACGTTCCTATATTCATTCAATATTGCACAATGTCAGAACTGATTATGTATAAAACCAATTTCATAGCAATTTCGTATTAAAATATAACTTTATTAGTATTACTTAATTTTGACAACGTATGGATAAAGCAACGTTAAATTTAAAACTATGTGAGCAAATTTCGCAGAATACCAATATAAAACGGTTAGTTAATCGGCATAATCTTGGAAATTCATATTTAAAATGTCGTCTTCAGTAAGAACCCTTAATCGAGGTTGCGCAAGTACACGCTATTTTTCTGTCATTGTGAACGGTGACTTGGATGGGACGCCGCGTCGGTTGATGTTACATTTTAATGGATAATGATCGTATGGCCTATACCTTTTGATCTTCGCATGGCTATATAGCTTCGGACCTGCATCAAAGGAATGTCAATGTAGCGCCTATAGGCTACATATTTCCATATGCCCATAATTTGAATCTGCCTATCAATAAAACCCCTTGTTGCGGCAGTAGTTGCAGCGAAATGAGTGGCACTTGTAAAGACCAGGGTAGTAACCTCCTTGTGAAAGACATCCTGCAGTTGAGATGCGAATTAAGTTATTTACATAGGGCTCTTGTCGGCGAAGATAAAGACCGGTCCTGCTGGTGAGCCGCGAGTGTGTAAATAACGACATATGTGGGCCACGGGACAGTTATTGGACTTGGGAGTTATTTCGAGCACAATGGGCCTGCTCACCTGATGGTGTTTGACATGCCTGATCGTGAGTCGCAGTGAAGTTTTGTTCGCGCCATTTTGCCCTGGCACAATCTATAAATCACTCTTTTGTATTACATTTTCGACCAGCACACACACCCGAATAGTAATTTATCCGATTGTCTAGAATTCGAGAAATGCGAGCATATACATTGCGGCCACACATAATTGGGTGAATTTGACAGGAATTACTGGTTTAGTCGCACTGACAAGTTGACCTAGCATTTGCAGATCAATTGGCCACCTCAAATCAGTTGTATTTGATTATTTATATATTAATACTAGCAATTTCTTAAGGTAGACGTCATTTGCTGAGTCAGCCAACCCAACTATTTTTGGCTGTAAGATATAGCTGTTGATAAGATAGTCAAGGAAGCATAATTTGTTGCGAATGTGTGTAAAGTATCCTGCAAGATTACTGAGTGAGACAGGGAAGGTTCTAGTGCCAGGACAGACCGAAGTAATGTAGTTGCGCAACGTCTTGACACCACGAATATAAGCCGCAGGGTCGTCGGTGCTAATGATGCTCTGATTAGTTAGTGCTCTAGGCTAGCAGCATTTCTGGCTTCAATGGAGCTGGTATTAATGCTGGATCTAGCCAATGAACTATCTGTCTGGCTTTTCCGATCACCGAGGAGGCTGCTGAGTAGAGCGTATACGTCACTATCACAGCGGTGCTGGTCGACGGCTTAGTCGGGAAAGTGGTGTTGATCGACGGCTTTGGCACAGACCGATGAGATGTCGACACGGGTAGTCGGCTCGCTCGGGCAGGTCTCATTGTTGACAGGGTCTCTACACGCGGTGGCAGTACTGTCTCTGTCGATGCTGGCAGTAGGCACCTCGACCGCTCCAGGTGACTGAAGCATGACTGCAGCAGTAATCGCAACTGGCAGCGGACGTCAAAGCAGCTGCTATGGGTTCTTCAGAAATAATGACACACGCTGCTCAACGAAGCAGCTTCCCTGCTTTTTAGGAGACATCTGCAACAACGTCGAATAAACCGCAGCAATAGAGTCAGATAAATAAATGTACTGTACTTTGAAAACAATACTTATACATGGAATAAGGTACATAATAGTATTTTACTGCACAATTGTATACGCTCCGCACAACACAGAACTGCAACATTGCTGGGCCTTGGAATACTAGGCATGCTCATATTAATGCAAAAAAGTCCAACGATGCGTCAATTATACGACCATAGAATAGTAGTAAATCAAATAATCAGTGCAACGTTCAATACATAACCGACATGCGGTGAAATCATATCAGTGGGTGGAACCACGGATATGTTTGCTAAAACAAAATAAATAACCAGTATCTTCATGACTTGTAATAACAATCCAATATCCACCAACATGTGGAAACATTTAAATCAGTGGACGAATCCACACATATTATAACTGCTATGATGAAGTAGAAACCAGTATATTTACAACTTCAGACTGTCCATCGAATAATATCGGACTGGAAACTACATTACAGTTATGCGTATGTTTGCATACATACAATTACTGCCATAATAAAGTAAAATCCAATATATCTACAACTTGCGATTGCCAATCGATACATATCGAACTGGAAACTACTTAACAATTATGCATATAACTGGACAGAAATCCGAACGTAAGCAAGTTATAAACATAAAACATAATCCAGAAATGCGGTGGAGTCGCTCGGAGCTGTGTCCATGACTAGCATAAGAATATGTTATGTGTATCAACTAAGACATTAGATACAGTCAAAGCTTATAGATAACGAAAAGTTGGAAAACGGAAGCACAACAAAGTCAACGGCGCCATTGACACTGGCAAATCACGTCATGGCGTTGATTCAATGTTTACTTAAAAACAGCAGCGCCGCGGTCAGACCTGTAGAACAAACAAGATGTAACAAGATTTAACAAGATTTGCCATCCAAGCCAAAGGCCCAGATGGCAAGTGGACAAGGAAGCTCGAGAGTCCAACAATGTTCATCTACTTATAACCCGCCCTCGTGAGATATGTGTTTACCTTATTTTTAAACATATTCACGCTGCTAGCAGTTACACAATCTGTAGACAATTTGTTCCATTCATTTATCGTTCTCTGTGAGAACGAGTGCTTCCTGATGTCCAATCTACATTGATCCTTTACTAATTGTACCTCATGTCCTCTAGTTCTGCTATCCTTCTTGAGTGAGAAAAACATATTTCTATCAATATTTTCATACCCATTCAATATCTTAAAAACTTCAATCAGATCTCCTCTTAACCTCCTTGTCTCTAGAGTTGTTAAACCTCATTCTTTCAGGCGTTCTTCATAACTAAGGTATCTCAGTTCTGGAATCATTTTAGTTGCTCTCCTTTGTATGCGTTAAAGCGTATCTATATCCTTCTTACGATATTGTCTCCATGCTTGTATACAGTATTCTAAATGAGGTCTAACTATTGCTTTATAAAGAGGTATAATTAACTTTTTTCCCTTGTATGTTATGATTCTTCTAATCAATCCAATAATTTGATTACCCTTTGAAGCTGCAATACCACACTGCTCTGAAACTTTCATATCAGCGCTTATTGTAACTCCTATGTCCTTTTCTTTCACAGTAGTACACAGAACAGTATCTCCCATTTTATAGTTTATATTCAAGTTCCCATGTCCTGTGTGTAGGCATTTACATTTCCCAAAATTGAACAACATCTGCCATTTCTCAGACCATTTCATTAATCTGTCTAGATCGTTTTATAAATGTTGTTTATCGCAATCAGTATTAACTTTTCTAAACAGTTTTGTGTCATCCGCAAATTTCAGTACGTTACTTGTTATACTGTCGTCCAAGTCATAGATATAAATTAAGAATAACATAGGTCCTAATACTGATCCTTGAGGTACCCCACTCAAAACCGATTCTGTCAGTCAGCCAATATTCTATCCAGTCAGTTATGCTATCCCCGATAAAATGGGCTTTTAATTTAAGTAGTAATCTTTGATGTGGCACTTTGTCAAAAGCTTTCTGAAAATCTAAGTAGATAATATCTACTGGCGATCCCACGTCTATCCACTTAGTGGTTTCTTCCAAAAAACATAACATATTTGTTAAGCATTACCTCGCTTTAAGGAATCCATGTTGAGATGAATTTAATAATTTATGCTTAACGAGGAAGTCCACCATATGGTCTTTAATTAACCGTTCTAATAATTTACAAATCACTGACGTTAAACTCACTGGTCTGTAATTATCTGACTTATTTATCCAACCCTTTTTAAATAATGGTATGATGTTTGCTTGAAACGGAAAAACTCCCTCTTTTAATGACAAGTTGAATACTCTTGCAAGTGGTATACCGGTCGCCTATCGGAGAAAGATGCACACCATCATCGCTTACAAGAGAGTGATAGTCGAAAAGCATACCGCGATACTTCAAGAAATGCATTTTAGGAAAAAAGGCTATTAAGCGCCTTAATTCCGCGTTCGCTTCATGGGTGTTTATCAGCAGCTCTACTGCGTGAACGCTAATGTTGGGGACGGATGGGGGTGCCGGTGGCATTGCCGACAAATGGCGACTTTAGTTACACCTTCGTCCCGTATAAACTGCAGTGCGTTGTGGAGAATACCCCTAACTAGCTGATCAAGTTGACAACAAGGATTGTTCAAATTGTTTTCACATATTTGGATAATCGCTTTGGTTGGAATTATAGCGTTCGGCCGATTACGGTAATTGCTAATGGTCGACTGTGTTACCCGCTTGACTGTTGACTGTTTTTCGTTCGATTTTAACTTGTAAACTAAAGCCAACGTGTTTTGGTCATTCCAAATTTACAAAAGGAGACGAGGGTGATATACAGACTCATGCACATTTGGCAGTCAAGTTACGATTGCACCCGCAATATCGCCGTGATATTCATGGATATGCATAATATCGCCCACGCCGGTCGCGATGCCTCGAAAAAAAACTAAACCCTCAAACATTAGCACATTGCTAATGTGACCACACATTTATCAGTTATTAGAACATACATACGAAAATTGGAAGATGTTCAAGCAAATATGAAAGAATTGCGCCACGACCACCCAACTCGGGAAACAGCTAGCCGATCATGAGGTTGCATTGCTACTTCACATGGTCGGTGATGGTTAATTGAGAATATATAATGTCTTTTTTGTGCGACACGGTCATTGGCGCGCGATCGGTAGATGAGACCCTAGCAAAATTCAACATTTTCTCAGTCGGAGAAGCCAATGAATGTTAAGAGAGGTTTATATTCAACAACAGAAACCAACATCAAGGCGAGACATTCGAGCAGTTCTTAACTGCAATAAGAGTAAGTCCTGCGATTTCTGCGATAACTGCAGAAACTCAATATTATGCGATAGAAGCGTCCTGGGTGCGCAACATCGTGATATCCAGGAAGCACTCCTGAAGGAGCGCAACATATCTTTGAAGTCACCAATCGACACATGCAGAACAGCAGAAAATACAAGTTTGCAGAGTAAGACCATTCGCCCTGAAACTTTGAACAGGGTCAGCAAACCAAAATATGCCCGCGAACCAAAACCAGGACGTTCGAGAAACCATGTACGGGAATACATGAAAGGTCGCTAAATTACACATAGACCACTGGACCGAGCAGGTCGTCTGCAACAACCAGCCAATGGGAAATTCATTGATTACCACATTGATGGAGTGTGTCCTGCAGAAGGAGAAACTTGCAATTTCTGCAAAAAAACCGAATCACTTAAACAAAATGTAAGAAGAAAAAAGTAACAGGAAAACAAACGGGTCCGACAGGTTAAACCAGATATACGCGTACAACAACTGACTGGTGACTCAAGCGAACGTGAATATGTATGGGTGGTTGACAGCCGGTCGATAAAGGGACAAAACACAAGAAAATCACATGTGACCGTGATCGCTATAAATTACATCCAAGTAAGAATTGTGTGTATGTGTGTGTGTGTGTGTGTGTGTGTGTGTGTGTGTGTGTGTGTGTGTGTGTGTGTGTGTGTGTGTGTGTGTGTGTGTGTGTGTGTGTGTGTGTGTGTGGTGTGTGTATGTGTGTTTGCGCGCGCGTGCGAGCGTGTATGTGCGTGCATGCATGTGTGTGTGCGAGCGTGAGTGCGTGCGTGTGTTTGTGTGCGCGTGCGTGCGCGTGCGTTTGACAGTTTTAGATGGGTGTGTGTGTGTGTGTGTGTGTGTGTGTGTTTGTGTGTGTGTGTGTGTGTGGTCTCACAAAGGGTATTGGGAAACTGAAAAATACAGTTCTTTAATTGAAGGTCTAGCTGTGGTGGTGATTGTTTTGGTGATGGGTGTGGGTTAGGTTTTTGTTGTGGTGGTGGTGGTGGTGGTGGCTGGCTGTAAATACGAATATTTCGGATGATAGTCTATACACACGCGACGGTGTACAGCACGCCACACACAGCACTATCTACTATCACGTCCACGATACACTGCTGCATCGTTGCGACGTGTGCTCAATATATGTACTGCACATGATATAAATCTAAATACTTTTAAATTACAATATTGATCTTCATTAATTAAAATGCGCGGTGTCTATGTGGTAGTGCACAGGACATTCTGTTGAGGGGACGGAATTTCGAAACCTGCCATTGCCGTTTCGAAACATGGGCATTTTCGTTCACCAAACACTGTCTTTGTCTTTCTGAAGATACAGTCGCTGGTCCTTTCTACCTGGTTTCTATATGATATCCATTGCAGAAAAATGGAAAAAAATATATCGCGGACTCAATAACTCTAGATTAAGAACTTTTTTGGGAATGAAATAAATAAATGCTTAAATTGTTTTAACACAGAAACTGATTACATTATTATGTAGATGACGTTTAGCTGCTACATATGTTATAGTTTTAAAAGCATTAGGCTACCTAGCTGATGTTACTAAGTATTATTAAGATGTATTGCCATGGATCATGCTTGTTGTTCAATAGTAAACTATTATTAAGATGTATTGCCATGGATCATGTTTGTTGTTCAATAGTAAACTATTATTAAGATGTATTGCCATGGATCATGCTTGTTGTTCAATAGTAAACTATTATTAAGATGTATTGCCATGGATCATGCTTGTTGTTCAATATTAAACTACACATGGTAATAAAACTCGTTGCGTCAATGTACAAGTAATGTCAACAAACAATGCTGGTTTGTCAGGAGAACCTTCGGTTTGCGTCTAATGTAGATTATGCAATCCCAGCACCATGTGTACGTATTCTGCTTAAAAAGTGCTGCATTCGATAAACATGTGAATGTTTCTAAAGAAACACGAACAATAGCCACTTTAATATAACGAGAAACATCTGTTAACAATGGACAAATGTATCATTTCGAAATACAATCGCAACTGTTTTCCTTTGTAGTTATATTGGCTAGAATAATACTAATTAGTAGCGGTGTCTTCGAGTCAGGTATACGATATTAGTAGAAGCTGTACGTTGTTTCGTCGTACGAAGTACACGGCGCACTCATGTACTCCACGGTCGCTCTAAGACAGGGGCCATGCTGTCTGCGGCAGCCTTGAGACGGAATCTCTGCTGGAGCTCACTCAACGATCGATTGGCTGAAATATATAATGAATCTTTCTATATACAAAACAATACCTTGTGAAGAGACATAATTATACAATTTTAGAAAGAGTATGTGCACAATTAAATGTCGGCACTTTGCCCAATGTGGCAAGTTTCAATATCGGCATATGACAAATACGCATCAATTGTGAATCGGCAAGACTTGGGATGGAGGAACGGAGGGAGTGGTGGAGCTCACGAACACTTCAGTGGCTGAAATAAAACGTGTGACTTTGTAGAAAAAACAATACCGTTTGAAGAGAGTGAATGTGACAATTTGATAAATAGTATTTGGCAAATTATATTATGACACTTTGCCCAATTTGGCAACTATCAATATCGGCATATGAAAAATAAACGTTAATTGTGAATCGACGACACCTGGTATTGACTAACAGAGGAAGGGCTGGACACAGGGTGGGAATAGAGAGGGATGGAGGGAGTTAGAAAGGAAGGAAGAGAGAGGTGGAGGAGGAAGGAAGGAAGGGTGGGAGACAATGTGAATACAGTATATGTATTTGCGATTTTAACTGAAGGAAATTGCGCTATATAAATATTAAGTTATAATCATATAATAAATAATAACATTCGTATAGGATAGCGGCGGACTATGGCGCCCCCTAGCAAATCTACTAACCATAGGTGGTTCCAAACACGATATGATCGCGGCATGCAATTACCCGAACTATCTTTAAATATTAAAAAAAAACAATGTAATCCGTATCAAAAACTGTAATGACACTTTAAGCAGTACTTTCAAATGTGATACGTACCGCATACTCAACTTGTTGTTCAGGCAATCTAGATGTCGTGATACACTTGCAGCTACTGAGGCACATAGAATATCGACGACAGCAGAAAGTGCCGCAATGAACCGATGTACACCTGAAGGAGAACACAAAACACCAATAAACAACAACAATACAATTATTCAGACCGCAATTATATATGAGTGGACAAAACAAGGAGACCGTGTTTGTGGTATAGAAATATGCGGAAGCGATATTAAATGCAGCAGTTAATTTGTTATTCCCATAATTTACCCGAAATAGCTGGAATATGACCACCAACGTAATCATTAGACACCATAATAGGTTCCGTTAATGAGCGTTGACGACAAAGTGGGGGTGTCGGAAATGTAACATATATTATATATGTGACTTATGCTTATCGGCTCACTTCGTTTATGCCACTTACTTCTTTCTTTTAGTGAAATCCAATGTGATGTAATAGGCACTCGCAGTGCACGTGAATGAAAATGTATTCGTCTAAAATAAATAGTACATGTTTAAGAACAAAGGATACGCACATATGGCGAACACAGTTTATATTGCGATCCTCGCAAATGCTTTTCTATGCATTCAACAATGTAGCACACCTTCCTAATAAGCCGGTATATATATATATATATATATATATATATATATATATATATACTGAATAAGTATTGACACATCATTATATACTGAAAAAAAATTGCATAGTTATATGTTTTTAAACAAATGGAATAGTATTTCACCATTTATAAACAGATGGTATGATACTTCCAGCTTTACCTGACACAGCAGCAAGCACACGAGGCTCAACACCAGCAGTCCACGTACATTCGCCATTTTACTTGTAAAATGTTCACCTACGAAACACGACGAACAATATTGAGTTAGTATCATGTATATGTGTGTGTGGTATGTGTATGTGTGTGTTTGCGCGCGCGTGCGTGCGTGTATGTGCGTGCATGCGTGTGTGTGCGTTTGACCGTGTTTGTGCGTACGTGGGAGCGTGCTTCCGTCCGTGAGTATTTGAATGTATGTATGTATGTATGTATGTACGTACGTATGTACGTACGTATGTATATATGTATGTATATATGTATGTATATATATATATATATATATATATATATATATATATATATATATATATATATATATATATATATATATATATATATATATATATATATATGTTTGTATATATGTATGTTTGTATATATGTATATTTGTAAGTTTGGATATATACATGGATGCATGTATGTATTTATGTATGTATGTATCTATCTATCTACGCGTGCATACATTTTTTGTCTTTCGGATGATAGTCTATACGCGCGCGTCGGTGTACAGCACGCCGCACACAACTCTATCTACTATCACGTCAATGAAATACTGCTGCATCGTTGCGACGTGTGCGACTCTTTAATAAACGTCCCACCGGTATGTTATTGATGATTGGCGGTGACGGCTGCGGCTCGTTCGTTCGGAGGATCGACGTGACTGCTCCGTAGATGCATGTACTGCCACTGATTGGGATTGCCGACCAGATCGTTCGGTACGTTGAGTCGCTTGAGGTGTCGCGCGAATGGTTGCCACCCTCGGCGCAGGCTTCTTTCTTTTCCACAGAACATCGTTCACGAGGTCCACCATGTTGCTTCCGGTCACCGTTCCTTTACGCCTTGATGTCGGCTTTAAGTCTTTTGATAAATCACTTGGCTTTCTTTCTCAGGGTTTTCAGAACGCTGTCGGCGATGTCGGCTTCTACACGATCTACAACTGCCGTCCCCGCCGCTTCCGTTTCCGCTGCTTCTCCAGCGGCATGTTTCTTTTTTTGTTTCGGTCACTTGTGTCGGTTGTTGCGCGCATATTGTTCATGTCGTTGAAGCGACTCAAGAGCTGATTGTACAACGTTACCTTCTCCCGGTCTTACAAATCCATTCGACTGATGATCGCGTTCATTTCGTCGTCGTGACTTCGAATGATGTTTCCGACCGTATTCGTAGGCTTTTACGGTCGGGGGGTATCCAACAGCCGCGGGTCCACCAAGGCATGTTGTGTTCAATCCACTGTAGCAACTTGTGTAGCAACGGGAGAAGAACCGAAGTCGCTAATGGAGCTTGTAATGCTGGAAACCACCGGTTGTTATGATCGCTCTCTGACATGCCAAACCCGCTCCTTTGTTCGCCAATGTTCTGAGTTGCTTTCTGTACCGTCGTAGCTTTGCCTTCTGCATCGGCGTCAATCGAAAGTTCCCTTTTAGAATGTTATACGCGCACTCGGCGATACTTCAGATGAGATTGATGTCGGCGCTGGCGATGATGGCTTTCTTCAATTTCGCGTTCTTCTTTCTCGCGAGAATCTGCAGACACAACACATGTCTTTTCATGCACTCCGACATATCGTAAATGTCGACTCGAGTGCATTGACTGTTCTTTTATGTCTTTTACGGCGTCGTCCGAAAAGATGGTCGTGCGCAGTTGCAGGTCTTCATGTGTTTCCTGTTTCAGGTCGATCAACAGATAGCGGTACGGAAGCGACGTCGCGTCTTTGAACGAATTTCAAGCGACCTGGATATATATGTCTGGCCATTACGCGGGTTCTTGAATAGCACCATGTATTGCGATTTCGTATTGATGGTGCGAGTCTCCTTGATTTTGGTAAAAAGTTCTGCACGATATAGACGACGGATGTGTCGGCGTGGTGACTCTTTTTAGTGAACAATGTCGGGACCCTACTGTCCGTTTTCGCCATGAGGTCTTCGTAATTTGGTTAGCTTAACAAATACTCTCAAGACGATGCTAAATACGGTGCCAAGTCGATCTTCATTAGAGCTGGACACTTGACAATATACTAATGAATAAATGTTATGAATGCTACTGATATTAACTCAATATATCTTCTGCACATAATATAAATATAAAGCTACATACTCTTAAATTGCAATATTTATCTTCATTAATCAAATTGCGCGGTGACTAATGTGGTAATGCATAGGACATTATGTCGAGGGGACAGAATTTCGAAACCTGCCATTGCCGTTTCGAAACTTTGGCATTTTCTTTCAGCAAACACTGTCTTTGTCTTTCTGAAGATACAGTTGCTGGTATATATATCCATTGCAGAAAAATGGAAACAAATATATCGCGGACTCAATAACACTAGATTAAGAACTTTTTAGGAACTGAAATAAATAAATGCTTCAATTGTTTTAACACAGAAACTGATTACATTATTATTATACGTGACTTTTACCTGCAAATTTTTTTATAGTTTTAAAAGCATTAGGCTATCTAGCTTATGTTACTAAATATTATTAAGATGTATTGCCATGGATCATGCTTGTTGTTCAATAGTAAACTACACATGGTAATAAAACGCTTTGCGTCAATGCACAAGTAATGTCAACAAACAATGCTGGTTTGTCAGGAGAACCTTCGGTTTGTGTCTAATGCAAGTTGTGCAATCCCAGCACCCTGTGTACGCATTCTGCTTAATAAGTGCTGCATTAAGGAAACACGTGAATGTTTCTAAAGAAACACGAACAATAGTCACTGAAAGAAACTTTAATATGACGAGAAACCTATGTTAACAATGGACAAATATATAATTTCGAAATACAATCACAACTGTTTTTCCTGTGTAATATATTGGCTAGAACAATACTAATTAGTAGCGGTATCTTCGAGTCAGGTATACGATATTAGTATAAGCTGTACGTTGTTTTGTCGTACGAAGTACACGGCGCTTTCATGTACTCCACGGTCGCTCTAAGACAGGGGTCATGCTATCTGCGGCAGCCTTGAGACGGAATCACTGCTGGAGCTCACTCAACAATCGATTGGCTGAAATATAAAATGTGACTTTCCATAAACAAAACAATACCTTGTGAAGAGAAATAATTATACAATTTGAGAAAGAGTGTGTGCACAATTAAATGTCGGCACTTTGCACAATGTGGCAAGTTGCAATATCGGCATATGACAAATACACATCAATTGTGAATCGGCAAGACCTGGGGTGGAGGAACGGAGGGAGTAGTGGAGCTCACGAACACTTCAGTGGCTGAAATAAAACGTGTGACTTTGTATAAAAAACAATACCGTGTACAGAGAGTGAATTTGACAATTTGATAAATAGTATTTGCAAAATTTTATTACGGCACTTTGCCCAATTTGGCAACTTTCAATATCGGCATATGACAAATAAATGTTAATTGTGAATCGACTACACCTGATATTGTCTAACAGAGGAAGGGACAGCGGAAGAGAAGGAGTGAGGAAACAGGGTGGGATTAGAGAGGGAGGGAGGGAGGGAGGGAGACAGGAAGTAAGGGAGAGGGGAAGAGAAATGAAGGATATGTGGGAGACAATGTGAATACAGTATATGTATTTGCGATTTACACTGAAGGATATTGCGCTATATAAATATCAAGTTATTATCGTATAATAAATAATAACATTCGTATAGCAAGGACAGAGACGAACTATGGCGCCCCTTAGCAATCTACTAACTATAGGTGGTTCCAAACACGATATGATCGGAGCATGCAATTACCCGAAATATATTTAAATATTAAAAAAACAATGTAATCCGTATCAAAAACTGTAATGCCACTTTGTGATGCGTACCGCATACTCTTGTTGTTGAAATTTGGATGTTGCGAGACACGTGCAGCTACTGAGGCACTTAGAATATCGATGACAGCAGAAAGTGCCGCAATCAACCGATGTACACCTGAAAGAGAACACAAGACACCAATAAACAAAAACAATACAATTATTCAGACCGCAATTATATGTGAGTGGACAAAACGAGGAGAAAGTGTTTGTGAAATAGAAATATGCGGATGCGATATTAAATGCAGGTAGTTAATTTGTTATTCCCATAATTTACCCGAAATAACTGGAATATGACCACCAACGTGACCATGCGACACCATAATAGGTTCCGTTAATGATCGTTGACAACAAAGTGGGGGTGTCGGAAATGTCACATATATTATCTGTGTGACTTATGTTTATCGGCTCACTTCGTTTATGCTACTTACTTCTTACTTTTAGCGCAAGCTTCGCTCAGTGACATCATCTAAACAATGAAAATGCAATGTGATATAATAGGCACTCGCAGTGCACGTTGATGAAAATGTATTCATCTAAAATAAATAGTACATGTATAAGAACAAAGGATACGCACATATGGCGAACACAGGTTATATTGCGATCCTCGCAAATGCTTTACTATGCATTCCACAACGTAGCACACCTTCCTAATAAGCCGGTATATATATATATATATATATATATATATATATATATATATATATATATATATATATATATATATATATATATATATATATATATATATATATATATATATATATATATATATATATATATATATATATATATATATATATATATATATATATATATATATATATATATATATATATATATATATATATATATATATATATATATATATATATATATATATATATACTGAATAGGTATTGACACATCATTATATACTGAAAAAAAATTGCATAGTTATATGTTTTTTAAACAAATGGAATATTATTTCAACATTACCTGACTCTATTATGTAGCACATTCCCCTAACAAGCTGGTAAATTTACTGAACAGGTATTGAAACATCTTTACAGCTTTACCTGACACAGCAGCAAGCACACGAGGCTCAACACCAGCAGTACACGTACATTCGCCATTTTACTTATAAAATTGTCACCTACGAAACACGACGAACAACATTGAGTTAGAATCGTGTGTGTGTGTGTGTGTGGTGTGTGTTTGCGCGCCCGTGCGTGCGTGTATGTGCGTGCATGCGTGTGTGTGTGCGAGCGTGGGTGCGTTCGTGTGTTTGTGCGTACGTGGGAGCGTGCTTGTGTCCGTGAGTCTTTTAATGTATGTATATACGTATGTATGTATGTATGTATGTATGTATATAAGTATGTATGCATGTATGTATGTACGTATGCACGTATGTAGGTATATATGTATGTATATATATATATATATATATATATATATATATATATATATATATATATATATATATATATATATATATATATATATATATATTATTTGTATTAACATCTACCCGATTTAACCGGTATTGTGAGAAGCCATCCGTAAGTATATCTACTTAGAACAGCGTCCACATATATAATATATAATTTTGAGCTATGCGAGGTTTAAATGCAAACATTTTATATACTTTTATGCAGGGATTAGTTTGCGATGCGTTAGTTTCAAGATAAGTAAGAAAAAACGCAGCCACAAACTGTGTTATTGTATACATACTGCTATGTAATTCAAGTAAATCGGAAAGTTTTCTTGGATGGCAACCTGATGCTATCGAACGTATACAATTGGAATATGTTAGAAAAGTTCCATTCGATATTATATTGATACTTAATGTCCTAAATGTATACTACGTGTGAACAAACTTAATAATATAAAGGTGTTTAGAAACAGGATATAATGTAAGAAAAAACAATATATTATTGTATCATTGAAATTAGTTAAAATGTCAAATTGTCACGTACCTGGATATTGCTCGTCTGTATGTTTGTGCTGTAGCGCATTGAATGCTTTACATTGCGTGCAACGCCTTTATAATTGCGATGTCACGTGATTCAATATCACATGAATCACCAATGGGCTTGCATTTTGTGTTTTGGTCACCTCACTTAAAAAAAAACTGTCACGCCCACCACGTTAAATCAGAAACCATGACACATTATTGCAATAAGTCGTTATATAATTGACGGTTATTGGACCACGGATGTTGCACCACACGTTGGTTGTACAGTGAGAAGAGTGCGTCGATCGTAACAATTTGCTGGAGCTTACTAGTGGGTAATTTCTAACAAATGTCCCCATTTATTTTTACTGTTTCATTATTTTCTAATACATATATGCTTCCGACAGTTAAAATAGTATTGATCGTACGTCATTTAGTTGTGGTCCTCTGCAAATGGTTAACTAGTCCTTACTAATGAGTCCAGTCATTGTAGCAGCAGATAGACAAGTAACTATTGTTGTCTTGTGCTCACTTTCAGGTGTGTATCGCGTAAGTGCGGCACTGTCTGCTGTTATCAGGGGTATCACTACGCGCACTGCAGATGTTTGGATTCATGGGATGGGTGCTTATCTAGTAAACGTCACATTTGAATGTACAATTTTGTGTGTGTAATTAAAGGTTTTGATAAGTGTACATTTGATTTTTAATATCAGATATGTTGGTTCACTGAATGTTCCGATCATATGTTTTCTGGAACCACCCTTGGTTAGAATATTGCTACGGGGCGCCATAGTCCGCCTTTGTCCCTCATGTGTGAAACGTACGATTTATCCGATAAAATAACTTAATTTTGCATAGCGCAATATCCTTAAAAGTTCAATGCGCATATACATATACTGTATTCAGGTTGTCTCCCTCCCATCCTACCTCCTCCTTTCCAGGTCTAGTTGATTCACAATTTACGTTTATTTGTAATATACGGATATTGAAACTTGCCAATGGCCAACATTTGGCAAACACTATTTAAAAAATTGTAAAATGTTCTCTCATCACTCTTATTTTTTATGCAAAGTCACACGTTTTATTTCAGCCACTGAAGTGTTGAATAAGCTTAGCAGAGATTCCGTCTCAAGTCCGAGTACGCAGCGTTACATCTGTCTCAGAGCGGCCATGGAGTACATGAAAGCGCCGTGTACTTGTGTAGTTTAAAACGGAGCAAATTACCAACACAATACGTGTCCAAGCGTATTCCGTGGCAATACATCGTAATAACACTATATTGAATAACACAAGCTGGATAAACGGGCATCAACATACATAACAGTGTAATCAGTTTGCGTGCACATTCAAAAGATATTCGACCCAGTAACAACGACGGTTTGTACCAACAGGTCCCCGGACCCAGTTCCAGTAATGATTTTTTCATTCTGATTGTCCTATTCTAGAGTTTCCTCGATATACTTGTTTCCATTGCACTGCATGGAGTATGGCTAGAAACAAGACAGAAACTGCCAACAGCTTCAATTGTCTCATTATAAATACGAAGACACATACATACACGCACGCATGCACGCACGCACGTACCCGCTGTGTTACTCTCAGTGTGAACGGTGACACGGATGATACAGCGCCTCGTTTGATAAGATATTTTGATGGATAATGCACGTGCCGCGAATAAAGATATATATACTAATTCGTTTGGTGGTATGTAAATTAGGTGATATACATAATCGTTTGAAATCACATTATATTTCATAAGATTGCCATCAAAAATGAAGTCTTATTTTACGCGAGAAATGTAATGCAAATTGACTTTGTGAATTAAATTAACCAAATTAAAATGGTCTAAGCATAACATAATCACGGAACATATAATCAGCCTCTCCGTGGAATTAGTATGGCGGGAAATGAATCATGTTCTATTTTCATCGTGTTACAATGAACACGTAACACAATTATGTCCGTCATTTAATACGGCCAGATGCACGAAAAATAGCGCGAATTAACAGTAATGTTCTGAACAAACTACGATCAATGATTGTGATGCGAAAAACACGTTGCAGTATACAACGTATAAACACAAACATTACATAAACTGAACTATTTTTTATTTTGGTCGTGGTAACGAAGAAAACCTCTTGCGAAATTTACTTTTCTAAGTAACCATTTTCGTCTGAATAAAAAATCGTTGGAGAATACCAATTTAGGAAATGTAATAGCTACTATATAGTAATTCAATAAAGCTCAATTGTTTGACATGCATTCACTTCCACGTCATTTTTAATCCATTATTGCGGAGATTCGTACTAGAGAATGAACGGCTTGATACAATAAAATTGCTGTGGCCCGAAGTTTAGCTGATTATACTGTATCGTTTAAGTAACTATTTCAAACCATTACTTTTGCTGAAGGGGTGACGGCGTGAAAGAACTTGTCCAGACACCTGACAGTATTCACATAGATGCGACGTCGTGATAAATGCAGCACACATTAGGGGAAGGCAGTGCTAGTTGAGCCACACATGTTTCCCGGGAAAATACAGCAGCGACAGTTACATGGTACCACCCAGTGACTGATTATTATACACGATTGACCTATACTAGGCTACATTTGTCACAACGGTCAGAACTTGTGAGATAAAGTAATGTTTTTGACGTTTTTCGAAACTTTTGTAATTGTGATTAATGTATGCTGGTGTGCAAACTATCAACGCACGTGACCAGACTTTATTGTTTGTGCACTTACAGATGGCATAACTATGCACATAGAAGAAGATTGTCTACATCACTTCGCACATTAATGATAATTTAATTAATTAATTTAGCCAGGCGACAAAGCGGAAACAGTGAGACGACTCACAGACCGCATTAGGGAAGTCAGACAGTCTGGCGACTCACATACTGCAATAGGGAAGTTAGACAGTGAGGCGACTCACATACTGCATTAGGGAAGTCAGACGGTGGGTGACTCTTCGCATGCTGTAGCTGAATGATGACAAAACTGACATGATAATTTTGACATCAAAACGTCATCTCTATTTATATAGAGTTTGCTCCGTGACCATAATTTCACCAGTAGACAGTGTACGAAACTTGGGAGTTCGTATGGACCAACATCTGACGATGACACATCATATGACAGCTGTGCCTGCTGCTTGTAATTATCATCAGCCTATCATCAATACGTCACTATCTTACAACAGAAGCCACCAAAATTGCTTTAAACGGACTGGTGACCTCTCGCCTAGATTACTGTAATTCGCTCTTGGTTAACCAGCATCACAGATATTTCCACTGGAACGAGCACAGAACAATGCCGCTAGACAAATTACGCGCACCAGTAGGCACGACCACATAACACCAGTCTCAATGCGCTCAAACTGGCTGCCGGTAGCAAGTCGAATACATTTGAAAGTGCTAGTGTTGGCGTACCGATGCGTCAATGGTTTGGCGCCGACTTACTTGGCCGAACGTTTACACATACGAAATCCTGATATGCTTCTACGCAAGGCGCCAACACTGCACTGATGCATCACTAAGAAGAACATTGGTGAACCTGCATTTCGAACAAAAGCACCTCGACTTTGGAATTAACTGCCCGCATACAGTCGTAACGCCAAGACGCTAAAAAATTGAGGAAGTCTTTATAAAGACTCACCTTTTTATGAGTCATTTAAAATATATGTAAATTAATAGAATTTGTGATGGACATTAATTTTGCATTAGGATTCTCTCCAGATTTTAAGGTTTTCTTATTATTATTTTATTTATATATAAAATAATTTAATTGATTTATGTATTATAGCTTTATCTACCATTGATATCGAGAGTTAGCTTTCAGCAAATATATATATATATATATATATATATATATATATATATATATATATATATATATATATATATATATATATATATATATATATATATATATATATATATATATATATGTATATATATATATGTATATATATATATATATATATATATATATATATATATATATATATTATAAATATATATATATATACAAACAATACAGTTTTCGTTCGTCAAGCGAACTCCTCCACCCTAGCATGCCTGTCCCTCCGATGGAGGTATTATTGTTATTTAAGGAGACATTTGTCGCAAAGGTCAGTTATGTAATGACATCAACATGTAGCCCCCTCTTCCCTGCCACCTGCCATTTTAAGCTAATTAGTTATCATATATGATCGATAGGCAGATATGTAAGTAATTCCATAAACTACTTGATCTGGTTGATTATTTGCATAACAGGCTTCATAACAACACTTTTCTCGTCAGCAGCTAATGGGAAACTCAGTGGTGACTTTCAGTAACTTTGTTAATGCGTCATAAATGAAGACATATGTAACATTTGCTACTCGTTAATGACTGAAGTGATTTATTATATAAATTAGATTGGCATTTGCTTGAAACATGCACTACATTTAATATAAATATACAGGTAAGTAATTATAAACTGTATTGCGTATTGTCATTTACCTGCATTTACCTAACTGTATTGCGTATTGTCATTGCTTTAACAAGAAAACCCATTTATACAGCAACATTTACGTATATAACTAAGTGTACGCCGGTGATTGATTAAAACTACTGCAGGCACTGTATTGCACATGTGTATGCAATATGTGTGCGTGCTTGCGTGCGTGCGTGCGTGCGTACGTGCGTGCGTGTGTGTAAATGTATGTACTCTTAAATTACGATATTTATCTTCATTAAACACATTGTGCGGCGGCTATTAGAGCTTTGGAAGTTCGGTCTAGGGACGGGGATTCGAAACCTCCTATTGCCGTTTCGAGACATCGATAATTTCGTTCACCCCACATTGCATTTGTCATTCTAAAGAGACAGTGGAAGCCGTTGGTCCTTTCTATCTTGTTTCTAGCCATACCCCATGCAGTGAAATGGAAACAAATTTATTGTGGACTCACACACTCTAGAGTATGAACATTTGAAAGGGGACCTGTTAGTACGTAAGCAAACCGTCAGTCCTGGTACTGAATGCTGGTAATGGGACCTTTTGGAACTCAAATAAATCGTCATCCCTTGTATTTGGTTCTGATGCTAGATCTGATGACTTGTTGGGACTTAGACAAACCGTCAGTCGTGTTATTGAGGACCTGTTGCAACTGAAACAAACCAACAGTCCTCTCTCTGTCCGAAGACTTATTTGAAATGGAACAAACCGTAAGTCATGTTACTGGGTCCGATGTCATTTTGGAAATGATACAAACTGTCAGTTTTGTTAGTGGGTTCGATACCCTATTGAACAGAAACAAATCGTCAGTCCATGTACTGTGTCAGAGAACCTGTTTGAACTGAAGCAAACCGTCAGTCATGGTACTGGATCCGAGAATATGTTGGAATTGAAACAAACCGTCAGTCAAGTTACTGGGTCCGAGGACCTTTCGAAACTGAAACGAACCGTCAGTCAAGTTACTGAGTCCGATGAACTGTTGAAACTGAAAAACGTTCAGTCATGTTACAACGTCCGAGAACCTGTTTAACAAGATTTAACAAGATTGCCATCACAAACAACAAGTTCCAGATGGCAAGTAGACAAGGAATCCATTGGCTTATCGAGAGTCCAACACATTTTGTCATCTATGTGTTGCCCGCCCTGATCAAAAATCTGTCAATTCTATTTTTAAACGTATTCACACTACTAGCATTAACACAATCATTTGGCAGTTTGTTCCATTCATTGATCAACCTCTTTGAGAAATAGTACATTTTCATGTCCAACATAAACTGCTCCTTAACTAATGTTGCTTTGAGTCCTCTGGTTATACTGCCTTCTTTAAGTTTGAATAACATATTCCTATCAACATCCTCATAACCTTTCACTATTTTAAACACTTTTATTTGGTCTCCTCTTAGTCTCCTGTTCTCTAGTGTTGTCAAACAACATTGTAATAAGCGATTTTCGTAACTAAGGTCCCTCAATTCTGGAATAATTTTAATTGCTCTTCGTTTTATTATTTCTAGCTTGTCTATGTCCTTTTTACGATTCGGCCTCCATGCTTGAATACAATATTCCAAATGTGGTCTAACCATTGCTTTGTACAATTAGCTGTTTCTCCTTATATATGATAGTTATCCTAATTAACCCTATAATTTAATTTCCTTTCGAAGCGGCAATCCCACATTGCTCTGAAACTTTCATGTCAGCACTAATTGTTACTCCTTAGTCCTTGTCTTGTGAGCTTCTACCTTGTACAGCATCTTCCATTTTATATTATTCGTCCATATTTCCATGTCCTATGTGTATACATTTACACTTCCCAAAATTTAATAACATTTGCCATTTTTCTGACCATTTATCTAATTTATCTACATCATCCTGTAATTTTGTTTTATCTGTATCATTAGTAACCTTTCTGAATACTTTTGTGTCATCTGCAAATATGAGTACTTTGCTAGATATGTCATCTTCCAAATAATTTATATATATATATATATATATATATATATATATATATATATATATATATATATATATATATATATATATATATATATATATATATATATATATATATATATATATATATTATTTATATGTATATATATATCCCACTAAGAACCGATTTCCAGTTTGAAATCTCATCATCTACTATTACTCTGCTGCGTGTAAGCCACTTTTCTATCCAGTTGATTACTTCATTACCTATACCATGGGTTTTTAGTTTAAATAACAATCTTTGATGTGACACTTTATCGAACGATTTCTGAAAATCTAAGTAGACAAAATCCACTGGTGACCCGTCATCTACCAACTTTGTAATTTCTTCCAAAAAATATAAGAGATTGGTTAGATATGACCTTGCTTTTAGGAACCCATGTTGATATGTATTTATTAATTTATGGTCGTATAAAGTACACGGGGATTTCATGTACACCACGGTCGCTCTAAGACAGGTTTCATCATATCTACGGTGGTCTTGAGACGGCATCTCTCTGCTGAAGCTCAATCAAGAGAGATGGAGGGGGAGAGAGAGGGATTAAGGGAGAGTTGGAGGAGGAAGGGAAGGAGGGAGACAACGTGAATACTACATATGTATATGCGCATTGAACTATTAAGGACATTGCGCTATGTTAAAATAAAGTTATTTTACAGGATCAATTATAGGGTTCATACATGACGTATACAGGCGGACTATAGCGCCCCGTTGCAATGCACTGACAACGAGAGGTTCCAGACACATATATCATTAAAAAATCAGTGTAACACTTATCACAACTTTTAATGACACATTAAACAGTGCGTTCAAATGTGACCCTTCCTCTGTAAGCACCCTCCCCCCGCATGGATCCAAACATATGCAGTGGCCGTAGTGATACCCTTGATAACAGCAGAAATTACCGTTTTACGCGACACACACCTGAAAGTGATCAGAAAACATCAATACTTGCATGTCTATCTGCTGCTACAATTAACACTACCGCTAACCACACATTATATGTAACTGCGATAATGTTGTTCAGACCACATTTGTGTGTGTGTGTGTGTGTTTGTGTGTGTGTGTGTGTGTGTGTGTGTGTGTGTGTGTGTGTGTGTGTGTGTGTGTGTGTGTGTGTGTGTGTGTGTGTGTGTGTGTGTGTGTGTGTGTGTGTGTGTGTGTGTGTGTGTGTGTGTGTGTGTGTGTGTGTGTGTGTGTGTGTGTGTGTGTGTGTGTAATTGCAATGTGACGACTAACGTGATCATGCGACACCACAAAACACAACAACTGTAACCATAATAGCCACATCAAACTTGTGGTTGTTAACCTGCCAAACTACAAGTAATATAGCAAGTAATCCACATTCGCCGTCTCCTGTTATATTTGTCAACGTAATACACTGTTATCATTGACACATAGAGGGTAATTTTTAAAATCGATGCAAATAAGTATACCTTACGTGGGTCGTTCCTCTGAAAATCAGTTCCTGAGTACCATAATGGCATTAAACAAATTATTTAATGAAACATAAATCTGTATAAACTATGTAATGTGGCGTCGTGAATATACCGTAGTTGGTCCCAAGTCTATTTTTTAAATGAGATTACTATTTAAATTTGATGGATGGTAGCTGGATATTATGACAGCATCACTTATGCATTTAAGCATAATTACTCTTAAATTTCAATAATTTTACATCAACTTATGTTTAATATTCAACAAACAGTATAAGCATTTAAGCAATTAGCAAACTTTCGGTTGATGATTAATCAGACATGATTAAACAGTTCCTAGACACCATAACGACAATTTTTTTTTCAAACCAAGTCAATCATTTAAAGGAGTTTCTTTCATGGATGCTTTTAATGCACTATATATATATATATATATATATATATATATATATATATATATATATATAATTTAAAATAATTATATTAAATGCAATAATTACACTGCAATCACTGTTCAGTATCCCAATACGTAGTTTTCTAGACTACAGCATTTAAGCATTTAAGTTATTTTATGTTGGTGATTCTTCAAAGCGTACTGCATTAACCGCTTTATACAGAAATGTCAGAGATGGATATTTCTACCACAGTTCCCGTTGATCGGATGAACCTTCCACCCTTCCAAGACTGTCTCCCTCCGATGAAAAGGCACTATAATTGCAACTTTCTTTCAAAGTAAATAATAATAAATCAATGTCCGTGACTTCACCAATGCGAAATCATGAATATAGTACATTGTGTCTTCCGGCACCATTTATTTCCTAAAAATAGTTTTAATTTAAATGAGATTGGCAGTTGCTTAGCTGGAAGTATTTGATGCACTAAATCTATATTTTTATGTAATTACGCATCATGTTTCATTCATGTAATCGATATGATTATGTGAATGATACTGACATTAACTGAACATATGTACTGCATAGGATATGAATGTAATTTTAAGTACTCCTAAATAACAATATTTATCTTCATTAATCACATAGTGCGATGACTAAGTTTGCTGTCGTGGTGAACAGTAGGAACAAAGAGAAGGTGACATGCGCTTATCACACCACGACTATTTGTGTGCATCAGAGTAAGTGTAAAAAATTAGTGACTGGTCCAGAATAATATCAATGAATAGTAACACAGTATGACACACAGAGCACAATCCAATGCAGGTGCAACAACAAAACTTCAAAAGCTCACCATCCTTCTTCAGGTCTTCTAGTCAAACTAGGTCAATAGCCTCTTAGCTGGTTTTGACTATTGTTTACACGGGTTGAAAGTTGTCATGTCCCCAATTGCTCTTCCATAGTTCCAATTTGGTAGTTTAAGCGCCCTGGCCCTGGTTTCTCTCTAAACTTGTCAAACTTGTTTTTAAACATATTCACGCTGCTAGCAGTTACACAATATATAGATAATGTGTTCCAGTAATTTATTTTCCTTTGTGAGAACGAATATTTCGTTATATCCAATCTACACTGGTCCTTTACTACTGTTGCCTCATTTCTTCTAGTTGTGTTATCTGTCTTGAGTGAGAAAAACACATTTCTATCAATGTGTTTATACCCAATCAATATCTTAAAAAAACTTCAATCTGACCTCCTCTTAAACATCTTGTCTGTAGGGTTATTAAACCACATTAGTTTGGCGCTACTCACAACTAAGGTCTCCGTTCTGGAATAAATTGTTGTTGCTCTTCTCTGTATTCTTTCAAGAGAATATATAACGTTCTGATGATAATATTATGGTATCCACGCTTGTATACAGTATTCTAAATGAGGCCTAACTATTGATTTATGCAGAGGTATAATTAACTTTTTATCGTTGTATGTTATATTTCTCCTAGTCGATCAACACATTTGAATACCCTTTGATGCTGCAATACCACACTGCTCCGAAACTTTCATATAAGCACTTAATGACACTCTAAATCCTTTTGTTTCACAATAGTACCTATAACAGTATTGCTCATATTATTGTATAAATCCAAGTTCCCTTGTCCTGTGTGCAGGCATTTATATTTCCCAAAATTTAAAAACATCTGCCATTTTCAGATCATTTAACTTATTTGTGTAGATCGTATTGAATTTTTTTATCACCATCATTGTTAACCTTTCTAACAAAATTGTATCATCCACACATGTTTAATACATTGCGTGTCATAGTATTATCAATTAAGATTAATACAATTCCTAATACTGATCCTTGTGGTACGCAACACAAATCTGATTTTCAGTTTGAAACCCCTCCATCTCCAACACGCTGTCTTATGTCAGTCAACCATTGTTGTCCCGTCCAGTCGATCGGCTTTCAATTTAAATAGTAATCTTTGATGTGGCAATGTTTTTAAACTTTCTTAAAATCTAAGTATATACTATCTACTGATGATTCCTCGTTTAATGATTTTCAAAAAACATGACAGATTTGTTAAACATGACCTCGCTTTTAGGAATCCATGTTGAGATTAATTTAATAATCCATGCATAGCAAGGACGTCGACCATACGGTATTTAATTTATTAGTCTATAATTATCTGACTTGAAACATGTATTTAAATAAAGGTATAAAGTTTGCTTCTTTCCATTTAAAGGGAACCACTACTTTTTTAATGAAAAGTATAATATTCTTGCAAGTGATATATTAATTTGTTCTACTTTTTTCAATTAGTAACTTTTAAGGAATTTCATCCACCCCAAGTTATTTATTATCCTCCGTTGCCTTTATTGTGTTAGCTAACATTTATGGAGTTACAGTTAACTGCCCTAAATAGTATGATTTAGCATCCTGAAATATAGCATCTGGAACTGGTAACTAACTAATACTACCTGGTAAACACTGCACTGAATTATCCATTTATGTATTCTGCCATTACGCATACTACGTTTTCCCTCACTCACTCGTCACGTGCTTGTTCCGTAGAAAGGCATGTTGTGTGAACAACGGCTAAAGCGGCGAACACATATGTCTACTTCCGTGATCGGTACCCGCCACCCGTCGTTGAACAATGGATTGATATAATTTGTTCGTTTCGAATTTCGTAAAGCCCTACGTGTAGTCTTCGCAACCACAGGGACCACATGGAGCGGGTATATTTCCTTAGATAAGGCCGCGAAGTCCTCACCTCAGTGAACCTCAGTGAATGTCAAGAGCATTTTGAGACTCATGATGGCACAGTGGTGCATTTACAATATGTTGTATTGGGTAAAGTAACTATCAAGACATGCATTCAGCAATGTAGTCGGTATTGGATCAAGATCACATGACTTATTTGGGGACATTAGTATTTTCCTTACTTCATCCTCTGTAGCAAGTGTAAAGTGAGCAAGTAGATAATTAATTTGCGGATTGCCCACAGTATTTAAAGTACGATCTCAAAAAGCAGACCGGATGAAATAACTGGAGAACGAGTAACACAAACACTTGATTGAGACATGACTAGGTAAACCTTTATTGGATTTTCAGCGTTACTCGAGACAATATTTGTATAATAATTATATTTGGCTTTATCCATTTGTGTGCTGCAGTAGTGACACTGTTTTGAATAACGTGACCTATCCAAGTTGGAGCGTGATTTGCGCCATTCGTCACGTGTATAATGGTCTATATATGGCCTTGCTCAGTGACATCATCTAAGCAAAGACAATGCATTGTGAGGTAAGAGGTAATTACAGTGCACGACGTTGAAAAGGTATGTGATAAATACATGCAGATGTAGCGAACACATTTAGATGGATTTAATTATTGTTTCAAAATACTGATAGTGTGCATCACCGCAGACAATATCAGTGGAGGAGTTGACGCACTAAACATGCTGACACGACCGTCAAAACTATTCGTTGTATGCGCAATAGTGACAAGCCTCTTCTAGAAAAATGTCATGTCCCTTGTGGTAAATAAAACGGTAGATGAGCTAGCTCGTCAATACATGAACAGCCCCGGATAGGCTGGACGTTGGTTCACTTTCATCAGAAGGTGGTAGTATGCAAAACACAATCTTTCATCAGAAGGTGGTAGTATGCATTAACACAAACTTTCATCAGAAGGTGGTAGTATGCATGAACACAATATTATGAGGCTGGACACCTTACGATAAGGTTCAGTCAAGTATACGCCAATATATATATATATATATATATATATATATATATATATATATATATATATATATATATATATATATATATATATATATATATATATATATATATATATATATATATATATATATATATATATATATATATATATATATATGTGCTTTGTGAGTTAACCTCGTGGCTCCCCAGAGGTGTAAGATACTATATAGTATTGTTTATGATACTTCCACATGCCAAATATAAATATGTTAACTGTGTACATTGTTTTGTAATATAGCGTTTATTGTCACAATCCACACTAATGGATGATTAGATGCAACAATTATTATGCATTAGCAAAACACGGAACATGTTCAGACCCACATCCATAGAAGTAGAAGGAACGTAACAACGCAACTATTGCTTGAACTGCTAGGCCGTTTAACTGCCGCATCACAAAGGCGTCTTGATCGCTATAATAGTTACACGAACGTAACGATATCGTATGTGTCGAGAGTCATGTAATAGAGCGTTTTTTTGTCACAAGCCACGTTATAGAGTTATTGGATGCAACAATTGAAAGTTTCAGCCAATTTCAAGTTTTCAATATCGCATGCTTCAATGTTGTCCCTGGAGTATTACAATTTGTTTGCTATGCAGTTATTGCATTATAAGATAATTAAATTTAAATGCATGCACCAACGTACAATAACCTAAATGCTTAAATGCCATAGTTTAGAAAAAATCTGGTATTGCAATATTGAACGGTGAATGCAATGTAATTATTCCATTTAAGCATCATTATTTTTAATTATATATATATTTAGTGCATTAAATGCATCCAAGTAACAAACTCATTTAAATAATTGACTTGGTTTGAAAGAAAAGTATCGTTGTGGTGTCTAGGAACTTTTTACTCCTGTCAGTTTTGATTAATCGTCAACCGAAAGTATGCTAAATGCTTAAATGCAGCAATATATACTGTTCTTTGAATATTAAAACTGCCTGATGTGAAATTATTGCAATTTAAGAGTAATTATGCTTAAATGCTGTGATGTGATTATGCTTAAATGCATAAGTGATGCTGTCAATATATCCAGCTACCATCAATCAAATTCAAATAATAATTTCACTTAAATAAAAACCAGTCTTGGGGAACAATATGCTGCATTATTGACGCCGCGTTGATGTAATCATTAAGGTTACAGTTAATGCAACGTCTACGCCATTGGAATTTAAATGCATGCATCAACGTAAACTAACCAAAAGAAAGTTGTCGAACAGCCAATTTCAAGTTATCACTCTCGCATGCTTCAAAGTTGTCCCTTAAATATTAAACGTTTTTTGCTCTGTAATTATTGCAATATAAAAGTAATTATATTTAAATGCATATTTAATGCTGTCAATATATCCAGCTACCATCAATCAAATTCAAATAGTAATTTAATTTAAATAAAAAACAGTCTTGGGAAACAATATGCTGCATTATTGTGCAGTTTTGATGTAGTTATTAAGGTTACAGTTATTGCAACGCCTTTGCCACAGAAATACACTGCGCGCTGTCTTCGTACCGGCTATGATGAAATTAGCATTCACAAATTAGTAACGTAAAGGTAAACCGGTGACATTATGTTTAATGCATTGAACATGTCTAGTTATCTGGACATTTAAGCAGCATATTGGAGGGGGGTCAATTTACCGTATCTGCAAAGTACATTTATCTCTACCAAATTGCAACCTCGCGATCTAATTTAAAAAATCAGGTACCTGTGGTAAATGCTACTCTGACATAATTTCCCAAAAAAACTCGCCGCCACGGTCAACCATTTTGATTATATTCCTTGATAATGTATTTTGGAAACTTTACAGCAAATGTGTAATTCTGCTTTAACTGGAAGATTATACCTAAATATTACAATACATTACAATAAAGAATACTTCTAAAGCGCCGAAATCCTCAGAAAAAACGAACCCAGCAGCGCACCAATTATGCTTTTATCCGCGTTCAGCAGGCGTCGGCTCACGACATCGGCATTTGCAAGTGGAAACACATGAATATTTCAACATATAGCACAGGGACATCTATGAGTCAAGAAAAATAAAATACGTCATTACATTGGTAAAGATTCCGCGTGAATTCTTATTTGTGTTCGTGAACTAAAGCTAAACAGAGTTTTGTCATATTGTCATCAATTATAGTTCTACAGTCATGATATAACTATATTATCATATATGTTTAAACACATTGACCCGTATTCAAAAGATAATTTTCATGATGACATTCTTATGGAGAAATAGGCTTTCGTCAGGTAAAATAGTATTAATCGTACATCCTATATTTTTGTCTTCTTGTAATGGTCAATTAGTCGTTACCCATGTTTCCACTCATGTTGAGCTCATATAAATACTCTCTGACACCCTTATCCATTTCTTCATTTATTTTGGTCAACATGATATATGACATCTATTGTCAGTCTCATCAAGCATGATGACAGCATTCATAATATCATTGCCATTGATTATAATTTGAAAGTCGTATTTAATGAGGGAGATATCATGATATCCTCAGTTTACTTTATAGAAAGCGGTTGCTCGCGTTCTAATTGATCAATTTGATTGGCTCCACGTCGTCCCAGTTCACTCTGTTGTTGCATAAATTAGTACCTTGCAATATAGTTGCAGTCGCTACTTGAGATGCCTTTGTCCAGGACGCAGATGGGGGACAAAGCCTTCTCCGTTTCTAGATTAAGTTAGCTGGAGTGTTAATGGTTTTCGAAAACAATATGAGAATTTTTAATATTATTGAATGGAATTTTTTTTCAGTATTTAGGAATTGGTTTTATATTAATTAATGAACTTAGAAAGCGCATTTGAACAGTTATGGCTGAAAAGGGCGATTAATAAATATATGGGAATGGTTAACTAAATACATTGTGATATATAAAATACCTATCGCGTAGTATTTACAGTGTGGTTGATTGCTTCCCAGAGACGTCGAGTTGGTGCTGGAAGGAACATATCTGCCAGTGGGTGGAGTGTAAGGTATGCCAGGGGGTGGAGTGTATGGTCTGCTAGGGGGTGGAGTGTATGGTCTGCCAGGGGGTGGAGTGTAAGGTATGGCAGGGGGTGGAGTGTATGGTGTGCCAGAAGGTGGAGTGTAAGGTATGGCAGGGGGTGAAGTGTATGGTGTGCCAGGTGGTGGAGTGTAAGGTATGCCAGGGGGTGGAGTGTATGGTGTGCCAGAAGGTGGAGTGTAAGGTATGGCAGTGGGTGGAGTGCAAGGTGTGGTTGATTGCTTCCAAGAGACGTCCAGTTGGTGCTGGAAGGAACAGATCTGCCAGTGGGTGGAGTGTAAGGTGTGCCAGGGGGTGGAGTGTATGGTCTGCCAGGGGTGGAGTGTATGGTGTGCCAGGGGGTGGAGTGTAAGGTATGGCAGGGGGTGAAGTGTATGGTGTGCCAGGTGGTGGAGTGTAAGGTATGCCAGGGGGTGGAGTGTATGGTGTGCCAGAAGGTGGAGTGTAAGGTATGGCAGGGAGTGAAGTGTTTGGTGTGCCAGGGGGTGGAGTGTAAGGTCTGCCAGGGGGTGGAGTAAATGGTCTGCCAGGGGGTGAAATGTAAGGTAAGCCTGGGGGTGGAGAGTATGGTCTGCCAGAGGGTGGAGTGTAAGGTATGGCAGGGGTGCAGTGTAATGTCTGCCAGTGGGTGGAGTGCAAGGTCTGCCACTGAGAGGAATGTAAGTTATGCCAGGGGTGGAGTGTAAGGTATGCCATGGGGTGGAGTAAATGGTATGATAGGGGGTGAAATGTAAGGTATGCCAGGGGGTGGAAAGTATGGTCTGCCAGAGGGTGCAGTGTAAGGTATGGCCAGTGGGTGGAGTGTAAGGTATGCCATTGAGAGGATTGTAAGTTCTGCCAGGTTATAGAGTGTAAGTTCTGCCAGGGGGTGGAGTGTAAGTTCTGCCACGGGATGGAGTGTAATGTATGCCAGGGGTGGAGTGTAAGGTATGCCGGGGGTGGAGAGTAATTATGCCAGGGGGTGGAGTGTAAGTTCTGCCACGGGGTGGAGTGTAAGTTCTGCCACGTGGTGGAGTGTAAAGCGCTTTGAACGTTCCTACATACTGCGCTATATAAGAACTGATTTGTGTAATGCATCAAACCAATGTCATAGCAATTTGGCATTAAAATAGTATTTTATTTTGACAAAGTGTTGATAAAGCAACATTAAGATTCAAAGCTACGTAAGCAAATAGCGCAGAATGCCAGTATGAATTAGTTTTTTATTTGGCATAATCTTGGAAACTGCTATTTAAAATGTCGTCTTCAATAAAAACCCGTAATCGAGGTTGTACTCGCTGTGTTTTTGTCATTGTGAACGATAACTTAGTTGGGACGCCCAGGCAGTTGATGTGACATTTTGATGGATAATGCACGTGCGCCTATAACTTTTGATCTTCACATGTTTCTACCGATTCGGAATACTTCATTAATCGATCACAATAATAAATTCAGTTCATGTACTTCATCGTTTGAAGTAACATTATATTATATAGTATTGCCATATGAACTAAAACTTTTTTGTGGGAAATGTGGTGCAAACTATCTTTGTTATTTGAATGAACCAAACTACAATAGACTGCGCTTAACACAATCACGGACAACAAAACCATCCGTTTAGTAGAATTAAAATCGCTGGGACGGAATCATTTCCTGTTGATGTTGTGCTAAAATGCGCAACTTAACACATTTGCTATACGCCCGCGCTTATTATATTCAGATAAACGAAACAAATGAATGTATTTCTTTGTAGCACGAAATAACAGGGTTGTTTGCTTGTAAAGAAAACTGTTTGACTATTAGTCAATATTAGTAATGAGAAAAAATTGTGCACTGTTCGGGTGAAACGGTAAAACATTTAATTAATAAATATTATTGGTTTTATTCGTCGCAACGCAGACAGACCCTCGCGAGAATGTTGTAACTGCGTTGCGATTTTCGTCTTAATCAGATAAATTGTTGGTCGCGGATACCAATTCATGTTGATCAGACGAACCCTCCAATTTGGAATTCCTAGATACCATAATGGCATTTTTCTATATACTATGTAGTAAAAATTTATTTTCATAACTTCACTAATGCGGCATCAAGAATGTAGCATACTGCGTCCTTTTATGTCTAAAAGAGATTATTTGTATCAGATTGATGATACCTGAATATATTGATAACACTAAATAAGCAATTCGTATAGCTACTCTTAAATTGCTATAATTACACAGCCAGCCATATTTAATATTAAACTATAAGAATAAACTGATGCATTTAAGCATTTAACATACATTAGGTTGATGATTAATCAGAACTGACCGAAGTAACCAGTTTCCAGACACCATAACGGCAATTACTTACACTAATATTTCATTTTACCACTCGTTGGTTGATATTGAATTATTGTCCAATTATACGTATAATTGTTAAGTAGTTTCCAGTTCGATATTTATCGATTGGCAGTCGCAAGTTGTAGAGATACTAGATTTTGCTTCACTATGGCAGTCATGATATGTGTGGATTTGTCCACTGATTTATATTTTTCCACATGTTAGTGGATATTGGATTGTTGTCCAATTATATGCATAATTTAAGTAGATTCCAATTTGATAGTACCGATTTGTAGTCTCGAGTTATAGAAATGTTTTACTTTGTTATAGCAAACATATCCGTGGTTCCATCCACTCATTTGATTTTACCGCATTTCTGTTATGTATTGAACTTTGCACTAATTATTCGATATACTGCTATTCTATTGTCGTAGCCTTGACACATCATTCGACATGGTTGCATTAATATGTGCAGGCCTAGTCTCCCAATGCACAACAATGTTGCAGGTCTGTGTTGTATGGAGCGCATACAAGTGTGCAGTCAAATACTATTATGTATTTTCATCTATGTATAGGTACTGTGTCTACATTACAGTACATTTATATGCCTCCTAAAAAGCGACCAGTACCGAAGCACGTCACGAGGATGCACACAGGGAAGCTGCCTCGTAGAGAAGCGAGTGTCATTACTTCTGCAGAGCCCACAGCAGCTGCTTTGCCGTCCGCTGTCAGTTCAGAGGCGATTGCTGCTGTGGTCATGCGTCACCTGGTGCAGTCGGGGCGCCTACTGTCAGCATCGACAGAGACAGTGCTGCCAACACGTGCAGAGACGCTGCCAACGATGCGACCTGCCCGAGCGAGCCGACTACCCGTGTCGACATCTCATCGGTCTGTGCCAATGCCGTCGACCAGCACCACTGTCCCGCCAATGCCGTCGACCAGCACCGCTGTGACAGTGACGTGGACGCTCTACTCAGCGGCCTCCTCGGTGATCGGAAAAGCCAGACAGATAGTTCCTTGGCTAGATCCCACTCCTGCATAAATACCAGCTCCATTGAAGCCAGAAATGCTGCTAGCCTAGAGCACAAACTAATCAGATCATCATTAGCACCGACGATCCGTGCGGCTTATAGGCGTGGTGTCAACATGTTGCGCAGGTATATCACATCGGTCTGCCCTGCACTAGGACCTTCCCTAACTCACGCAGTAATCTTGCAGGATTCCTTACCCACCTGTTCGCAGCAAAATATGCTTCCTCGACTGTCTTATCAACAATATCAGCTATATCTTACAGCCACACCATAGTTGTTGGGTTAGCAGGCCAATCAGATAACTTCTACATTAATAAATTGCTAGTAGGAATACATAAAAACTCAAATACAATTGATTTGAGGCGGCCAATTGATCTGCTGCTACAACTAACAATAATGCTGATCAAATATGATAAATAACAGCGATGAAAATGTTCAGACCTCAATTATATATGCGTGTGCAAAACGATAAGGATGCGATATTAAATTCAGGCAGTTAATAAGATATTCACATAAATTATCCGAAATAGTTGCAATATGACGACCAACGTGATCGTGCGACACCACAAGATGCAACAACTGTAACCATAATAGCCACATCAAAGTTGTCGTTGCCCGCCTGCCAAACTACATGTAATGTAGCACCGTAATTAAGTAATCCGTCTCCTGTTATATTTTTCAACGTAATACACTGTTGTCATTGACTCATAGAGAGTAATTTTGAAGATCGATGCAAATAATTATACCTTACGTGGGCCGTTCATCTGAAAATAACTTCCTGGGTACCATAATGGCATAAAAAAACATTGTGTAATGAAACATAAATCTGTATAAACTCTGAAATGTGGCATCGTGAATGCACCGTACTGGGTCCCAAGTCCATTTTTTAAATGATATTTCTATTTAAATTGGATTGATGGTAGCTGGATATAATGACAGCATCACTGATGCATTTAAACGAAATTACTCTTAAATTGCAATAATTCCGCAGCAAGCTATATTTGATATTCAAATAACAATATAAATTGCTGCATTTAAGTATTTACCATACTTTCGGTCGATGATTGATCAGAACTGTCTAGAGTAACAAGTTCGCAGACACTATAACAACCATTTTCTTGCAAACGAAATCAATTATTTCAATGAATTTATTACCTAGAGGTATAAAATGCACTATATATATATATATATATATATATATATATATATATATATATATATATATATATATATATATATATATATATATATATATATATATATATATATATATATATATATATATATATATATATATATATATATATATATATATATATATATATATATATATATATATATATATATATATATATATATATATATATATATATATATATATATATATATATATATATATATATATATATATATATATATATATATATATTATGTCATAAATGCAATAATTACACTGCAGTCACTTTTTAGTAGTCCAATACCAGTTATTTTCTAAATTGCAGCTTTCAAACACTTATGTTATTTTAATATTGGTGATCCATCAAAACTTACTTCATCAATCGCATTATGCAGAAACGTCAGAGAATGATAACATAACGTACTTTTTCAGGCCACTGAATTCATGTGTAACCGTTTATGTTATAATGGAGATGGATATTTCTACCACAGTTTCCGTTGATCAAATTAACCCTCCACCCTTCCAAGACTTCCAGGAGAGAGGGAGGAAGTGATAGAGGAAGGAAGGGAGAGAATGAGGAGGAGGCGGAAAGAAGGGTGGGAGGCAATGTGAATAAAGTCTATGTCATTGGAGTGAAGGAAATTCCGCTATATAAAAATAAAGTTGTTATTACATGATACATAATAGGTTTCATACACGACGGACAGAGGCGAACGATGGCGCCCCAAGCAATATACTAATTAAAGGTGAATCTTATTAAAACAACAAGGTGATACGAATCAAAACCTTTAGTGACTAATTGAGCAGTACGTTCACATGTGATGATTACTCCATAAGACTTGCAAGTGACGATCGTAGACCCAGGCGGTTGTGTTCATGTACTCTGAAGTGTTGAGACCTTCTGATGAACCTGAACCCACGTCTTGTGTAACCGGAACTGTTATGAATTGTTGAAGGGCCTGCTCATATAATTATTTTGTTACGACAAAGGCCACAACCTTTTTTCCAGAACCGGCAAAACTCTTAATTATTGCGCATACATCGAAATGACAGGTAGACTGTCGCCTGCTTTGACACACATATATATATATATATATATATATATATATATATATATATATATATATATATATATATATATATATATATATATATATATATATATATATATATATATATATATATATATATATATATATATATATATATATTAATTACTTGCAGCATCAGATCCGTTAGCGTATCGCTATGACACATAAATGCATATGAACAGTTAAACTTCTCCCGAATCTACGTCCGTCTCAATCCATCAAGTTACTTACCCGTCCATCTCATTGTTCACATCATTTCATACGGTAAGTGAGTCTGATAAATGTATGTTTATTTTCGGCGTTTCCCCCCACCGCAATACTTTTTCCACTATATCAATTAGCTATTTTGATTCTATTAAACGACTGATTGTGTTATCCGTGATTTCGTTAAGCGAAGTGCGCTGTAGTTTGGTTCATTAAAATAAAAAAGGTAATTTGCACCACATTTCCCATAAACAACGTCTTAGTTGAGATGGCATTATTGTAAAACGTAATGTTACTTTAAACGGTGCTGTACATGGCCTAAATTACATACCACGAACTGCAGTGGCCGCTCTTGTAAACACACACACACACACACACACACACACACACACACACACACACACACACACACACACACACACACACACACACACACACACACACACACACACACACACACACACACACACACACACACACACACACACACACACACACACACACACACACACACACACACACACACACACACACACACACACACACACACACACACACACACACACACTCACTCACACACACACACACACACACACACACACACACACCACACCCATCTAAATGTCCATGCGGAACCTCGATTAAGGGTTCTTACAGAAGACGATATTTTAAATAGGAGTTTCCAAGATTATGCCAATTAATGAACTGTTTATATTGGTATTCTGCGCAATTTACTCATATAACTTTTAATGTTAACGTTACTTTATCCATACGTTGTCAGCGCAATATAATATTTTAATATGAAATTGCTATGACATTGGTTTAATATATAAAACAAAATTGTTTTAATATAAAAAAAAACTTATTATAAATTATTATTATTTGGCGCTGGCCCAACACTTTTATTGGCGCAGCAATGGCATCCAACCACATTTCCCACAAAAAAAAATTTAGTTCATATGGCAATACTATATAATATAATGTTACTTTAAACGATGAAGTACATTAACTGAATTTATTATTGTGATCGATTAATGAAGTATTCCGAATCTGTAGAAACATGTGAAGATTAAAAGTTATAGGCGCACGTGCATTATCTATCAAAATGTCACATCAACCGCCTGTGAGTCCCAACCAAGTTGTCGTTAACAATGACAAAACACAGCGAGTATAACCTCGATTACGGGTTTTTATTGAAGACGACATTTTAAATAGCAGTTTCCAAGATTATGCCAACTAAAGAACTAATTCATACTGGCGTTCTGCGCTATTTGCTTACGTAGCTTTGCTTTATCAACACTTTGTCAAAATAAAATGCTATTTTAATGCCAAATTGCTATGACATTGGTTTGATGCATTACGCAAATCAGTTCTTATATAGCGCAGTATGTAGGAACGTTCAAAGCGCTTTACACTCCACCCCGTGGCAGAACTTACACTCCACCCCCTGGCATAAAATACTCTCCACCCCCTGTCACACCTAACACTCCACCCACTGGCAGACATTACACTGCACCCCTGGCTTACCTTACACGCCACCCAACCCCCTGGCACACCATACACTCCACCCCCTGGCATACCTTACACTCCACCCACTGGCAGATCTGTTCCTTCCAGCACCAACTGGACGTCTCTGGGAAGCAATCAACCACACTATAAATACTACGCGATAGGTATTGTATACATCACAATGTATTTAGTTAAACATTCCCATATATTTATTAATCGCCCTTTTCAGCCATAACTGTTCAAATGCGCTTTCTAAGTTCATTAATTAATACAAACCAATTCCTAAATACTGAGAAAAATATTCATTCAATAATAAAAAAAAAATAATATTGTATTCGAAAACTATTAACACTCCAGCTAATTTAATCTAGAAACGGAGAAGGCTTTGTCCCCCATCTGCGTCTTGGACAAAGGCATCTCAAGTAGCAACTGCAACTATATTGCAAGGTACTCATTTATGCAACAACAGAGTGAACAGGGACGACGTGGAGCCAATCAAATTGCCCAATTACAACGCGAGCAACCGCTTTCTGTAAAGTAAACTGAGGATATCATGATATCTCCCTCATTAAATACGACTTTCAAATTATAATCAATGGCAGTGATATTATGAATGCTGTCTTCATGCTTGATGAGACTGACAATATATGTCATATATCATGTTGGCCAAAATAAATGAAGAAATGGATAAAGGTGTCAGAGAGTATTTATATGAGCTGAACATGAGTGGCAACATGGATAACGACTAATTGACCATTACAAGAAGAAAAAAATATAGGATGTACGATTAATACTATTTTACCTGACGAAAGACTATTTCTCCGTAACAATGTCATCATGAAAATTATCTTTTGAATACGGGTCAATGTGTTTAAACATATATGATAATATAGTTATATCATGACTGTAGAACTATAATTGATGACAATATGACCAAACTCTGTTTAGCTTTAGTTCACGAACAAAAATAAGAATTCACGCGGAATCTTTACCAATGTAATGAAGTATTTTATTTTTCTTGACTCATAGATGTCCCTGGGTTCACCAAAATAAGTGACAGTTTCCATCACCTCGACGTTACGTAAGCCTAATACTTACAAGTACAATGTGAGCTAGTTGCATATGAATAAGGCGAATGGCAATCAGTACTGGTTTATCATTTAAGTACTAAATATAAAGCAAAAATAAATATGTTAAACATGACTCATTAGTAGGCTCAAGACGATTAGTTGCTCTTGATAGACATGGAAAGTATGTATGTACATAAAGTTATCAACACGTTATGACGAATACTGACGCAGCAGAGTTCCATATTTCTGATGACTGCCACGATGGATGTATGGATAGTTGTTCAATCTTAATGTTCTTTAATTGATTAGAAAATTCACCTTGATAATAGATACTCTAGTCCCTACCCTCTGACCAGCGAAGTGCTATATGTTGAAATATTCACGTGTTTCCCCTTGTAAATGCCGAGTCGTGAGCCGACGCCTGCTGAACGCGGATAAAAGCATAATTGGTGCGCTGCTGAGTTCTTTTTTTTCTGAGGATTTCGGCGCTATAGAAGTCTTCTTTATTGTATTGTATTGTAATATTTAGGTATAATCTTCCTGTTAAAGCAGAATTACACATTTGTTGTAAAGTTTCCAAAATACATTATCAAGGAATATAATCAAAATGGTTGACCGTGGCGGCGAGGCTTTTTGGGAAATTATGTCAGAGTAGCATTTACCACAGATACCTGATTTTTTAAATTAGATCGCCTGGTTGCAATTTGGTAGAGATAAATGTATTTTGCAGAGACGGTAAATTGATCCCCCTCCAATACGCTGCTTAAATGTCCAGATAATTAGACATGTTCAATGCATTAAACATAATATGACCGGTTTGCCTTTACGTTACTAATTTGTGAATGCTAATTTCATCATAGCCGGTACGAAGACAGCGCGCAGTGTCTTTCTGTGGCAAAAACGTTGCAATAACTGTAACCTTAATGACTACATCAAAGCTGCATCAATAATGCAGCATATTGTTTCCCAAGACTGTTTTTTATTTAAATTAAATTACTATTTGAATTTGATTGAAGGTAGCTGGATATATTGACAGCATTAAATATGCATTTAAATATAATTACTTTTATATTGCAATAATTACAGAGCAAACAACGTTTAATATTCAAGGGACAACTTTGAAGCATGCGAGATTGATAACTTGAAATTGGCTGTTCGACAACTTTCTTTTGGTTAGTTTACGTTGGTGCATGCATTTAAATTCCTATGACGTAGACGTTGCATTACCTGTAACCTTAATGACTACATCAACGCGGCGTTAATAATGCAGCATATTGTTCCCCAAGACTGGTTTTTATTTAAGTGAAATTATTGTTTGAATTTGATTGATGGTAGCTGGATATATTGACAGCATCACTTACGCATTTAAGCATAACCACATCACAGCATTTAAGCATAATTACTCTTAAATTGCAATAATTTCACATCAGGCAATTTTAATATTCAAAGAACAGTATATATTGCTGCATTTAAGCATTTAGCATACTTTCGGTTGATGATTAATCAAAACTGACAGGAATAAAAAGTTCCTAGACACCACAACGATACTTTTCTTTCAAACGAAGTCAATTATTTAAATGAGTTTGTTACTTGGATGCATTTAATGCACTAAATATATATAATTAAAAATAATGATGCTTAAATGGAATAATTGCATTGCATTCACCGTTCAATATTCCAATACCATATTTTTTTATAAACGATGGCATTTAAGCATTTAGGTTATTGTACGTTGGTGCATGCATTTAAATTTAATTATCTTATAATGCAATAATTGCATAGCAAACAAAGTGTAATACTCAATGGACAACTTTGAAGCATGCGATATTGAAAACTTGAAATTGGCTGAAACTTTCAATTGTTGAATCCAATTACTCTATAACGTGGCTTGTGACAAAATAAACGCTCTATTGCATGACTCTCGACACATACGATATTGTTACGTTCGTGTAAATGTTATAGCGATCAAGACGCGTTTGTGATGCGGCAGTTAAACGGCCTAGCAGTTCAAGCAATTGTTGCGTTGTTACGTTACTTCTACTTCTATGGATGTGGGTCTGAACATTTTCCGTGTTTTGCTAATGCATAATAATTGTTGCATCTAATCATCCATTAGTGTGAATTGTGACAATAAACGCTATATTACAAAACTATGTACACATATAACATATTTATATTTGGCATGTGGAAGTATCATAAAAATACTATACAGCTGTGTATAGTATCTTACACCTCTGGGGAGCCACGAGGTTAACTCACAAAGCACATATATATTGGCGTATACTTGACCGAACCTGATCGTAAGGTGTCCAGCCTAATAATATTGTGTTTTTGCATACTACCACCTTCTAATGAAAGTGAACAAACATCCAACCTATCCGGGGTTGTTCATGTATTGAAGAGCTAGCTCATCTACCGTTTTATTTACAACAAGGGAGGACATGACATTTTTCAAGAAGAGGCTTGTCACTATTGCGCATACAACGAATAGTTTTGACGGTGGTGTCAGGATGTTTGGTGCGTCAACTCCACTGATATTGTCTGCGGTGATGCACACTATCAGTATTTTTAAACAATAACTAAATTCATCTAAATGTGTTCGCTACATTTGCATGTATTTATCGCATACCTTTTTTCAACATGGTGCACTGTAATTACCTTTTACCTTACAATGTATTGACGTTGCTTAGATGATGTCACTGAGCAAGGTCATATATAGATCACTGTATACGTGAAGTATGGCGCAAATCACGCTCCAACTTGGAGGGTTCGTTATTCAAAACAGTGTCACTACTGCAGCACACAAATGGCTAAAGCCAAATACAATTATTATACAAATATTGTCTGGAGTAACGCTGAAAATCCAATAAAGGTTTACCTAGGCATATCTCAATCAAGTGTTTGTGTTACTCGTTCTCCAGTTATTTCAAGAACAACATTTGTCTCAGTGTGCCACCACCAGACCCCTGCGTTGTGTACCATCATCACAACACACACTGCATTGTGTACCATCATCACAACACACACTGCATTGTGTACCATCATCAACACCACACCCTGCACTGACGACCGTCTTTAAAACGTATGTCACCACACACCCTCCATTGTGTGTCATCTTCACCACGCACACAACATTGTGTCATCATCATTACAAGTACAAGTGAACCAGGCAGGCGAACCTCTGAACCTGTTCCATTTCCAAATCCCTCCAAATTACTTCATTATTGTAACGTGTGCAACCGTCTCTATCCCTGTTGTTTCTTTCTCATCCGCCTCGTTGCTCACATGTAAAGTAAAGGAGCCTGATTTGCTGTGTCCATGACCAGTTTTTGTGCCAGTTTCGCCAACCTCTACTACTCGTTTCCACTCCCACGTGTCATACAAATACATTAAAAACCTCTAACTTTGTATCAGCTCAAGTGCTACAACAAACAGGTCTTTGCAAACAAACAGGTTATAAAGTATGCATAGCTGCGGTAATATATTTGCAACGACATACCAAAGCTATCTGATTAATCACACCAGTTTGTTATTGTCCAGCACAGGTGGCAAGGAAGGCTGGCTACATGGTGACATGGTTAAATTACACAGAAGTTTCTTTATTTTGCAATCATGTATGTATCCATCCAAAGGACTCCCTACATAGTCTCTTCATCGGAGGGGACAGTCTTGGAAGGGTTGAGGGGTTCTTCTTATGAAAGAGATCTGCTGTGGGAATGTCCAAACAATATCCATCTGCATTATAACGTAATCATGTATACATGATTACAGTGGCCTGAAGAAGTATGTTATATCATCCATCTCTGACTTTTCTGTATAATGCCGTTGATTAATCACCAACAACAACTAATTTAAATGCATAAATGCTGCACCTTAGATTGTAAGAAAATTGCCTTAGTTGTGTCTGGGAACTGTTTGCTCAAGTCCGCTCTGATTAATCATCAACGTAAGGTATGTTAAATGCTTAAATGCAGTAGTTTATACAAGCATTTGAATATTAAATATGGTTTGCTTTGCAATTGTTGCAATTTTAGAGTGATTATGTTTAAATGCTCACTTAATGATGTCAGTGTATCAATATACCATTAATCAAATTTAAATAATAATTTCATTTAAATAAAAAAAAAACAGACTTGTGACGCAGTATGCTGTATTGATGACTCCACTTTGTTGAATTTATGGAGATTTTTGTATTAAAAATGCCATTATGGTATATAGGAAGAGATTCTGGGAAACGACTCACGAAAAAAGAATAATAATTGCATCGATTTTCGAAACAATCTTCTATGTGTCAGAGACAACAATGTATTACTCTGCGGCGAAGGGGAACTACTTATTCACGGTGCGATATTATACATGTAATTTGACAGGTGGGCAAATACAACTTTGATGTGGCTATTACGGTTACAGCTGTTTCAAGGCATACTGCCTGCGAGGACAGTGTGCGCTGTCTCCGAACGGGCTATAATGAAAACAACATTCACAAATTAATGACGTAAGGGCAACTCAGTCACGATATTTTTGCATTACAAACTGCTTTTTATCTGGAAATATAAGCAGCGTATTGGAAGGTGCTAAATTATCATATGTGCAAAACACATTTATCTCTGGCAAATTGTAACCGAGCGATTTCATTTTGAAAATAAAGTATCTCGCAAATTGTCGCAGTTGCACAGAATAAATTTGATGATCCGCTAAAAGGAAGCATAGCCTGATTGCTCGAGATGAGAGGGCAATATAAAAAAGGAATACTTGCCTTTCATACTCAATATGGTGTGTCTTCTGTTTGTATTCCCCTTTCCCGTTTCCGTCAGCCAGTTACTACAATTCACACTTTGTGAACCCAACACACAATCCAAAGCAAGACGGCCAGCGACGTGAGCCACGCATACTAGGAACGATGGTCACCGAGCGCCGAGCCAAATGTAGGGTAACCTGGGGCAGGGCGGCCCCTAAAGGAACATAAACCGGTGACAACAAAATACGCAAAACATGGTAACTTAAGAAACAATACTATACAACAAAAGTTTACTTCCGTATTTATACAGGATTTGTATACTGTACGCTCCCGACAAATACCATAAATGCGCTGTATACTCAGAAATAAAACATACAATAACGTCTTTGTGCGGTACTGATTCCAATCTTGGAAACTTAAAATGGATTTGCTGTTTTGGCTATTTTTGATGTTTTTATTTTTTTTAACAGTATTAACATTAATGAGATGGGCAAATTATATATGTGTGCAGAAAACTCTTTGTGTATGCAATTCATATTAAAATTTTATCATTTAAACGTAACTATGAAATTCACGTTCAAATAGCATTGTGTCATCATCATTGAAAGTGCAAGTGAACTTCGAGAAGACATTATGGCTATAACATAACCAGGCAGGCGAACCTCTGAACCTGTTCCATTTCCAAATAACTCAAAATTACTTCATTATTGTAAAGTGTGCAACAGTCTCTTTCCCTGTTGTTTCCTTCTCATCCGTCTCATTGCTCACATGTAAAGTAAAGGAGCCTGAGTTGCTCTGTTCATGACCAGTTTTGCCACACCTAACTGTTCAATTCCAATTCCACGTGTCATACAAATACATAAAAACCCTATAACTTTGTATTGGCTCAATTGCTACAACAAACAGGTTATAAAGTATGCATAACTGCGGTAATATATGTGCAACGACATACCAAAGCTGCATATTAATCACAATTGTTTATTATGTTGTCCAACACATGTGGCAAGGAAGGATGGCTACATAGTGACCTAGTTAAATTACACATAAGTTACTTTATTTTACAATAATTTATGTATTAATCCAAAGGAATCCCTACATAACAGGTGTCCGTTCATCGGAGGCACAGTTATGGAATGGTGGAGGGGTTCTGATGAAAGAGATCTGCGGTGGGAATGTCCAAACAACATCTATCTACATAATGTAACGTAATCATGTATGCCGTTGATTGATCACCAACATCAACTAATGCATAAATGACGCGGCTTAGAAATAAAACTCATTTAAATAATGTATTAAGTTTGTAAGAAAATTGCTTTTGTGGTGTCTGGGAACTGGATGCTCAAATCAGTTCTGAATAATCATCAACGTGAGGTATGTTAAATGCTTAAATGCAACAGTTTATACAAGTATGTTAATATTAAATATGGTTTGCTATGTAATTATTGCAATTTTAGAGTGATTCTGTTTAAATGCACGCTTAATGATGTCAGTACATCAATCTACCATCAATCAAATTTAAATAGTAATTTCATTTAAATAAAAACAACAACGGACTTGAAACGCATTATGCTGCATTGATGATTCCACTTTGGTGAATTTATGGAGAGTTAGTACTGAAAATAAAAAAAAAAATCGTTATGGTATCTAGGAACAGATTCAGTGAAACAACCCACGAAAAAGTAGTATTAACCCAGCAGGCATACAACGTCGGTATCACGTTGATTATTAGTTGTATATACGTTGCGACGTCGACCAACATAAATACAACGTTTTCTCAGCGTCGGGGCATCAACGTCACAAGGATGTGGACATTTGATGTCGCCACCACGTTGAAATCAAGTCGACAACCAAACCCAACGTCTTCACGTCTGGTTATCAACGTTATAAGGACGTGGACATTTTACATCCATGCAACGTCGTAATCATATCGACAGTCCAACCAACTAGTTTCATCTATAAATATAACGTTTTTACAACGTCTTGTCATCGACGTGATAACGACGTAGATATATATGACGTTGTCACAACGTTGAAATCACGTCGACAACAAAACCCAACGTATGTGCAACGTCTGGTCATCAACTTTAGAATGACGTGAAACATTTACGTCCATTCAACGTTGCAATCACGTCGACAACCGAACCATTTAGGTACACACACACACACACACACACACACACACACACACACACACACACACACATATATATATATATATACATATAAATACGGCGTTTTACAATGTCTGATCATCAACGTTATAACGACGTGGATATATGTGACGTTGGCACAACGTTGAAATCAGGTCAACAACCCAACCAGATGTATTTACGCCTGTCATCACCATTATAAGGATTTGAACATTTGACGTTCATACAATGTTGCAATTTTTTACTTGTTCAAGGTGCGAATGTTAACTACAACATCTCTATTCTCTAAGACACTACAACACGTGCAGTGTTAGATGCCTTAACTAAAATTACAAATAATAAGACCCTTTTTATTTGTAATGTTAGGTCATTTAAGGCAGCTTTTACCACACATTTTGGTATTGAGTAAGGCAACGGCATATTCCAGCATGCATTGCTCGTGCCGCCATACTGCCTTGAGTTCGAACGAACGAATCGATGGAAGTGAAACAATCCACTAATATATCCAATAAAGTGTCACCATCCGCTTTTATTTGTTCAACTGTTTAGTTTAGTCGTTTGTTTTGAACACACGCGACCATAATGTTGTCTTTGTCGTGATGTATTTTGTATGCTTTCACCGATTTTAATTTGAGCACATTTTCCGTCATATAGTCTATCGCAAAACTCGGGTGTCGTCGCTCCCTCTCGTTTTCGATCATACCCTGCACTTGTTCCAGTGAAATGTGGACATGTAGTGTTATGTATAAATTGCACAATCTTATTATATAACTACCAAAGTAATTGTCATTAGAATAAAACTGCAGTATTTAAAAATTGCATCGGGAATTTGCCATGTTGACTGGCTGGGGCTTGTGCAGTGTGCTTTGTATTCGTTTCATCTGCCCTTCGGTGTAAATAGATGTGTCAGTTAATTCCTTTATTCAATTCATTTTAAGCGAGTGACCTCAAAAAGCAGACGTGAACTGAAGCAGAGGTGAATGCAGCGCTTTCGGTGTAGCTGAAGTACGCACTCGACCAAGGTGGTGGTGAAGACTGAGGAACAACTAGACATAATGGATTAACAGTGTTCTTGATAAATCTAAACTCATACTTTTTGATTTCACTGGTAGTGTTTAGTATTAGCTAGGAAACTATATTGTGTGATTTCATAAAAATGAGATTGTAAGGTTAGTTTGAAAATGTGTTGTCAGTCATGGGGGTCAATTGAAATTTAAGTCAGGTTGTCATTATTACTTTTCTGATTTTAAGGACGGCGCAGTTTTATGGCTGATATGGTGTTGTGAGCTCTATTTGTTATCAAAATAAGTTATAGTTCCTGCTCTAAATACACATTTGTAATTGATCTGCATGCAGATATATGTAATTGTGCGTATTGTGTGTTTGTTAAGAATGTGTGGAAGCCATATTCATAGTAGATCCCCAAACACAACATAAAATAGTATTTAACTTGCTTTTGTGCATTGTGTCATTGAGCTGGTGTTTCTGAAGTCATGAATTGGTCAGCCTACTGGTCTTTTCACATTGTTTCAATAATGGCTTAGCCATTGTCTGTACATTATTTACACCTACCTGGCTGTTACCAGACAACTGAAATAGAACCAAAGAAATCTGAATTGTTTGTACTTTTGTAGTGATTGTACAGGAAATTAATAGACTCCCCTGCATTCAATGGAGCAATTACCAAAGCAATTCCAATTCCGATCGGCTCTTGAAAATACATTCCGAAATATAATTGACCCCATATTTATGACAGCTGTTGTTTGCTGTTACAATTAGCAATGCGAAAGCACATAATAATTATGTATGCTGCTAAATACTGGTTACTAGAGGAATTAATCTACATTGAATGTATTCCACTGGTTCAGGAATGTACACAGTGTCTAATAAAATCATATGGGTTGTATCAGACCACAGTTAGTGTTTTATTTTGTTAATGTTTATTTTATTATCCAAACATATTTAATGACTGTTAATTGACTGGTTTGAAGAAAACAAATCAACTTGGTGATTAATGCTCGCCTTGTGCTCTATTTATTGTCTGCTTGATACTGAATAGTAGGAATTGGGCAAGCAAGAGTGATGTAATGGTTTACATTGTATTCCAGGGTTCATTGATATACACATTGTCAAATAAAATGTATCATGTATCGGAATAAGGTGAATATATGTCTTTATTTTGTTCAAAATGTTTTTTATGACCATGTTAATTGACTGTTTCGACAAAAAAATGCAACTCCGGTGAACCCAGCCTTTCTAGTACACAATTTGCATACTAACAACTGTAAACAAATTAAGTTGTTTACCAGAAAACAATAACGATCTATTGTTGACACAATGTTGAAATCCAACCAATTTGCTACGTTGTTGCAACGTTGAAACCTGACGTAGATACAATTTTCAAATCCAACTAGTTTTCAACATTGCTACGACGTCGACACCCGACGTAGATACTACGAGGTAACCCGACGTCAATGCAACTTTCAAATCCAACTAGTTTTCAACATTGCTACGACGTCGACACCCGACGTAGATACAACGAGGTAACCCGACGTCAATGCAACTTTCAAATCGAACTAGTTTTCAACATCGGTACAATGTGGAAACCCGACGTCGTTACATCGTTGAAATCTGACGTAGATACAACTTTCAAATCCAACCAGTTTCCGACATTGCTACAACGTGGCACCTCACGTTAAAAAAAATATGTTCAACGTCATTTTGCCTGCTGGGATATTTAAATCTAATTACGGTTCATGTTTTAATCATGTATACGAGACGATTATATGAAAGATACTGTATTTTACTCAACATATGCATTGCATAGAATATAAATCTAAGTACTCTTAAATACACTATTTATCTTTATTAATCTTAATATTGCGTGGCGGCTATGTAGTAATGCTTTGGACATTCGACAGAGGGGACGCGGGTTCGAAACCTCCTATTGCAGTTACGGAGTTGGGCAATTTCGTTCATCCAACTTTGTCTTTCTGAAGATACAGCAACAGCCACTCGTCCTTTCTACCTGGTGTATATGTCATAACCCATGCAGATAAATGGTGGATTCACTAACTCTAGAGTAGGATATTTTGGAACTGAACTAAATAACTACATCAATTGCTTTAACACAGAAACTGATTACACTATTATGTATTTGACTTTAATTACAATGTTTTTCGTAGTCTTAAAAGCGTTTTTATTTCTTGCAAGGATGTAATGTAACATACAGCCATGTAGAACCGCGCTAGGTTATCCAGCTTAAATTACTAAACAATGTATTATTAAGATGTACTGCCATGGATCATATATGTTGTTCTATTATAAACTACACATGGCAATCAAAGTAAATGCTGCATTCAGTACAAACAGGTGAATGTTTCTAAAGAAACACGAACAACAGTCAATACAATACACTTTAATATCACGAGATAAATATGTAAACAAAGGACAACATTTCGAACTATCATTACAACTACATTTGCTGTTTAGTCATGTTGCTTTGAATAATACAAGTTAGTAGCGGTATTTTTGAGTAAGTTATACGATTTTTAGTAGAATATGTACGTTGTTTATTTGTACTACGTACATAGCGCTTTCATGTACTCTTCGGCCGCTCTACGACATGTGTATATAATATACCAACACTGCATATTAATCACAGCAGTTGTCCAACACAAATGTCAAACACAAGTGGCAGGGAGGGATGGCTACTTGTTAAAATTGTTAAGTTACACAGTAGTTACTGTATTTTGCAGTCACGTATGTATCTGTTCAAAGGTATCCCTACATAACAGGCGTCCCTTCATCGGAGGGGACAGTCTTGGAAACGGTGGAGTGTTTAATCTGATGAACGCGAACTACGGTGGAAATGTCGAAACAATATTATTCTACATTATAACGTAATCGTGTACATATGTTTACAGTGGCCTGAAAAAAATATGTTGTTATTCGTCTCTGACTTTTCTGTATAATTAGGTCGACACAGTAAGTTTTTATAAATCACCAACATAAACTAACTTAAAAGCTTAAATGCTGCAGTTTAGACAACAACTGGTATTGATATACTGAGCAATGATTGCAGTGTAATTGCTGTATTTTATGCACAATTATTTAAAATTGTATATTGTTCATGCGACAAATACATCCAGGTAAGAAACTCATTGAAATAATTGACTTGGTTTGTAAGAAAATTGTCGTTATAATGTCTTGGAACTAGTTACTCCAGGAAGTTCAGATTAATCATCAACAGACAGTATGCTAACAGCTTAGATGCTGCAATTTATACTGTGATTTGAATATTAAACAGTGCGTGCTGTCTCCGACCGGGCCATAATGAAAAGGTAGTTATGTTTGGTGCAAAGATATAACCGTAGTAACCACTTATGGGGACATTGATTATCCTTTTCTGTTGAAGTCAAACAATTTGTTATTCTCTTCTACCTGAAGATATACGGCAACTTTTACAGCAATTTGGATGAAGCCAGAACCGTACGACAAAGGCGGACCTCAGGTGCTTTCCTCCGACGAAATATTAATTTTACTACCATATGCTGCATGCGCACTCCGAGTTCTCATTTACAAAGCTGCTCAGCAGAATCATGCCAACATACCCGCCACTACATAACTTTAGAGAAATATTTGTGGTGAAAAACTGGTTTCAATCGTGACGGACAACCCATCCAGACCTCTCGCCGAGAATGGAAAGCAATACTGTACATGTGTCAAGAGAAAATGCTCATAGAGACGCACATATGCTGCAGCTGACGTGAACTGGGTGGTGCCTGCAAGTGTTCAGCTAAACCATATAAATGTGCTCGTGTCGTTGTTTCTGAAAGTTACGACGTTGAGTATGGTTGTGTAGCACTGATCAATAGCAAATAGAGCAGGATGTCAATACATTTAATTTAGTACTATTATTGTGATATGTGGGTGCAAATGGAACTTTTATTGAAGCATATGTAATTGTACCAAAATACTCCCATTCTAATTAAATGGTAATTCGAAATGTTCTATAAAGTTCGTTTCTACATATACTGTTATAAATGTTAGTAATCTTTCAAACGTTTCCTACTTGTTGGCTGAATACATTTACTGATATGAAAATAAAATCACGGAAATCGGATAAATTGCTTTCTTAGGCACTACATTCGTCTGTATTAGCCAATACACCAACTTTTCAAAATCGGTCACCGGACTGGGTCGACATTGAGAGGTATGTGTAATGATATGTGCTGCCATCTGGTGCGGTTGGTCGAACATCCACCATTTGCAATACGAAAGCGCGATATAAGTTAGCTATATTAAAACATGTATAACCATCATATGAGCATCGTAGCATCTTATTAAATGGTGACAGCGGTAAAAATAGATATAAAGAACGTGCAGACCATGCGACTAATTCTTTCAACACTATACTAGTTCTTGAACGCGCGTTGAAGCTTTAAAGTACCGTTACCGTACCTGAACGAACATGGCCACAACAAAAAGGCATATGGGGCTATACGGTTATTAAGATCGGTCGTATATGTATTACTCATGCGAGTGAGAGGAGGCTGTTGTTTTAACAGTAGACGTACTTTTTTATGACTAGGCCACGCTTTCATAACAGACCGCTTATCGGATTGACCCAGAGACCTGCAGCAAGCAAGCGGTGTAGTTTTTTTACCGGTACGCTATGTCTCAACGTTGGTCACAATACGTATATGTAAGCGCTGTATTCATCATGTTTTCATTAGTATAACAATACAAAGCAAACTATCAATGACGCACAATCTAAACGGTTAGTGAATATATATTACAATAAAGTTAAAATACTGATAATACTGCTAATTTTAAATGATAAGGCGATGAACGCATTATTAAAAATAAATGGCGGTTAGGAGTCAACCGTTCTACGCGGATATGTCTAGGCAATTTCGAGTGGAGAGAGCGTCGGTAGTCAGCCCTGTTAGTGGTGGAGCAAAACGACGTGACTGATGCACAGAGCGGGTATAAATAGGTGTGGGTTACTGTACCCTTTAACTGTAATTATCATCATACACCTAACTATACACTTACCATTAATTATCACCATATCCGTAACTGTAATTCTCAACATCCCCTTAACTGTAATTATCATCATACCTTTAACGGTTCCTTTAAACATAAGTCTCACCGCACCCCTAATGTACCCTTAACTCTTTATATTACATAATCACAACACCCCCATTAAATAGTTATAATACATATTCATTACACCCTCAGTACATGTTTCTCGTTGTATCAGCATACATTTGTACAATTTATGACAGTCTCCAGCCTTCCTTGCTATTTCTCAATGTCTCAGCAAACAGTTATGTACTTTATGACACTATCTCCAACCTGCCTTGTTGTTCCTCACCATCTCAACATACATTTATTTTTTATGACACTGTATCCAGCTTGCATTCCTATTCCCCCATATCAGCATACACAATTTATTTTCTGACATTGTCACCACCCAGCCTTTCTATTTCTCACCATCTCAGCATACATATATGTATTTTATAACACTGTATCAGCATACATTTCTATAGATTATGACACTGTCTCTAGCCTGCGTTGCTGTTTCTCACTGTCTCAGCATACATCACTTTAGTGTATGTCACTGTACCCACGGTACACTGCTAGAATACACAGTAACTGCACTCCTTCTTAATTATATATATATCACAGTACCCTTAAATGTAACCAGAACTGTAATTCTCACAATACACCTAACTTTAATTCTCATAATACTCCTAACTGTACCCATCATCAAAGGTACCGGCGTTGAGACATTACAAGTTGTGTGGTCTTCACTTTGAGTCCTCACAGTTCAAGAATGCCTCAACAAGGTTTGTATAAACTAAATATTATTATAGTTATATTCACTGTTCTATATCAAATTACTGAACTAATGATTGTTACTTTGGTTAGCAGATCATTTATAAATATAACAAAAAGTAGTGATACGAAAATGCTTCCTTGTGGGATACCACTCACGACATATTTTCATGAAGACTGAAGATAACTTTTTTACTGTTATTATATTGATATTGGAGTTGTTGAATGGTGTAACATGATGCACTATTATATGTAAATTCATTTTCTTTACAGAAACAGCCTCAATTGGAATGCGATTCCAACCCTTGTGGATGTCCCTAATCTCCCTGCATGGTGACTCCAAAGAGACACCCTCCAGCAATGAGGGAGACACCCCCCGAGAAGATAAAGAAGGTTGAGAGCACTGCCACTGGTTTGTCTATATTATAATTGACATATGATATTTAAACAAACAAGGTATATTATTAGTCAAAACATATTCATAAGTTTTTCAATATGAGGCTTTTAAAGATCATTGTAGTAGTTTTAAAGGGTACTGCAAACTGGATGATTGCATGTGCAATGTATGTATATATGCAGATAGAGTAAAGGTAAATAAACATTTTACATTGTTATTTATGTACTAGCTGAGAGTCAGGATGACGTGCCAGAGCCAGAGACCCCACGGAAGCAGAAGCTGAACGCTGCAAACAGGAGACTTCGCACAAAAGTCTGCCGACTGGCAAAGAAGACGTCTCGGCAGAGAAGACTGTGGATGACCAAAGAGGAGGCAGTAACTGCTATTTCGCAGTTTGTTTCATATACTGCTCTGGAATTGCAAAAGACTCAACTCATGTTGGCAGGTCGAAAACGACAAGGGCATAGATATTCAGAGGAATATAAGATGTTCGCTATGTCCCTGTATTATGTTAGCCCCAAATGTTATAAACTTCTGAAAAAAACACTAGCTTTACCTTTGTATCAGCTCATTGAAGTCATACTTGAAGAAGGTTGACATCAAACCCAGGTTCCATCAAAATATATTTGATGCATTGACATGTAAGGCTGAACACATGACGAGTCGACACTTTGCGCCATACTGTTTGATGAAATGGCCATAAAGGAACAGGTAAGTTATGATGTAAGCAATGACAATGTTTGTGGTTTAGAAGACTTTGACACTGGTGGGAGAACTCGGTGTGTGACTAACCATGCTGGGGTGTTTATGGTCAGGAGTTTGGTTTACAAGTGGAAGCGGCCAGTGGGGTACTTTTGACAAGTGGCTCAATGTGTTCAGACAGGCTGACACCTACTCTGCTCACCTGTATTGAAAAAGTTCAGGCAACTGGCCTAATTGTGAAAGTAGTGATCTGTGACCAAGGCAGTAACAATAGGTCTGTTGTTAACAGCATTGGCGTTTCAGTTGACAATCCAACATTTTAGCATAATGGCTCCACAATTTTTGTGCTATATGATCACCCACATTTGTTGAAGAACATACGAAATAATATGAAACGTAGCGGCTTTCGGGTAAATGAGGAACTTGTTAGTTGGAAGTACGTTGAACTGTTTTATGTTATTGACTCAAGTTTACCCATTCGAATGGCTCCAAAATGCACTGTGAAACATGTTAATCTGCCTCCGTTCATCAATGAGAGTGTGTCTAGCCACTCAGGTACTCAGCCATTATGTAGCTGCAGGTATCACCACACTTTGTATGACTGGTGATAAGCTTGATGGGGAGGCAATCCACACTGCTCACTTTTTAGAGATGTTTGATAAACTGTTCAACACTTTCAATAGTTCCAGTCTTCATGATTCACACCAACTGCGCCGTGCCATCAGTCCAACTTATGATCATGTGAGTTTTTTTAAAGACACTTTGAAGTGGTTGGATAATGTGACACTAGTTGGAAAGGCCAGTACACTGCCATGTTAAAAGGGTGGAAGTTGTCTATCAATAGTCTGTTTGTTGGAGGATTTGCATATATCATACAGGTTACAGTTCCTGCTGACCAACAGGTTGAACCAAGACTGCCTTGAGAGCTACTTCTCTCTTGCCAGGGGGCGTGGCGGACATCGGAATAATCCTGGAAATGGTTTTCAGAGAACATGTGACTCAGGCAGTCCATAACCCCAACTTTCGGTTGCGGTATGTGGAAAGCATTAAGACAGAACATGATGCTTTTCTCGTTGTCTGCGGCGACACCGATTGTCACAAATCACATATGTATATGGTGAATATGTATGTCACTGTCAGGATTCAACATCTTCTTAAAGAGCAGAACAGAAGCCTTCAGATGCTTGGAGTGAAAAGAAACATAAAGGTAATGAAACTCTTACATGTGTGACAGATTAAATGTGTTCTGACCACTATTATATTGAGCAGGTTCTGATCAAGAGGAATGAAGTAATGTTATGCAGTGGTTTGTGCTTAACATGGTGTTGGTACTATATTTTGTGTACACTTTTTTATGTCTGCTTTGTGCATGATATTCATTAGTTGGTGGTGGTTCTATTAATTATTGTGTACAAACATGGATAGTGTAATGGATAATCTTATGTAGTATTGTACAACATGGTTCTTTCGTTCGTTTTGCATACACTTGCTTATAAATAATTCATACAATACTGATATACTACTGTGTACATTACTTCGTTCATGCCAGCTTTGTGCATAGCATTTATTAATTGGTGGTGGTGCTTTGTGCATGATATTCATTGGTTGGTGGTGAGTCTACATGGTTATTGTGTACAAACATGGATACACTTGCTTATCAATAATTCATCCAATACTGATTGACTACTGTGTACATTATTTTGTTCATGTGTTCTTATTTGTGCAGCATTTATGAATTGATGGTGATTCTATTTGGCATTTGTGTACATACATAAATGGTTGCATATGTGATTTTGCTCATAACTGCAATGTAAATAAAAATAAGTAGATGAAACATGGTGTTTGTCTGCAACTCAACTGCTCAAAGTATAGGCAACATTATCATAGTTAAAAAAAAAACAGCTGTAATAAAAAAGTCCGTCATATGTATGGAAGATTAAAAAGAGTACATTTAACATATTCAAATAATCATAAACATCATAATCATAATCATAAACATAAATATCTGCAGATACTAAGAAATAAAGGTAAGTAATGTACGCACAATGAATCCTTCAAGCCAGCCTAGCATGTTTCATTTATCACTCGCCACCAGATGGCGTAACTAAACTATTTTTACACAGGAAAAGATAGGAGTTGTGCTTCTTGGTATTGAATTTCTTTGCCATCATCTAGCAATGGTCACTTAGCAGGGGTCAATGTTCTTTTTAAGGGGTGGTCGTCTTGTCAGAGGGGTCCAAAACCAGTACCATAAACATATATATATATATATATATATATATATATATATATATATATATATATATATATATATATATATATATATATATATATATATAGAGTTACGGTTATTATATCAATGAATAATATAATACACATTCGCCAGGGAGCGCAGGGTAGGGGGCGCGCGGGAAAATATGTATTATCCACTCCCTTTGCTAACCCACTATATATTATAATCGTTTACTGGTATTGTAGTGAATATGCATTACACCTATGTTCTGGGAATACTGTGACTATTTCGAATTTTAGTTGTGCACTGAGGGTGAAGTGATTATGTGTTCTAGATGTGTACTGAGTGTGCAATAACCATGTATTAAAGCTGTGTGCTAAGAGTGCATTGAGAAGGTATTCTCTGTACTGGAGTTGTAGTGACTATATATAATAACTCTGCACTGGGTATTCAGTGACTATTCTGAAGTCTACCTCTGTACTGAGAGTGTAGTGAATATGTGTTCTAGATAAGTACTGAGGGTGTAGTGACTATGTATTCTAGAGGTGTACTGAGGGTGCCTTGACCGTGCATTCTAACTGTCTGCTAGGAGTGCAGTGAGTTTGTATCATATGTACTGTAGTAGAAGTTACTACGTATTATAGTTGTGTAGTGGGGATACAGTTATTATTTTGTATTCTAGCTGTGTACTGAAGGTGTAGTGATTATGTATTATAAATATATACTGAGGGTGTAGTGGCCATGTATTCTAGGAGTAACTATGTATTATAACCGTATACTGGAGATGTAGTTACTATGTATAATAACTACGAACTGGATATACAGTGACTATTTTGTACTCTAGCTGTGTACTGAGTGTGTAGTGATTATGTATTACATATGTATACTGAAGGTGCAGTGACTATGTTTTATATTTGTTTGCTGAAGATACATACTATTTTATATTTTAGCTATGTACTGAGGCTGTAATGAATATGTATTCTAGATATGTACTGAGGCTGTAGTGAATATGTATCCTAGATATGTACTGAGGGTGAAGTAACCATGCATCATGATTGTGTATTGGGAGTGTAGTAACTATGGTGGTGATGGTAGTGGTGGTGGTGGTGGTGGTTGTGGTGGTGATGGTGGTTGTGGTGGTTGAGGTGGATGTAATGGTGGTGCTGGTGGTCACGGTTACACTCTGATTTATATATACATATATGCTCAGACTAGACGACCACTGCTTAAAAAGAACTTTGACCATTGCTAGGTGGTCACTGCTTGATGATGGGTACAATTAGGAGTTTTGTGAGAACTACAGTTCGGGTCATTTAAGGGCACAATGATATATTTAATTAAGAGGGAGTGCAGTTACTATGTATTCTAGCAGTGTACCGTGGGTACAGGGACTATGTTTTCTAGCTGTGTGCTCTGGGTACAGTGACGATGTATTCTAGTTTTGTATTGAAATTGTAATGTCCATGTATTATAGCTCTGTACTGAGAGTGTAGTGACTATGTATTCTAGATGTGTGCTGAGGATGTAGTGGTCATGTATTCTTGCAGTAAGTATGCATTCTAACTGTTTACTACAGTTGTAGTTACTAAGTATTACTGCTACGTGCTGGATATGCTGTGAATATTTTATATTCTAGCTGTGTATTGAAGGTATAGTGACCATGTATTCCAGCATTAACTATGTATTATAACTGCATACTGGAGTTGTAGTGACTATGTATTAAAGCTACCAACATGAGAAACAATGATTATTTTGTATTCTAGTGTACAGAGAGAGTAATGACTATGTTTTATAGATGTATACTGGGGGTGCAGTAATTAAGTCTTATAGCTATGTGCTGGAAATACAGACTATTTTGTATTCTAGCTATAATGATTATGTATTCTAGATGTGTACTTAGGGTGTAGTGACATTGTATTCTGACTGTGTATTGGGAGTCTAGTAACTATGGTGGCGGAGGTGTTGTTGCTGGTGGTGGTGGTGGTAGTAGTGGTGGTGGTGGTGGTTGAGGTTGTGTTGGTGGTGGTAGTGGTGGTGGTGACGGTTGCATTATGAGGTATATATACCTCTATGCTTCTGATTTTTGACTCATCTGACTAGGCGACCATCCCTTAAACATAACTTTGACCCATGCAATGTGACCACTGCTAGATGATGGGTACAGTTAGGAGTATTTTTTAGAAATACATATATGGGTATTTTGATAATTACAGTTTGAGTTATATTTAAGTGTAGAGTGATATATACTATATATAGACTATATATTACAATAGCGTGCTGGAGATATAGACTATTTTGCATTATATCTATGTACTGAATGTGTTGTGGCTATGCATTATAATTGTGAACTGATTTTGTAGTCGAGCTGCGTGTTGGGTGAGCAGTAACTATGTATTATAATGGTGTACTGCAGTTGTAATGAATTTGCTTTATAGCTATGCACTGGAGATACTGTGCCTATTTTTTGCTGTGTACTGAGGGTGTAGTGACTATTTATTCTAGATGTGTATTGATGATGTATTCTAAGTATGTGCTTGGAGTTCAGTTATATATTATAGCTGTGATCTGGGGATACATTGACTATTTTGTATTCTAGCTGTGTACTGAAAGTGTACTGGCTAAGTATTTTAGCTGTGTACTGATTGTGTAGTTACTACGTATGTAAGATGTTTACTGAGGGTGCATTGACCTTTCATTCTAGCTCTCTGCTGGGAGGGCAGTGAGTGTGTATTATGTGATCTAAAGTACTATAGTATTCGTGATTATGCATTACAGCTGTGTAGTGGGGATAGAGTGAATATTTTGTATTCAAGATTTGTACTGACGTTAGAGTGGCCATGCATTCTACCAGTAAATATATATTATAACTGTATACTGGAGTTGTGTGTGTGTTTGTGTGTGTGTGTGTGTGTGTGTGTGTGTGTGTGTGTGTGTGTGTGTGTGTGTGTGTGTGTGTGTGTGTGTGTGTGTGTGTGTGTGTGTGTGTGTGTGTGTGTGTGTGTGTGTGTGTGTGTGTACTGATGGTGTAGTGACCATTTATTCTGACTGTGTACTGGGAGTGTAGAAACTATGGTGGTGGTGCTGTTGGTGGTGGTGTTGATGGTGGTAATAGAAGTGGTGGTGGTTGTGGCTGTGGTGGTGGTGTTGGTGGTGGTGGTCACGGTAGCATTATGAGGCATATACACCACTATGCTTCTGATTTTTGACTCATCTGCCTAGGCGACCACACCTTAAGAATAACTTTAACCCCTGCTAGATGATGGGTAGAGTTAGGAGGATTGCGACAATTTTAGTTCGGGTTACATATACGGATACAGTAAGATATGTATTTTAAAGGGATTGCAGTTATTATATATTCTAGCCGTGTATCGTGGCTACTGTGATTATGTATTCTGGCTGTATGCTTTGGGTACATTGACTTTGTATTATAATGTACTGAAGGTATAGTGGCCTTGTATTCTAGCAGTAAGTATGTATTCTAACTTTGTACTGCAAATATAGTGAATATGTATTACATCTACGTACTGGATATGAAGTGACTATATATTCTAGCTGTGTACTGAACGTGTAGTGACTACGCATTCTAGATGAGCACTGAAGGTGTAGTAGCCATGTATTCTAGCAGTAAATATGTATTAGAACTGTATATTGGAATTGTAGTGACTATGTATTATAGCTAAGAACTGGAGATACAATTACTATTTTGGATTCTAGTTGTGTAAAGAGATTGTAGTAATAATGTATTCTGGATATACTGAGGGTGCATTGATAATGTCTTATAGCTGTGTGCTGGATATGCATATTATTTTGTATTCTAGCTATGTGCTGAGGCTGTATTGACGATGCATTATAGATGTGTACTGAGTGCTAAGTGCGTAGTGACCATGTATTCTGACTGTATACTGGGAGCGTATTAACTATGGTGGTGGTAGTGGTGATGATGGTGTTGGTGGTTTTGGTAGTGGTGTTGATGGTCACTGTTGCGTCATGAGGTATATGTTCATCTATGCTACTGATTTTTAACCCCTCTAACTAGATGACCACCAATTAAAATGAACTTTGACCTCTGCTATATGACCACTGCTAGATGATGCGTACTTACTTACTTAGTCCTCTTCGTGCCCGGTGGCACATAAGGCATCGACAAGAGAGCGCCACTGCTGTCAGTCTGCAGCCCATTTGGTGATGGTGTTCCATGTCAGGCCGCATTCTTTCATCTCCCTCTCCACTGTACGTCTCCATGTTTCTTTTGGGCGACCAAGTCTCCTTTTTCCATCTGCTGTCCAGCGTAAGGCTGCCTTGGGCAGTGCGCCAGGTGACATTCGGCACACGTGTCCAAGCCATCTCCATCGTATCTTCTTTATCTGTGTGGTCAATGCTGTTGCATCTGTTTTGCGGTGCAGCTCTTCATTAGTGATGGTGTTGGGCCAACATACTCCTAGGATCTTCCGTAGACACTTGTTTTGGAATGTCTCAAGATTGTGTGCTAGCTTGGCTGTCAGTTTCCAGCACTCGGAGCTGTGGAGAAGTACACTGAGAACATTACTATTGTACAGTCTCAGTTTTGTTTCCAATCTCAGTTGCTTGGATTTCCAGATGGGCTTCAGCATAGCGAAGGTCTGACTTGCCTTTCTGTTCCTAGCCGTGACATCTTTTGAGTCTCCATCTGTTGTGATTTTGCTTCCCAGGTATGCAAAGTCCTGAACGTCTTCCAAAGCCTCACTGTTGTTTATGTTGTTTATGGTGATGGGGTTATATGTATTGTTGTTGATCCTCATCAGTTTGGTTTTTGCTGTGTTGAGCTTTAACCCAATCTGTGGTGCTGTTCTTGTGAGTTTGTCCATCTTTTCTTGCATGTCCTTGTGCCTGTTAGACAGCAGTCCAATGTCATCTGCATAGTCCAGGTCTTCCAAGATCGAGGTAAGTGTCCATTTGATGCCTCTGTTTCCATTTTTGGTGGTTTCTATCATCAGTCAGTCGATGGCAAGGGTGAAAAGAAATGGTGAGAGAATGCATCCCTGTTTTACTCAAGATTTTACGCTAAAGCTGTCTGACATGTGAATGTTACAGGCGACTTGACACTGGACGTCTGTGTAAAGTATCTTGATCACATTTACCATCTTCTGTGGGATCCCGTATTGACGTAATATTCTCCACAGGGATTCTCTGTGAAGGCTGTCAAAGGCCTTTTCAAAGTCAACGAAGGCAATGTAGATCGTACTATTCCATTCCATGCTTTGTTCCAAAATATGCCGTACCGTGAAAATGTGGTCGATGCATGATTTTCCTCTTCTGAAACCGGCTTGTTCCTGGCGGAGGATTGTATCTGTAGCTGCTGATATTCTCTTCAGGATTATGCGGCTGAAAATCTTGCATGTCATTGATAACAAGGTTATGCCCCGCCAGTTTTTACAGTTCCCCAAGTCGCCCTTCTTTGGTAGCTTGATAATTGTGCCTGTCTTCCAATCATCTGGTGTGTTTTCTTCATCCCATATTCTCTGGAAGATCTGGCAGAGGATTCTGGGTGTTTCTTGTTCATCTGCTTTCAGCATTTCTGCGCAGACGCTGTCGCTTCCTGGTGCTTTTCCATTCTTCTGGGCTTTAATGGCTTCTCTGACTTCTGCTTCAGTGATATGGTCGAGGTTGATTTCAAGGTCATCTGCTGCCTCCGGGATGTCTGCAAGTCTGGGTGGATCTGCACGATTGAGAACCTGTTGGAAATGCTCCTTCCATCTCTCTATCTTCTCTTTCTCGACTGTGATTATCTTTCCATCTTCATCTTTCAGTGGGAGATTCTGGTTTGAACCTGTATCTCCTTTCAGCTTCTTGGTTATTTGGTAGAGTGACTTCATATCCTTTCTTCTTGCTGCTGCTTCTGCGTCTTCTGCGAGGTTTTCAATGTAAGTTCGTTTGTCTACTCTGGTACTCCGTTTTACTTCTTTGTCTTTTTGTGAGTATTATCTTGACAGTCTTTCTTTGAGTCTTGGGGACTTTGTGGTGAGCAGCTTTTTCTTTATTCCTTTCCTTTGGTCTATTTTGTCCCAAATTGATGTGGAAATCCACTGCTCTTTCTTTGCTCTTCTGTAGCCTAGCACTGCTTTTCCTGCTAGCTCCATGGCCATGTTGAAACTGTGTATAGTCATATCTGTTTCCTCCTGCAGAATATGAAAACTGTTCTTCAGAGCAATTGTGAACTGTTGCTTGGTTTCTGGGTTTTGTAGCTTGGTGGTATCAAAACGCTCTTTCTTCTTCTCTCCTGTCTTTGCCTTTCTCAGTATCAGTGCAAATTTTCCTATCAACAGGTTGTGGTCGCTGCCAGCATCAGCTAGTCTCCTTGTATTGACGTCTTGTAGAGAGCGTCTCCATTTTCCATTTACAAGGATGTGATCTATTTGACTCTCAGTTCTGCCGTCTGGGGATCTCCATGTCAGCTTATGTATTGTCTTATGTTGGAAGAGTGTCCCTCCAATCACGAGGTCATTCTCCCCACATATGTCACACAATCTGCTGCCGTTATCAGTCATTGTACCTGTTCCGTGTTTGCCCATGATCCTTTCCCTGTTAATGTTGTCGCTCCCAACTCGTGCATTGAAACCTCCAAGAACCACTAGCACGTCATGTTTGGGGATGTCTTCCAAAATTGACTGAAGACTGTCATAGAAGTTATCTTTTTCTTCTTTTTCTGCTTCCTCTGTAGGTGCGTAACAAGTTACCACTGGACTTAAATCTAGCATAAAGAAATCGTTCAGTTATTGGTTTCCATTCAAGAAGAATGTTACCTTTCTCCTTCTGGATGATCAGGGCTACTCCCTGTCTATGCTGGTTATCCTCTCTGCCTGACCACAGTATGGTGTCTCCTGTCGCCAGTTGTCGTTTTCCAGCTCCAGTCCATCTAGCCTCCATGATACCTAGAAGGCTGATTTTGTATTGGTGCATTTACTGGAGAACCTGTGCCAGTCTTCCTGTCTGATATAGTGTTCTCACATTCCAGCATCCGATGTTGATAAAAGTTTTGGGTGTAAGGAGATCCGCCATCGGGGTGAAGACTTCCTTGCGAGTTAGGCCCCCATCCTTCATAAGTCCAGTTGCCTGTATTGCTTCTCTTCTACCGCCCGGTGCAGTTTTCTCTCTTGTTTCAGTTTCCGTAGCTAGGCTGTTTTTACGGGGTGGGGTCGCTGGCCCCACGCCCAACCCTCCTCTTTTATCCGGGCTTGGGACCGGCAGGAGATTCTCAAAGAGCATTTTCCAGGCAGAGTAGATCATGCGTACAGTTAGAAGTATTTTGAGAATTACAGTTATGAGTATTGTGAAAATTACAGTTCGGGTTACATTTAAGTGTAGAGTGAGATACACAATAAAGAGGGAGTGCAGTTGCTATGTATTCTAACAGTGTACCTTGGGTACCGTGAATATGTATTCTAGCTGTATGTTGTGGCTATAGTGACTGTATTCTAGTTGCGTGTTGAAATTATTGAAATTATATCTACGTACTTGGCTGAGATGGGGGAATTGAAAGGCAGGCTGGAGATTGTGTCATAAACATGGAACTGCATGCTTAGATGGTGAAAAACAGCAATGGAGGCAGAGTCATACAATGTAGAAATGTTTGCTGAGACGGTAAGATACAGAAAGGCTGGAGACAGTGTCATGAAGTAAAGAGACAGTGAAAAACAGCAAGGCAGGCTGGATAAAGTGCCATAAAATACATAAATGTGCACTGAGACGGTGAGAAACAGCAAGACAGACATGATACATAGTCATAAAATAAATCAATGTATGCTGAGACTGTGAGATATAGCAAAGCAGGGTAGAGACAATTTCATAAAGTAAATAAATGAATGCCGAAACAGTGTTACAACGTACATAATAAGTACATATATGATATATGTATGCTGAGACGGTGAGAAATAGCAGGGCATGGTGGGTAAATAAATGTATGGTGATATGGGGGAATAGGAAGGGAGGCTTGAGACGGTGTCATAAAGGGTACAAATATATTCTGATGGTGAGAATCAGTAAGGCAGGCAATATACAAAGTCATACTTTACATAAATGTATGCTGTGTACTGAGAAATACAGCTATAAATGAAGTTTAAGGTAAGGTGAGAATTAGAGTTAGGGGTGCATTAGGGGTGGAGTGAAACTTACATTTAAAATAACTGTTAGAGGTATGGTAATAATTACAGTTAAGGGAATGCTGATAATTACAGTTACGAACGAACGTATCTTGACATGTCCGCGTAGAACGGTTGACTCCTCTCCTCCAGTTATTTTTAATAATGCCGTCATCGCAGTATCATTTAGAATTAGCAGTATATCAGTATTTTCACTTTATTGTAGTATATATTCAATTAACTTTTATATTTTGCGTCATTGATAGGTTGATTTGTATTGTTATACTAATAAAGATATTATGAATACTTGGTTTGAATTAAACGTCCACAGAGACATAAGTTTTTTTACGGGGACTATCTGAAATGATCTCTACAAAACTTCTATATTGAAACAATTTATGGGAAAAGGAGACTATGCAAGATCGTGCTCGGACTACTCCAATATTTGACCCTGAACTGCAGTGAATTCGGAATGGGTTAAGTAACACATACTGGGCAAATGTGTTTTTTTAACTACCAAACTTAATCTATATGATTAGAGTCTGGTTTACCAAATGCGCACAGTGTCCAGTAGCTTCACATTTATGCGAAGCCACTATTTGTTATTTCCCTAGCATGTTTTCTTTGTAATAGGTTTTCCGATTGTTGTGATGTAACAAACGACGTGATATAACTAACGACGGCACGAAAGGGACAATATGGAGTATAATGCGAACATTAAAAGCCTTTAGTATCCGGTAGCGTTTTTTTTTCCTATCAACCTTCCGGTCTATGAACATAAATGGGCGGAGATTTTACAAAGGTGACTGTGACGGATCATCACGTGACGTGCATTCCGCTGACTGTTAGGCGTTTTCACGTGAAGCGTATTCCCTTCGAAGATGGCTGGTTGTTTGTGCGCGAACCGATCGTTTGGTGTTTAGTTGTATTCATTGAACTGTTCATATGTGTGAATCATATGTTGTTTGCAACAATTTATAGTCAGTGCACACATGACACATGTCACTGGTATGTGCATATATAAAACTATATAATTGCACATTACGCACACACATGCACGCGCACACGCACGCACGCACACACACACACACACACACACAAAGTTCTAGCGTCAGTTTCCTGATTTTTATTGTAAACTTCTGACGAACATACAAACACGAACGCTTGCTTATTGGCCTAGCTACGCATGTAACATATCATTATTACAATTATGTAGCGAACATAGGAACACACGTGCAATGTAGCAGACGATTATTATTTATAGTTCTAACCTAGCTCATATTCTTCTATTTAGGGCACTCGAGCTATCGCTCATCCAGCAACGTCGAGTAATCTCCGCCAACACACTTGCAACGTAGCCGACGATTATTATTTATAGTTCTAGCCCATAATATTCTTCTGTTTAGGTCGCTCGCGCTGTCGCTCAACCCAGCATCATCGAGTAATCTCCGCCCATTTATGTTAATAGCCCGGAACGTTGATAGGAACAAAATTACGCCATCCGGTATATATGCGCTCGCATACCTAGATACGTGTATGGCAGTATGAGAAAAGTAAGAAAATACATGATATTTACTTGCGAATTTCGAGGAAACCGCTCTCTGTCGACTTTGTCAAAGGGAAAATATGTAGTAAAGACTATTGCCTCCGGTATTCCCAGTCCATCCAACCGGAATCGACGTTCCTTTACTTCGTAGATCGGACGAGAACCGGTGTTTTGTAACGTGATATGGCCGTAGACATTACCAAAAGTTTATTTCGCATTATTTATTAAGACAATTTTGTACGTACGGTAAAGTGTACTAACTTAGCGGATAAATTCGATTTACCCATATATAATAAATAAAACCCACACCTATGTCTTTCATTGCTTATATTATTGCTTTTGAAGTAAACGTCCACCGATACATCAGTTTCTTTTTTAGGGGGGCTATCTGATATGATCCCCTGATGGGAAACTTCAATGTTGATCTAAGTATTGGAAAAAGGAGACTATGTAAGATCGTATTCGGACTACTCCAATAGTTCACACGGAACTGCAGCGCATTCGGAATTGTTCCAGTACCCGTACAAGTTCGAACCTGTCTCAACGTTCCTTGACGTCGGTGGTCGGACGAGAGTAGTTATAGTGCTGATCTGAACAAGCAAGGATGGGTTCTATGCGTTCGATGGTTACATCATACCATTATTTAAAAAGGGTTCGAGAAATAAGTCAGAGAGAGTTACAGATCAGTGAATTTAACGTCAGTGATTTGTAAATTATTAGAAAGGTTAATTAAAGACCATATGGTGGACTTCCTCGTTAAGCATAAATTATTAAATTCATCTCAACATGGATTCCTTAAAACGAGGTCATCCTTAACAACTATGTTATGTTTTTTGGAAGAAACCACTAAGTGGATAGACGTGGGATCGCCAGTAAATCTTATCTACTTAGATTTTCAGAAATCGTACTGAAATTTGCAGATGACATAACACTGTTTCGAAAGGTTAATGCTGATGGTGATAAACAACATTTACAATACGATCTAGACAGATTAGTGAAATGGTCTGAGAAATAGCAGATGGGGTATACTGTTCTGGGTACTACTGTAAAAGAAAAGGACTTAGGAGTTACAATAAGCGCCGATATGAAAGTTTCAGAACAGTGTGGTATTGCAGGTTCAAAGGGTAATCAAATTATTAAATTGATTAGAAGAAACATAACATACAATTAAAATAATTTAAATTATACCTCTTTATAAAGCAACAGTTAGACCTCATTTAGAATACTGTAAACAAGCATGGAGACCATATCGTAAGAAGGATATAGATAAGCTTGAATGCATACAAAGGACATGAGGTAAAATTAGTAAAGGATCAGTGTAGATTGGACATCAGGAAGCACTCGTTCTCACAGAGGACAATACATGAATGGAACATATTGTTTACAGATAGCAGGCTAGCAGCGTAAATATGTTTAAAAACAAGGTTCACACATATCTCAGGAGGGCGGGTTATAAGTAGATGAACATTGTTTGACTCTCGATATGCCAATGGCTTCCTTGTCCACTTGCCATCTCGGCCTTTGACTTGGATGGCAAATCTTGTTAAATCTACTAAAAATAGATTTGGGGGAAACCCGGTTGATATGTGCATTGTGAGAGTATATGGAAAGTTATGTAATATCGTCCAGAGGACACCCGCGTCACCTTTCGGATGTAGTACTACACGAGGGCCACGAGCAGCAACCCCTAGCGACGAAAGGACTGGTCAAGGAGTCTTGTAATAGGGTCAAAGGTCATATCACGTAAGGGACCAGTGGCGGCGGTGGCGGCGGCGGGGGAGGACATCAATCGTTAACAGGGATCAAAGGGCCTCACAGTATCAGTCATTAACAGGGTCAATAACAGGGATCAAAGTACCTAACAAGGAAACGATAAACTAACAAAACACCGTACAGTAGGCTTGCACACGTATGTTATTTATCAACACAAGCATGATGATACGACAAGTGTTGCGTCTAATACCACTACGACTACAACTATGACGAGTACAATGATGACGTGACTTGCAAATATTGACCACTACGCGAGAGGTCGTCAGCTTAAGGGTGTGTCCACCTCGCGAAAGGCTCAATCGATGTATTATATACGATAGTACAGTCTACCCTGTCGCAGCTGTTTAAGACAATCAAATACTCGGCAATCTTTATCATCGGTGCCGAATATGATGACAAAAGTTCTCACCGGAATGCCGTTTCTACGAAGCAATACATAAGCTACACAATATTGACCATACACTTTAGATTTAACAAGATTTAACAAGATTTGCCATCCAAGCCAAAGTCCCAGATGGCAAGTGGACAATGAAGCCATTGGCTTATCGAGAGCCCAAAAATGTTCACCTACTTATAACCCGCCCTCCTGAGATATGTGTCAACCTTGTTTTTAAACATATTCACGCTGCTAGCAGTTACACAATCTGTAGACAATTTGTTCCATTCATTTATTGTCCTCTGTGAGAACGAGTGCTTCCTGATGTCCAATCTACATTGATCCTTTACTAATTTTACCTCATGTCCTCTAGTTCTGCTATCCTTGTTGAGTGAGAAAAACATATTTCTATCAATATTTTCATACCCATTCAATATCTTAAAAACTTCAATCTGATCTCCTCTTAACCTCCTTGTCTCTAGAGTTTTTAAACCACATTCTTTCAGGCGTTCTTCATAACTAAGGTCTCAAAGTTCTGGAATCATTTTAGTTGCTCTCTTTTGTATGCGTTCAAGCGTACCTATATCCTTCTTACGATATGGTCTCCATGCTTGTATACAGTATTCTAAATGAGGTAACTATTGCTTTATTAAGAGGTATAATTAACTTTTTTCCCTTGTATGTTATGTTTCTTCTAATCAATCCAAGAATTTGATTACCCTTTGAAGCTGCAATACCACACTGCTCTGAAACTTTCATATCAGCGCTTACTGTAACTCCTAAGTCCTTTTCTTTTACAGTAGTACCCAGAACAGTATCTCCCATTTTATAGTTTACATTCAAGTTCCCATGTCCTGTATGTAGGCATTTACATTTCCCAAAATTTAACAGCATCTGCCATTTCTCAGACCATTCCACTAATATGTCTACATCGTTTTGTAAATGTTGTTTATCACCATCAGTATTAACCTTTCTAAACAGTTTTGTGTCATCATCAAATTTCAGTACGTTACTTGTTATACTGTCGTCCAAGTCATTGATATAAATTAAGAATAATATAGGTCCTAATACTGATCCTTGAGGTACCCCACTCAAAACCGATTTCCAATTTGAAACTTCTCCATCTACTACAACTCGTTGTCTTCTGTCAGTCAGCCATTGTTCTATCCAGCCAGTTATGCTATCCCTGATACCATGGGCTTTTAATTTAAGTAATAATCTTTGATGTGGCACTTTGTCAAAAGCTTTCTGAAAATCTAAGTAGATAATATCTACTGGCGATCCCACGTCTATCCACTTAGTGATTTCTTCCAAAAAACATAACATATTTGTTAAGCATGACCTCGCTTTAAGGAATCCATGTTGAGATGAATTTAATAATTTATGCTTAACGAGGAAGTCCACCATATGGTCTTTAATTAACCTTTCTAATAATTTACAAATCACTAACGTTAAACTCACTGGTCTGTAATTCTCTGACTTATTTCTCGAACCCTTTTTAAATAATGGTATGGTGTTTATTTCTTTCCATTCAAACGGAAGTCATAAGACAGATGACTCTGAAGTATCTTGCTTTTATGAGTCCACTTGGAACAGTGTTCGTTCGTATGTCTGCGTCTTATGTCATTGAATTTAATATCCCTACTTAATCTGACTGCCTGGTCTTAATGTATCATAAACTGATGTGGAGCCTGAACTAGTTTCTGTACATATCAGTCATAACTGAAAAACATGTATGAGTGAGAAAATGGCAATCCATTTATTTAATACATTAATCATAGGCATGGAAGAGCCCCTAAATAGGAGTGACAATCACAATTGGTTACAAGTGCCATAGTAGGGGCGTAATTACCAAATTGATTAGCCATACACATACATGTACTAACAGAAAGGCTGGGATTCTCGATCCCCCACCTCACCCCACCCCAGGCGAAGCGCCAGGCATAACTGAGCAATTAGTGTTCCCATGTTAAATAACATGCGTTAAAAGGTCACACTTCCCGCACACATGCGTTGAAAGACACAACTGAGAACACAGTCCAGGGACAACACCTCACGAGCAGCTGGACCAAGCACCTCCCGCCTCACGATCAGCGCCAGGTCCAACCATCAGACGAGCCGCCCTGAAACAACACAATTTTTTTTCTGGCAGACAAAAATGCAACAGTGAGAATTTAGTTATGGCTTCTTGATTGGTGAAACTAATGATTTAATTATAATGTAACTATTAAATGAGGTGGAGCGCCATCGACCCATTGCCTTAATTTGCTCGATGCTGAACCCCCTTTTCGCAGCCCAAGTTGTGGCACCAATGCGAAAGGAATGAGGTGAGATCTGTTTAGCGTCCAGCTTTGCAGCTGTTGCCGCAACATGCTAGAGAAATATGACCGAGACAAAGGAAGCTTGTCCGAAAACCTGAACAATGGCCCACCATCATGGCTGCCGCCTGTGGGTTGAATATCAAATTTGAAAGGGCGGCCTGTACTGTTTTTATTAGACAAAAAAGTGAGTTTGATCTTTGACTTTGTTACATGACATTGACTCATGTTAATATTATGTTCCCCTTTTGTTACCTCACTGATCCGGAGGAAAGCAAAGAACATTAATGCGAACATGGCTTTGAGCAAAGCGAGAGTGAAAGAAGTGCACCCAGTTGCTGACAGTGCCTTAACTAATTTCTTAAATTCTACTTGGTGCCTTTCCTTCCCTGCAAAGTGCTTCACAGAAACATCTAAGAACTTAGGGAGAAGCACGGAGAAATTGCTGCTTGCCTTCTTTAAGGTGTCGAAAGAAATTAACAAAATGTTGCCAGTTGCTGCGATACCTTGTTCTAGTGCGTGTGGTATTGGCCCGATCAATAGTGGCTATTGATGCTTCCCCAAGGCAGCTAATGTGTACGAAGTGGCACCTTGTCGGCTGAACTACCCTTGCCCTGCCTTCCTGTAACCGAGAGATATGATCCGGTACTACATTCGTCTTACCCGGAATGTATTTTGCTCGGAAGCAAATGTTGCGCGACATACACACGACAACTAACTCTCGAATGAGATCCATCAAGCTAACATCCCTTGCTGTTTGCTTGTTTATCACATCCACCACTGCAGAGTTGTCGGAAAGGAACAAGATTCGGCGATTTGTGAAAGTGGAGCCCCAACAATGCACAACTAAAATGATGGGTAACTACAAAGATATGAGAAAATACTTAGCACAGCTAGATTGGAATAACATGCTGATGAATAAGACTGCAATTGAATGTTGGAATATTCTAAAATATGAAATTGAGAGTATCATTGATAAATTTGTTCCCTTCCGAAAACAAGGAAAACGGTGTAGAAAGAAACACTTGTCAAAAGAGGCAATTAGAAAAATAATGCTAAAACAAACTATGTGGAGGGTTTATAGGCGTACCAGAAAGGAAGAAGACTATGCAAAATACAAAGAGGCACTTAATGCAGCTACAAGTGAAATCAGACAATCTAAAAGAAGCTATGAGCAAAAACTGGCATGTAACATAAAAACTGACAGCAAGAGTTTTTATGCATATGTCAGGAGTAAACAAAACGTACAAGACAAGGTTGGACCTCTAGAAGACAGTGCTGGAAATATAATATCACAGGGGTTTTTAATGGCGGAAGACCTAAATGGTTACTTCAGTTCAGTGTTTACAAAAGAAGATATTAGTTCATTACCAGTTGCTGATGCTAAATTTCAGGGGGCTAAATCTGACTATTTAGGACCATTAGTTGTAACTCCAGAATTGGTAGCTAGGAAAATAAAGGCAATGAAGGATAACAAATCGCCGGGAGTGGATGGGATTCCTCCAAAATTACTAATGGAAACAGTAGATCAAATCAGTATACCACTTGCAAGAGTATTCAACTTGTCATTAAAAGAGGGAGTTGTTCCGTTTGAATGGAAAGAAGCAAACATCATACCATTATTTAAAAAGGGTTCGAGAAATAAGTCTTACAGACCAGTGAGTTTAACGTCAGTGATTTGTAAATTATTAGAAAAGTTAATTAAAGACCATATGGTGGACTTCCTCCTTAAGCATAAATTATTAAATTCATCTCAACATGGATTCCTTAAAGCGAGGTCATGCTTAACAAATATGTTATGTTTTTTGGAAGAAATCACTAAGTGGATAGACGTGGGATCGCCAGTAGATATTATCTACTTAGATTTTCAGAAAGCTTTTGACAAAGTGCCACATCAAAGATTGCTACTTAAATTAAAAGCCCATTGTATCGGGGATAGCATAACTGACGGGATAGAACAATGGCTGACTGACAGAAGACAACGAGTTGTAGTAGATGGAGAAGTTTCAAATTGGAAATCGGTTTTGAGTGGGGTACCTCAAGGATCAGTATTAGGACCTATATTATTCTTAATTTATATCAATGACTTGGACGAGAGTATAACAAGTAACGTACTGAAATTTGCGGACGACACAAAACTGTTTAGAAAGGTAAATACTGATGGTGATAAACAACATTTACAAAACGATCTAGACAGATTAGTGAAATGGTCTGAGAAATGGCAGATGCTGTTCAATTTTGGGAAGTGTAAATGCCTACATATAGGACATGGGAACTTGAATGTAAACTATAAAATGGGAGCTACTGTTCTTGGTACTACTGTAAAAGAAAAGGACTTAGGAGTTACAATAAGCGCTGATATGAAAGTTTCAGAGCAGTGTGGTATTGCAGCTTCAAAGGGTAATCAAATTCTTGGATTGATTAGAAGAAACATAACATACAAGGGAAAAAAGTTAATTATACCTCTTTATAAAGCAATAGTTAGACCTCATTTAGAATACTGTATACAAGCATGGATACCATATCGTAAGAAGGATATAGATACGCTTGAACGCATACAAAGGAGAGCAACTAAAATGTTTCCAGAACTTAGAGACCTTAGTTATGAAGAACGTCTGAAAGAATGTGGTTTAACAACTCTAGAGACAAGGAGGTTAAGAGGAGATCAGATTGAAGTTTTTAAGATATTGAATGGGTATGAAAATATTGATAGAAATATGTTTTTCTCACTCAAGAAGGATAGCAGAACTAGAGGACATGAGGTAAAATTAGTAAAGGATCAATGTAGATTGGACATCAGGAAGCACTCGTTCTCACAGAGGACAATAAATGAATGGAACAAACTGTCTACAGATTGTGTAACTGCTAGCAGCGTGAATATGTTTAAAAACAAGGTTGACCCATATATCAGGAGGGCGGGTTATAAGTAGGTGAACATTGTTGGACTCTCGATAAGCCAATGGCTTCCTTGTCCACTTGCCATCTGGGCCTTTGGCTTGGATGGCAAATCTTGTTAAATCTTGTTAAATCCTTAACAGAGTTATGGACTGCTGACCAATTTACCTGGAAACTACCTTGTAACCACTCATTTCCAAAGACTGCACCAAACGCAAAACCGCTAGCATCTGTTGTAAGGTGAAGGACATCTGACGAAGTCCAGACAACTGGCAAGAAAGACATGGTACCATTAATATTTTCCAGAAATTCCAACCAGGCCTTGATATCCTTCCGTGCCTCGCTGTTAAGCCGAATCAAGTGGTTGGGGTTGGACTTGCCTAAAGTTAGGTTTATGAGGCGACGACAAAATGTTCTGCCAGGCGAAATGACTCGGCATGAAAACTGGAGGGACCCAACCAAGGACAGGACGTCACGCAGTGAAGCCTTCTTGCGTTTAGACATTGCAGTGAGCTTGGCGCGAAGCACTGACAGTTTATCCCGGGGAAGCTTAATTGTCTGTTCTACAGAATCTGCTTCAATTCCGTGAAGGACAACTTTGGAAGTTGGTAACACCGTTTTGGAGTGTTTAATGAGAATGTTAGTCATACGACAGATTTAAAAAAAAAACTGTCCAAATATAACTGGCAACGTGAAATGGTCTTTCCGAAAATGATAAAGTCATCAAGAATGTGGCTGATGTGCAAAATCTTTGCTTTATGTACACATATCTAGTGCACTGCTTGTGAAAATGACTCAAACGTCTGACATGACGTGCTGCAACCCATTGGCAGACACATGTCAAAATAGAATTGTCCTTTAAACTTGAAACCTAGCAGGCGATAAGCAAGGGGAGAAATGGGAATGATCCTGACAGCATCCTTGATATCTGCTTTAGCTACTAAACACCCTTTTCCCAATTCCAACATAATGCGAATACAATCATCAAGCATCTCGAATGAAACGGATGAAAATTCTGGAGCAATGTGAGAATTGACTGAATTTTCTTTGGGGTAGCTTAAATCATGAATGAGACGAAAATCCCCTGGTTCCTTTTTTGGAACTAAACATAAAGGTGAGAAAACCATGTTGGATAGAGGGGGATTCTGGTAGGGACCAGCAATTCTACCAAGCGCTTTCTCTTTGTCAAGCTTAGTCTGGACGATGGATAAATTGTCATTGACAGATTTGTGATTTTCATATAGACCTTTTCGGGGATCAGTGTCAATGGATGAATTAATCCTAAAGCCAGATTTAAAACCCAATATGAGAGATGTCTTTGATCTGCAATCATAGCCTTGTAACATACATTCGAGGACACTGTGTTTGACAAGTGTAGGCAGGACATGACCTGTACTTACAGGTTCATATTTTGTTGGTTGATGTGGCTGTGAAGGGCTTTTACTCTCGGCTCTACAGGTTGAGAGACCGTGGCCCGGTCGTTTACACTTGGAACATAGGTGACTGTAACGGCAATTTGTTCGTGAACAGTTGCCTTTGTTGAAGGCAAAACAAAAACGGGGCACATTTTCACCCCGTCTACCTGCTCGAAAGGGCTTCTGTGTACGTTTCCTTTTACTCTCACAATATGATTGACATTCTTCATAGAGGTCATATTGGAAATCATCCCAGGCTACCCCCTCTGGAAGCCTCTGTAGGCGGAACTGGCCATCATATTCTATTGCCACATCCGACCCTTTCCGTTGTGTGATTGTTTTAACATGCTTCATATAGGATATTAACTGATGGCCTTCCATGGGGAACCTGCGAGCCCTAACCCCTGAATAAATCATGAGCAGTTCCAGCCACTCGTCAATCTCGGAGACCGGAACCACCTCCTGCTTAGTTTTGTCTTCGCTTAATGCGTTTGGGTCAACGTTAATGTCTAAAATATGCGACCTTCGCAGACAACGTATAGGCATATAATAAGTAGAAAAAATGTTGTCTACTGTCGATTGAGGGAGACCATTCCCTACTTCCCCATACGCCGTACGCATAGACATCTTACTTTTCTTTCTGTCAATTATGCCTCTGCGGGCGCATCGATCGAAGGTTGCCTCTCCGTGATATTGGTCCCGATCGCTCTCGCTCGAGTCGTCCTACGTCGAGGGTCTGCGTTTGCGGGACGCTCCTTGGTCTGACGAGGCTGACGTCGAAGGAATTGCCTCGTTCCAAGTTTGCAAGGCATTGAACCCTTGCGCGATTTGGATTGAGATGGCCGACATCAGTGTCGCGTACAAAGCCTGGTCGACGGTAGGTGGCTGCACAGGTGGAGACTCTTCCTCCATCGACGCCTTATCCGCTGTCTTCGCTCTTGTGGCTTTCGGCATACTGCAAACCAAAGGCATACATCAATGCAAGCCACAAACCGACCAAGATCTAGCTTGCTGGCCGGTCCCCCCTCACCGCCTACAGCCATCCCTGGTTCAATGGTCGCTCAGTGTTCCATCACTCATGCGCCTTCGAAGGGAGACAAGAAGTATACCTAGGCAGCGGGGGGGGGGATTGGCGAACTGCATCGCCCTAAACTGAAGATAAATGGAGAAAAGCACCCATATATCTCCAATGTATCTCCGCACCGGAGGACCAACTGTGAGCAAAGGAAATGTCCAATATATGCATATATTCAATACATCTCCGCACCGGAGGGAAAAGGTGTCATATATATTCAATTCATCTCCACACCGGAGGACAAAACGTGCAATTCATCTCCGCCCCGGAGAACCAAATGTGGACAAAGGGAGTCACACATGTTCAATGCATCTCCGCGTCGGAGGACCGGCCATGAAAAATCGCACCTATAATCAATGTATCTTCGCACCGTATGGTCCAATGTGGACAACGATAAAGTCACACACATATATTCAAATATGTCCACACCAGCTGATCACTGAACAACATGAATTTCACAAATGAATTACAATGCATATCCGGCTACTCCACATTCAACTTTGGAGGCTTATACCACACTGCAATCAAGTTCAAGCTATTAAACTAGCTTTACCTATTCCGTATTAGATAAGTGAAATATTTCACAACTCTGAATGTTATTTAACTGTGCTTAATCATTTTCAGTGCACGCGTCGCCATAACATAATTGGCATTAGTATTTATCATGTTTCTTAAGTGGCCGCATTGGTATTTATAATGTTACTTAAGTGGATGAAATCCACACCAAACAATCTTTTTACCCATCAAGGCGAATTGCTATCAATTAATTGTTTGCAATTCCTCAAAGCAACGACGACGTGTTTATAAATAACCCCATGCTAGTATTGAAAACTCGTGGCGGTCGCGGCGACCTACCGTGACTAATCCAACTTCACTCGCCCCGAGCAATCCACGTGCTAGGCTATTGACCCAATTTGTAAAGCCGACTGTATAAACAAAATGGCTGCCGCCCGTGCCCAATTCTGAAATACAACGCCGCAAGAAATTCCAACTATTTCCCACGTAACGTGACACAACAACCATTGTAACATGTGTCGAAAACGCTGACTTTATACCCCTGAAGTCTGTTATAAAGTATACAAGATAAATAGGCCGAAATATACACCGTCGTCACTGTACTGTAACTGGACGGGAATTGCTTTACTAACCCCAGAAACCGTTGGTGAGTCAGCATGGACACGCGGGAATCGGAGGTCCAAAGTGCAGCCAAAGCGTCATTCAAAGCCACGCGGTTACTTTCAAAGCAGACCGACCGTGCTTGAAAACGTCCAGGGCCACGAGGCAGGACGGGGCAAAATATCACTTTGCACACCGCATAATCACTCAGACACAACTTCGCAAATCGAAAAACCGTCTTTGCCAGTACATCAACGGTCACACACGAAGCGTCAATATCATTTGTCCCGATTTCAATAACCAAAAGTCCAGGTCTGAATGTCGCAACTTTATCCATCATTCTTGGCGAAAATAAGCCTTCAATCCTCAACCCGCCGATACCGAATAGTCTACAAGTAAAGGTAAAAGGTAAAGGTATGTTCTTATATAGCGCGGTATCCGGTCCATAGGACTGCTCAAAGCGCTTTACACTTCACCCCCTGGCAGACCTGTTCATTCCAAAGCCATCTCAACTTCTTTGGGAAGTATTCAGCCACGCTGCAATTGCTGCGCGAAGGCTATTCGTTCACATATCCACCACTGTCTGTATTGCCAGGTACTCATTTATACAGCTGAGTGAACTGTGGCAACGTGGGGTGATCAAACTTGCCAAAGGTTCTACATTTGTCAAACTAAAAATTCACACGATCAGTAGCTTTCATAAAAGCATCCAAACGGTGGCCAAATGAATGTCCTAATAACAACATGCGCTCCATGTCGGATACACTCACCTTCTACATATCAGATGAGATGTAGATTGTGAACAACTCGCACACGACGACAACGACTTTGGCTATTTTTGAGCAGAGCGTAAACGCAACGTTGCTTACTGTACAAGACAGAAGCGGCAACTGAATTTGAAATACTTTTCGTCCAGCACAAAGTTGCCCTCCGCCAATCACCTGTCATCACGGGCCACGTGCAAACACTGGACGGTACCTTTGCGCCTCCTTGTGATTACCGGTCGGGCTGCTTTGAATGGACCTGTCAAATTTAATAATAGAGGGGGCACCACCAAATACCCCTCTCCAAGCCTCACATGTATAGTTATCTGCTCGGCGGACAGCGACTTGCTCGCAAACAGATATTTCGTCTTTTGGACAAAATTACACACACATATATATATATATATATATATATATATATATATATATATATGTGTGTGTGTGTGTGTGTGTGTGTGTGTTTGTGCGTGCGTGCGTGCGTGCGTGCGGGCATGCGTGCGTGCGTGTGTGTAAAGGGGTGGAAATGAAAAAAAACGAAGACGACTGGTCTGAAGAGGTTCACATCATATCTACATGGGATCATACGGATGAAGACATCGCTATTGTTTATTTTGTCTAATATATAACTTCAGTTGTCTCAACAATATACACTTGTAAAGAAGTGTAGTTCTATATAAGATAAGATAAGATAAGATACGTTTTATTACCAAGTAGCAAGTACAAGGAATTTGTAGTGTTGTGGCGTTAGCACAAACATACACTCATGCACCCAATCACACACGGAACTAAACATTACATATCACAATCGTAATACTAAAAACAGTTGAAAACAAGCGAGAGTAATATAATAGGTTGCAAGATTAAAAAATAAAAAATGAAAATTTTTAAAGATTAAAAAAATATATCAGTTGTGTTCAGTTTTGGCGAACAGTCCTGTAGTTATATATTTAGACAACTCACATACACAGGGCCTACTACTCAGATTGTCAAGTTTCTTGTTTCGATATGTTAATAGCACAGTCAGACAAACACGATTCATTGCACCTATGACATTCCACATATATATTTAACTATAATTTTAGATTAATGAACTAAAAGTATTATTAGTCCAACAATTTGTATACATACTTGTATCCAGACATGCTGGATACAAATTGAGGCTGAGTTGGCAGGCCAACGTTTAATGTGTTTTCGTTTATATTTCTAAATTGTATTAACACTAATGCATCGACTGTGCGGAGAATGAAAGGAATGCAACACACAGAACAACGAACAACGCCCTGGCATTTACACGTTACACGTATTAGTTAACGCCTAATACAATTAGAACTGCAGTTCCATTATATCGATGTCACGCATGCAATAAAATGTTATGACAAATCGTTATCGTTCATCACGCACGTCTGCCGGCGGGATACATTACATCAATAATAATGTAGTCATGAAACATGTTCGACATTAAAATACTAATTATTCACCGTTAAGAGATTGTCCAATATCTAAATGGATACTCATTAAGTGGTAGATTTCAACAACTTGACAAGCAATGAAACCGACCAGGTAAACAATGTCGTGACTACTTCTGTGGCAGAAGAGTTGGGTCGACGATATAGAGGAGTGTACAGGATTGGACTGAGCTTCGCAGTGAGTCTGGAGGGGACAACACAAAGAGAGCCCGACTACAGGCTCCGTCAAGTGGTGCCCAACTACAGGCTCTGTCAAGTGGTGCCCAACTACAGGCTCCGTCAAGTGGTGCCCATCTACAGGCTCCGTCAAGTGGTGCCCAACTACAGACTCCGTCAAGTGGTGCCCATATACACGCTCCGTCAAGTGGTGCCCATCTACACGCTCAGACAAGTGATGCCCAACTACAGGCTACTTCAAGTGGTGCCCAACTACAGGCTACTTCAAGTGGTGCCCAACTACATGCCCAGTCAAGTGGTGCCCAACTACAGGCTCCGTCAAGTGTTGCCCAACTACAGGCCCAGTCAATAGGTGCCAATCTACAGGCTCCGTCAAGTGGTGCCCAAATACAGGCTCCGTCAAGTGGTGCACAACTACACGCTACTTCAAGTGGTGCCCAACTACAGGCTACTTCAAGTGGTGCCCAACTACAGGCCCAGTCAAGTGGTGCCCAACTACATGCCCAGTCAAGTGGTGCCCAACTACAGGCTCCGTCAAGTGTTGCCCAACTACAGGCCCAGTCAAGAGGTGCCCAGCTACAGGCTCCGTCAAGTGGTGCCCAACTAGTACTACATGCTCCGTCAAGTGGTGCAGAATTAAGAAAATCGCTTATCGATGGACGAGATGCATGTGATGGATGGTTGGTATGGATATAATTATGTTATGGATGCTTGTGTTTGAGGTGGTCGATGTGATCGGTGTGATGTATATGATGGATGAGATGGATGCGACGGGTTTGATGGATGTGATATATGGGATGGATGGGTGGATGGGATGGACACACACACACACGCACGCACGCACGCACGACGCACGGACGCACGCACGCACACACACACAACACAAACACACAAACGCACACACACAAACACACACACACACACACACTCACTCACACACACACACACACACACACACACACACACACACACACACACACACACACACACACACACACACACACACACATACACACATATATATATATATATATATATACACACACATATATATAAGTATATATATTGAGCTTAAATAATATATATATATATATATATATATATATATATATATATATATATATATATATATATATATATATATATATATATATGTACTGATAAATGAAACGTTAACAAAGTTGTAATTACATGTTTAAATTTCATTTCTTGAAAGTTACCATATTCGGAACGTTGTTTTATGCATTTGTTAACATTTACAACTACGGCACCTAGCCATCAATAACCACATACACATACTAGTGTCGAATGATGGCCACACATGGACGGAAACTGAACTTCAAGTCGGCTATCTATTTTTCCACATGAAAGAACATTCCATTACCGAAACGGGTTTGTGAATATTATATTTTGTTGTGGAAGCCGGTAACTTAAATGCTTAATGTCAATTAATGTTGCACAACTACAACAAATCCCACAGTGAAGTGAAGCATCATGGATAGTACTTTGAATAATTGCTACGTGACAAGATAAACTGTGACAATTAAATATTTAAATCAATAGTCAGCTGCCGATGATTGGGAGTGTTGTTGAATTCCAAGTTTCGTTGCGTTCACTTGCGCCTGAATATCAATCCAGTCGCACGTGAAACATTTTTGGGAGCCCATCCTTCAAGTTGTCATTGGTCAAGATCCGACCAGCGCTACGGATTGAAGGTAAATCGTCCATCTTTCTTACCCGTGGCGATGTGGTACCCGTGATGGTAGGGGTTGGTCAGCAGTGATCCTAACAAAATATGTTTACTGGAATGTTACGGTGTTATAGTTGGGATGAAATAACTTTGGTTATCTTTATCTCAAGGGTGTTCTAACGGTGGTCATCGTTATCGTAAGGTTGCCCTAACCGTGATCATCTTTATCGTAAGGGTGTCCTAACCGTGGTAGTCGTTATCACAAGGGTGTCCTAACCGTAGTCGTCGTTATCGCAAGGATGTCCTAACCGTGATCGTCGTTATCGTAAGGGTGTCCTAACCATGGTCGTCGTTATCGTAAGGGTGTCCTAACCGTGATCGTCGTTATCGTAAGGGTGTCCTAACCATGGTCGTCGTTATCGTAAGGGTGTCCTAACCGTGGTCGTCGTTATCGCAAGGGTGTCCTAACCGTATAATGGTGGTCGCAATGGTGATTCTTTCGCCCATGACCTTCCTTTCATTGTTCTTTTATTGCTCTATTCTTAAAATGGCTTAATTACTTTTCTTTTATGTACACGATACTCTAAGCATTCCTTAAAGAAAATATGTTTCTGTTGGATGTAAGTTATTTTATTATTATTTAGTCATTGATCATGCTACAGCAGTACGGGCTCTATGTAAAATGACAGAACATATCTTCTTACGTCAAGTTATATAGCAGTACGGGCTCTGTATAGAATGGCAGAACATGTGTTCTTTCTTCAAGTGATATAGCAGTAAGGGCTCTATATAGAATGGCAGAACATGTGTTCTTACTTCAAGTTATATGCATTTCTAGGATAAAATGCTTTTCATGTTCGTCTCTTGATATCATTGTACCGGCCATCCGCGTTATCACAGATCCAAGAAAATGAAACTTATGAACCTGGTAAGGAACAATCCCGTTTATTAGGATGTGGCATGTTGGCGTACCTTTTTTTGGATGACAATGTTTTATGTTTTCTTCATATTTAGAGACTGGCATTTCTTCTATCATTCCTTGATTACTGTGGTAATGATAATGGTGTGCAAAACGTGGTCCTTAGTCCAAAGGTGGCCACATATTGATAGAAGTTGAACGCTACTGATGTTGTCTAAAGGTGGTCCTTCCGTGGTACTATTCAACCTGCGATGGTCCATGTGATGTGACGGCATAGCCGGTAATATATCTACCTTGAATAAAAATGGTAAGGATTAATCAGTACATAATGTTGATTTGATTTTACAGGAAGCCGTCCATCAAGGAGTCAGCTCAACAAACTGCCGGGGCTAGCGCACCGTTGGATCTCCCCACACAGAGCGACGAGGTAGATCCTGGGCTGGAGCAGGTCAGTGCGACTGCTTGTACCTCGGGGGTTGCTGCTTCTAATATGGCGCGTTGTGGATGGGAGACCGACATGGAGAAGCGCACGAGTGCTACCGAGCAGGGCATGAGTGCTACCGAGCAGCGCACGAATGCTGCCGAACAGGGCACCAGCGCTACCGAGCAGCGCATGAGTGCAACTGAACAGCGCATGAGTGCTATCGAGCAGCGCATGAGTGCTGCCGAACAGGGTATCAGCGCTACCGAGCAGCGCACGAGGGTTACCGAGCAGTTCGGCGCGAGACGCGGCGAGAGTTGCGTGAGCTCGGGCGCGAGACGCGGCGAGAGTTGGGTGAGCTTGGGCGCGAGACAAGGCGATACTTGGGTGAGATACGAGAGTTGTTGCAGGCGGCCCTGCCGAATGCAGCAAACGTTGCTGCCGCGACCGCATCGTGCCGTCTGGAAGCTACCATGACCACCATCAATACAGGTATTGTGGGTTGTTTGAATGTTCAGCGGATAGAAGCACGGGGTATTAAATTTGGTGTTGTCACCATATCGCTACATGTTCGTGTGTCAGAGAAAATAAGTGACAATTTAGCGTGTACGTTGAAATTCGATCATGTATCTACCATAGCATCATAAATAAGCGTAAAGCCACAAATCTTCTCGTTGGCTGTACGGCCTGGGGATGGAGGGAACCCGCTGTCCATGTCAGTTCCAGGCCTAATGCAGATAGTACGATATTTATGTGACATTCCTGATGTACATGTCAGTGTACCTGATGAGAACTGACCCTGGATCATCAACGTTGCTCAAATACATGCCTAAATTTAGGAAAATGTCACAACGCAATAGGCGAAGTTATGACGAGTAATTCCGATCAATATGTAAAAAAATGTTTAATGCAGCTCAGCATCCGGTGCCGAGGGTAACGTCATAGGTGGGAACCCCCTTTCTCGAATCATTCACCCAATAACTCACTCACTCACGACCGACACATCCACGCAAAAAACTAAATCACACTCCAACCAACCCACAGCCCCACTCACTCACTCACTCACTCACTCACTCACTCACTCACTCACTCATTCCCTTATTCATTCAATGATATCGGCCACTGGAGTCGAACTCTCCACAGTCCAACCCTCTGTCTCCAGATATCTCTATGCCTCAATGCCATGCTCAACTCTCTAGGCTCCAGTCCCACACATTCCGTTAGTCGATAAATGGCTGCCTTGGTTTGCTCTCTCGTGCTCTTGTTGCCACAATATTGACCTTGCTGCCGTTTCATCGTTGCGTCTGTAGCAGTGCCAGGTAAATAGTCGCCTCGTTTCTCGTATATTGTCTATTACTTAGCTCATTACACTGCAGAGCTCTATCTTAATCAACTGTTGCTGCCTATGTCTGTGGAGGGTATGATCCTAATCGAAGTTATAATTTTAAAGGGTTTAATTCGATGTTTGAAATGGAATGTTATTTTTTGAAAATTCAAGTATTCTGAACAACTGAACACTAATACATCGCCACCACTGATCATTGGCTGTTATCTACGACAGGTTTAATTCATAGTTTCCTCCTCTATAATTAGTGAGTCCAAGACTTGTTAAACATCTACAACCTGTGTGCTACTTAATTTCCCTTGACACAGACACCTGGTTGAAGGGACATACATTTTTTTCTCCTCCGAAAAACGCAGGCAAAGCAGGTTGAACGAAATTGCCCATGTTTCGCCGACCTATTGCGAGTTATTTCACCGACGAATCGATAGCCTATGGCGACCCAACAGTGTCATTTCCCGGAGGCTAACACCCGAAGAGATTCTATCGCCATCCTTTCATGTCAAAGCTTGAAACATATATGTAACATGTAACATGTCAATCTCAACTCGGCATATGTTTTATCTTTGTCTGCCCACTATTCACTGGTAACTATTATATGAAGAACAATATTTTTGATCACGACGTATTTGCTAAACCCCTGGAATTGCAGCATGCAATTGCAATTACGTTAATGTTAAGTTGCTAAAGGTTGATACATCTGTTGACAGCCTCGAATAATAGGCCGGTGAGCGCACTTAAAAATGTTTTGCAATAGTTAAATGTCATCACTTGCAATGCTGGTGATATATCACGCTTAAATTGATAAATGCAAAATGGAAATGGTACCAGATCGATCGCTTTGTCGCACAACTCCGACGTTAGAACGAGGGACACACCAATTAAGTTAGTCTGCGTGATGAAACGACAATATATGTCTCTACACATACAAAACTATATAAGTGATACAGTTGCATATTGCACGGATATAATGATAATTTAAAGCCCAACAACATACAACGATGTTCATAGAAAATGAATCCCCGCTTTGTAAGGGCACATGATTACTGCAGTGTAACGCCGTGTATGTTTTTTATTAGGCCCACATACATATCACTAAACAAGTGAGTATGTACAAGTATAGTTAAAGCACCAATATAACACAAATATCAAATAAGGGGCCATTAGACTCCCATTAAAGCTAAGGAATAGCCGCTCTCACAGGAGCCACCATATGTACAATTAAGTACTTAAAGATTATACAAATTATAATATAATATAACAATGAAATACTGAAACAATATAGGCTATATAACAGAACAAAGCATTACATAATAAATGATTTGGTATGGCTGGTTCATTGTTCAAGGCGGTGTTATTACATAATCATTCTCGTTAGCATATATAACAGTTTCTCATATTACGTAGCGATATAGAAATTTGCAAATAATATTTTTTGCTATAGGTTACAAAACCCTGTAGACCGTGAGTGTATATATATATTTTTTTTTTCAATACAACAGGACATTATTTATCGTGTGTGGCAAAATATATCTAAGACTGTGCTTAGCAAATTCGTGTTGTACTCTGACTGTGTGTATATTGTATTACCCACGTGTGTTGAATTTGTGAATGCTACTGTTTTGATCAAGTGATAAGTGTTGAAGGTAGACAGGTAGTTTATTTTGTGTGGATTTATAATATATTTTTAATTTTCGTAGTCTAAATATATTTTATATTTTTAATAATTTAAGACTTTTAAACAATTGTTCAGTGCATTATATTTGCTTACACTTATAATTCTGACGACTGTCTTTTTATTTTTTATTCTGTCACGTTTGTATCAGCAGGCAGTTATGCAATAGTTAAAATATGGCAATATCATTGAGTTATACAACATAATATTTATGTTAAGAGGTAATAATCGTTTGAGTCTATTGAGAACACGCAAAATCATTGAACATGTATTTTAATTTTTGTTCAATATGGCTTTTCCAGTTTAAATTTGTTTATATGACAATTTTCTTCTAGCCATTTTGGAAAGCATAAATTTAGTTGTGTACAAGTTAAGAGATAATTTGTTTTATTTTAGTCATTCATTGATTTTATGCAGTTCTATGTTGATAGAGAATTCTACATTTCCATTTTATTTATGAGTTGAAAATGAGTACTTGAGGGGGAGGTATCATCGGCGCGCAGTATAACATTTCAATTTATGCTGGATTCAGCAAAGTAATTAATATATAATTATAATAAACAGCAGTGGGCTAGAATCGAGCCCCGAAGTACACCTGTTGATATATTTAATTTGACGTCCTGTATT